>BSBM01000423.1:4550000-5150000 GCA_027924585.1 Larix kaempferi
ATGATGATGAAGATGATGGTGATGAAGATGATGGTGAGGATGATGATGATGATGAATATGATGATGGAGATGACGATGATGATGATGAGGATGAAGATGATGGTGATGAATATTATGATGATGATGATAAATAAGAGGATGATGATGATGATGATCATCATCACCATCATCTTCATCATCTTCATTACCATCATATTCTTCTTCATCATCTTCATCATCATCATCTTCAACGTCTTCATCATCATCATCATCCTCATCATCATCCTCATCATCCTCAACACCATCATCATCATCCTCATCCTCACCATCGCCATCTTCATCATTGTTGTCGGCTTCATGAATAATTATGATTATGATGATGATGTAATGATGATAATGAAGACGAGGATGATGATGAGGATGATGATGAGGATGAGGATGAGGATGATGATGAAGACGTTGAAGACGATGATGATGAAGATGATGAAGATGAAGATGGTGGTGATGAAGATGATGAGGATGATGATGGTGATGATGATACCAACACCATAATAAACACAATCAAAACTACATTTAGGATTACTAAACAAATGCATTTTTTTTGTGTACGCGTTAACAATGCGTGCGCACATAAGAGTGTGCATGCGCTTCTTTTTGCATACGCTTTAAGAACGCGTGCGCGCATAAAAGCACGCACGTGCTTCTGTTTAAAAGCGTGCATGCGCTTTTGTTTAAAAGTATGCACGTGCCTCTGTTATCCATGTCATCTCGTCGATGTGGAGGCTCAGCATTGCCGAAGCAGGAGCGCGTACGCGTGTTTATAGGCACATGCGCGTGTTTGTTTTTTTTGTGCTCACATAGTGTCATTGCAGTGTTTTTGGGTACCAGCTTCGTGCGGGTACCTTAACCATACTCAACCATGGTCAACCAAAGGCAATTATGGCCAACGAAAGTCAACCATAGTCGAACATGACCAAGCATGGTCAACCATAGTCATCCATAATCAAACAAAGTCAACCATAGTTAAACAACATAAACCTTAGTCATCTATAATCAAACGAAGTCAAGCATAGTTAAAATTTAAATAAGTTCAATGAATGGTCGTTTGTGGAAAAAAAAAGCCAACCATAGTCAACCATAGACAAAAAGTTAAGCAAGGTCAACCAATAGCTAATTACAGCAAAACAAAGTCACCCTTAGCTAACCATGGGAAATCATAGTCAACCACATTCAATTAGTCAACTAAAGTCAACCATAGTTAGCAAAGTCAATAATAGTCACCATGGCCAACCACATTTAAGCAAATTCAATCATAGTCGAACATGGTCAACCATAATCATCCATAATCGAACAAAGTCAACCATAGTTAAACAACATAAAGCTTAGTCAACCATAGCCAACCATGGTCAACCATAGTCAACCATATTGAACCATATGCCACCATAGTCAACCATGGTCAACTAATAGTCAATTGTGGAAAACTAGGTCAACCAAAGTCAACCAAATTCAATCCATGGTCAACATGGCCATCCATAGTCAACAATTGACAACCATAGTCAACCATACTAAATTAGTCAACCACCATTAACCATCATTAACCATAGTCAACCAAAGTTAACCATATTAAACCAAAGACAACCATAGTGAGCAAAGGTCAACCATAGTGAACCATGGGAAATAAAGTTAAGCATAGTCAACCATGGTCAACCAAAGTCAATTATGGAAAATGGAAGTCAACCATAGTCAAGCATTATCAAGCATGGTCAACCATAGTCATCTATAATCAAACAAAGTCAACCATAGTTAAACAACGTAAACCATAGTCATCCATTATCAAACAAAGTCAACCACAGTTAAAATTTAAATAAGTTCAATGAATGGTGAGTTGTGGCAAAAA
This sequence comes from Larix kaempferi, assembly GCA_027924585.1. Classification (NCBI taxonomy): domain Eukaryota; kingdom Viridiplantae; phylum Streptophyta; class Pinopsida; order Pinales; family Pinaceae; genus Larix; species Larix kaempferi. Next base: position 4,551,877 of record BSBM01000423.1, read on the forward strand.
AAGTCAACCAAAGTTAACCATCTTCACCATAGTCAACCATATTCAACCATAGACAAAAGTTAAGCAAGGTCAACCAATAGTCAATTACAGCAGAACAAAGTCACCCTTAGCCAACCATGGGAAATCGTAGTCATCCATAGTCAATTAGTCAGCTAAATTCAACCATAGTTAAATAAAGTCAACAATAGTCAACCATGGCCAACCACATTTAACCAAATTCAACCATAGCCGAACATTTTCAAGCATGGTCAACCATAGTCATCCATAATCGAATAAATTCAACCATAGTTAAACAACATAAACCATAGTCAACCATAGCCAACCATGTTCAACAATCATCAACCATAGTCAACCATATTGAACCATATTCCACCATAGTCAACCATGGTCAACTAATAGTCAATTGTTGCCAAACTAGGTCAACCAAAGTCAACAATGGTTTACCAAAGTCAATCAAATTCAACCATGGTCAACCATGGAAAACCATAGTCGACCATAGTGAATTAGTCAACCACAGTTAGCTATTGTTAACCATAGTCAACCAAAGTTAACCATATTCAACCAAAGACAACCATAGTCAACCATGGGAAACTAAAGCTAACCATAGTCAACCATAGCCAACCAAAGTCAACTATGGCAAACGAAAGTCAACCATGGTCGAACATGATCAAGCATGGTCAACCAAAGTCAAACAAAGTAAACCATAGTTAAACAATGTAAACCACAATCATCCATAATCAAACAAAGTAAACCATAGTTAAACAATGTAAACCACAATCATCCATAATCAAACAAAGTAAACCATAGTTAAACAACGTAAACCATAGTCATTCATAATCACACAAAGTCAACCATAGTTAAAATTTAAATAAGTTCAATGAATGGTCAGTTGTGGCAAAAAAAGTCAACCATCATCACCATATTCAACCATAGTTAATTAGTCAACCATAGACAAAAGTTAAGCAAGTTCAACCAATAGTCAATTACAGCAAAACAATGTCACCCTTAACTAACCATGGGCAATCGTAGTTAACCATAATCAATTAGTCAGCTAAAGTTGAAACAATAGTTAAACAAAGTCAACAATAGTCAACCATGACCAACCACATTTAACCAAATTCAACCATAGTTGAACATGGTCAAGCATGGTCAACCATAGTCATCCATAATCGAACAAAGTCAAACATAGTTAAACAACATAATCCTTAATCAACCATAGCCAACCATGGTCAACCATAGTCAACCATATTGAACCATATTCCACCATAGTCAACCATGGTCAAATAATAGTCAACGGTGGCCAAACTAGGTCAACCAAAATTAACCAAATTCAACCATGGTCAACCATGGCCATTTATAGTCAACCATGGGCAACCATAGTTAACCATAGTGAATTAGTTAACCACAATTAACTGTCGTCGACCATAGTTAACCAAAGTTAACCATATTCAACCAAAGACAACCATAGACAACAATGGTCAACCATAGTCAACGATGGGAAACTAAAGCTAACCATAGTCAACCATGGTCAACCATGGCCAACCATAGTCAACCACAATCAACCATTGTCAACCAAAGTTAACCATAGTCAACCATTGTTACTCATCTCCAACCAAATTCGACCATGGTAGACCATAGGCAACCATAGTCAACCATTGTTACTCATCTCCAACCAAAGTCGACCATGGTAGACCATAGGCAACCATGGTCAATGATAGTTAACCATCATCAACCAAAGTCAACCATATGGTTGACCATGGTTGGTTAATAATAATAATAATAATAACCAACCATGGTCAACCAAAGTCAATCATGGTCAACCAATGCCAACCATAGTAAACCAAAGTCAACCATGGTCAACTAAGATAACCCAAAGTTATCCATGGTCAAACATGGTCAACCAAACTCAACCATGGTTAACCAAACTCAACCACAATCAACCATGGTCAACCCATGTCAACCATATTTAACCATCCTCAACCAAAGTATATGGTTGACCATGGTTAACTATGGTTGAGCATGGTTGGTTAATAATAATAATAATAATAACCAACTATGATTGTTAAAAATAATATTATTATTATTATAAACCATGGTTGACTATGGTTAACAATATCCAACCATGGTCAACCATATTCAACCATGGTCGACCATAGCCAACCAAATTCAACCATTTTTCACCATGGGCAGCCATAGTAAACCACGTCAAACATTTCCAACCATGGTCAACCATAGTAAACCATGTCAAACATTTCCAAACATGGTCAACCATTGTGAGTAATAGTCAATAAATATTTTTATATTTATTGACTATTACTTAACAACCACATGGTCACCATGTGGTTGATAGTAATGGCCAACCATGGTCAACCACGTGGTCAATCCATGGTTGACCATGGTTGGCTATGGTTGACTATGGTTATGGCTAACTATGCCTATTGTTGGCTATGGTTGACTATAGTTTACTATGGCTATGACTGCGGTTGAGTATGGCTATGGTCACTATGGTTTCCCATGGTTGACTATGGTTGACCATGGTCAACCAAGGGAAACCATAGTCAACCATGGTCAGGAATAGTCAACCTTGTCAAAAATTTTCAAACATGGTCAACCATATTTAGAAATGGTCGATAAATATTTTATATAATATTAACATATATTTTAACAACCACATGGTCACCATGTCGTTGAGAGTAATGGTGAATCATGGTTGACCATGGTTTATTGTGGTCGACTATGGTTGCCCATGGTCAACCATGGTCAACCAAGGTCAACCATGGGTTACCATGGTTGACCATGGACAACCATAGGTCAACCATGGTCAACAATAGTAACCCATGTCAAACATTTCCAAACATGGTCAACCATAGTAAGTAATGGCCAATAAATGTTTTTATATAATATTAAATATATCTTATTTACTAATTTAATTAATTAATTTAATATTTAAATAGGTATTTGTATATATTTATTAAAAATATTTAAATTGATTTATTAGATATTTTAAAAAATAAATTATATAAACAAATTTATTAGATATTTTAATATATATAGATATGTATTTATTTATTTGATTATTTAAATAAATAGATTTTAATATTTTCATTACAAATATTTAAATTTATTTATTAGATATAAATAAATAATTGTCATTTAGATAAATATGCTATTATTAATAAATATTATTATTTAATAATATTAATTATTATAAAAATAATAATTAATATTAATTCATAATTTCTTCTTCACATGCCGATCGTCTACTAGCAACAACCACATTTTTAAATGTGGTTGATATTCGTTGATCGACATATATCAACCACTTTTTAAATGTGTGGCCATGGTTGATATACGCCGATCGACGAATATCAACCACATTTAAAAATGTGGTTGTTGCTAGTATACCTTTTCCGTATGCTATTGTTTTGTCTAGGTGGAAGATCAAAGAGCTTTCTATGGTCATTGGAACATCTATTGGGTCACTATTTGCAGTATCGGGTGTCTTTGCGTGGATGTACATTCTGCGGAAAAGATCGATAGAAAAACTAGAAGGGTAGAAGTTAGAACAGTTCTTTAGATGTTAGAAGGGTAGAAGTTAGAACAGTTATTCGGATGTTAGAAGGGTGGAAGTTAGAAGCTTTCATCCACATCCAAGCTTTCATCCGCATCAAAATTCCCGTCAAAAGTTGCTCGCTTTCTGTCGAAAGTCGCTCACTTTCAGTACAGTTTTCATGGTGCATAGGACGTATGAATCTAAATCTCTTCCAAAAGATGAACGAAGGCCATAAATCCTTGGACTTTGGATTGATCATGGCTCCAATTTGTGGTTGAATTTGCGTGAGAAAAGCCTACCAAAATTATGAATCTACGCTAGATCTTATACCATCCTTGGTTACAAGTTTGGCTACTTTGATGACAATTTGAGACAGAGAGCGGTTATCTGCTATTTCTGTCATTATATCAAGCCTTTCAGACAAGATGATGCTTGCTTGAGCTGATTCTAAATCGAAGGAACTTTTTCCAACTCAAGCAACGGTATCTGAATCTTAACATTGTTTACCCAACCTGAAATAACACTTGATTCAGATTAAAGCAAACTTGAAGACTTACCTGAAGTTATCATACTAACTTGATTGGGAGGCGAAACAGGTCTAGCTGGAGGCTGTTGCGAAGCTGTTAGAGGCATGGCACTCTTCTTATAATGTACCCTTTAAATGTATTCTGGTAAATTTTCTCGAGTTCTTCAGGAGAAGGTTGGCTTTTTCCAAAATATATTGAAGTTCTTCTCAGTTGCTACCGAATTATCTTGAACTTGCTGGATATTTTTTATTAGAGGACGAGTAGAAATCATAACCTGATTGTCAAGCGATGTTTTGATTTCTGATAAAGATGTTCGAAATCCAAACCGAGAGAAAGTGTGTTCATCTGAAGGTCCAAAATTTCTCTCGAATGACATTTCACTATCGAGAGTGTTGTTGCTTCTCTCCGATAGGGTAATGGATGAGGAATTGCTAATTGGAGATATGGGGATTACTGCTTGTTGAGTCTTCTTGGATGATGAGGAATTAAGTTTCTGGACGAATGCACTTCTATATTTTTATTGAGCAAAAACCTAGCATCTCCCGATCCCTCAATTCAGTTTACAATGTCAAATAAACTGACCACTACGAGAAACATCATGGTTCCTTCAATTCACTGGACAAGCTGCAATAAAGTAAGAGAGGCTGACAGTGAAACTCTGTTTTGCTTCTTAGGAAAGCAATATATATTCCTTCTTACAAAAGCTACATACACAGTTCTCAGTCTAGCGTTCCCACTTACCGCTACACAAAGAAAGAATTAAAATGCATAAACAAACATAACTCCATGGAATATATGAACAATGGTTACTGTTAAGAGAAAAAACCAAAGCAATCTCAAGAAAAAAACCGAAGCACCATGAAAAGTGAAGGTTCTATTTATTTTAATATGCATTATGTTGTTTGAGGATGTCTTCTTGTAAGGAATTTTAATTACACTTGTTGAAACAATTAACAAAAAAGAAACAAGCAAACATTGGAACTTTATCATAATGAAGTTTACTTCTTGAAAGCATGCATTATATATAAGATAGTCAACTCTACAAATATTCCCTCCTGTCAAGTAAAATTGAGGATTTAAACACTATAACAGGACATTAATAAAAGATTTTTTTGTTTAAGAACGAGTTGAAGTAAAAATAAGTAGATCGCTCAAACCGGATTTCATGGAAATGTGGATCAAGCCACCCTCTAAGATAATCTTTTGGTTCCATTGCACTTCCTTTGCCACCAATTAGTTCTGGCCAATATTCTAACTTATTTTCATGCCCTATTGAAGTGCTCTTTTCTTTCGCTTCCTTCAGCATTTGTGTAAATCGTTGTTTCTTTACAGTTGCATTGATTTCTTGTTGTTTTACGAGTGAAGGCCAGGGTTGCATGTGCTCTTAAATATATTTTTTTCTATTTACTGCTTACCTATTCGAAAGAAACACAAACCCAATCAAATACTCACATGAATGATAAACATTACTAGAATATAAATAATGCAAATTAAGTGTTCCTAAGAGCCACAACACACTTGTTATGGTTTCCCTTTTCTTTTTAGTGAGTGCATTGTATGATAGCACAACTGTTTTAGCTATGATGCAGGGGCATCGACCCAAAGCTTTATATTTTATGAATGAGCAACCAATGTTATTTTCTGCTTCATTGTAATAGTTTCTAGAAGTCTAGGGTTAGTTGTTGATTTAATGTAATTAGTTTTTAATATATAATTAATTTGGTTGTAATAATGGCAATTTGCCATTGATGTCCTCAAATCTTGTAACAGGTTGCTCGAGGATTGTTTGTTATGTAATTTGCTTCCTTTAGGAGTCCAGACCCTACTTATTCGGATATGAGAGGTTTATGGAGTCTTATTTAATCACTGAATGTAATTGATCAAAGGGTTGTTGATGAAATGAAGAATATATCTCTAAGACTCTACGTTTAATTGCATATTCACTGTCTTCTTTCAATAACCGGAAATCTGTGTAAATTCCTTGTGTATGAGTGAACATAGTGTGTTTATTAGAGATTCCTAGAAGCCGAAGGCTGTGGCGTATTCATTCGAATACAAGGTGAGTGAAATTGATCATTTCACTGATCAATTTATAAGATCACATGTTGATCTATCAATGGGCGTGAATATTGGACGATTAAGATCCAAGGAGGATCAATGGTCCAACACCGATTCCGCAAGACCAAAGTACAAGCTTGTTAGAGCTATAGGTTGTGTTTTTCGTCCAACGAAGATCATGTGGTAGAGATCGAAGCAAGGATATCAGCGACCCATGTGGTAATCCAGAGAGGTGAAGTACACAGAAGATAGACCTCTGAAAACTCTAAAGTCGATGTTTCACAGTTGATCGCAGATCAACGGACGAGAGAATCCCCAAAGCGATCAACGGTTCGGATGGTCCAAAGAAGTTGCGGAAGGAACACTTGTTGATCTGATGGTCCAAAATAGTTGCGGAAGGTAAGTTACAAAATGCATTTAAGGAAGGGAATTGCGGAAGCCACACACGTAATTGCGGAAGGAAGGCGATTGCAGAAGGATATTTGCAAAAGCCAATTGCAGAAGGAACTTTGCAAGAGGTAATTGCGGAACTTTGTGGGTTGGATTGGTTTTGTTGATCCCTCCTACATCAAGTGGTATCAGAGCATAGTTTATAGCAAGGAGAAGGATGCCACCAAGACAAGGTCAAGCACGTGGAGTTCTAGTCAGAGGTGGTCGAGGAAGACAAGCTGCAAAATCTTAGACAAAAATGTATGACTTTTAAGGAATATACATAAGAGTTATTTAGGCTGAGTATATAGCTAGATAGATACAAGGAGACATAGAAAGAGTGGCTAGGTATCTAAATGGACTAAGATATGAAATACAAGATGAGATAAGCTTGTTGAATTTTAGAACTATTGAAGATGCTTATCAGACAACCTTTAGGGTGGAAGAGAATTTACTGAGAAAACAAAACCAGAGGAGTAGAGGGAGAAGTACTACAAGAGGGAAAGGATCTTCAAATAGAGGAGAAAAGTTTCAGACTTCTAGGAATGAAGCAAAAGGTTTTAGCAGCCAAATACCCCAAAGAGGAGGATTTAAGGGAGGTAGATTTGGTACTAGAGGAAGAGGCAGAAACAGAGAAATGAAATGCTATGCATGTCACGAGATTGGACACATGTCATGGGAGTTCCCATAGAAAAAACTAGCATCTCAGAGGAATGTGAATGTTGTTGAGGCTCGAGAAGAGTCCTATGTGAAAGAAGAGATGGAAAACCCTCCCGAGGAAGGAGAGACTCTTATGATGAAGAGAATTTTGGTAAAAACAAAAAAAGAAGTATGTGAACCGACACAAAGGAAGAATATATTCAGGACTAAGTGCAAGTCACAAGGGAAGTGTTCCAAGGTGATCATTTGATAGTGGTAGTACATAAAATTTGGTCTCCACTAAGATGGTAGAGAAGTTGGGATTGAAGAGGATGAAACATCCCACTCCTTATAAAGTGTCCTGGTTGCAGAAAGGACATCATCTCTTAGTGAATGAAGAGTGCAAGGTGGAGTTACAAATTGGTACTTACAAAGATGTGGTATTATGCAATGTAATTCCTATGGATGTGTGCCATATACTCTTAGGAAGGCCATGGAAATGTGACAGAAAGGTTGTGCATAATGGAAGGAGAAACACTTATTCTATGGAAAAGGATGGAAAGAAGAATGTGTTTCTACCTTTGAAGGATGAAGCAACCCAAGAAGATACAGGACCTAGCATTTTGTTTATGACTGAGAAAGAGCTGCTACAAGATTTCAAGAAGGAAGAGGAGCTACATTTTGCCCTCATTTGAAAACCAAAGGTAATTTTGAATTCTATAAATTTAGATGATTTTCCTACTGAAGTTAGAATATTGCTTGATGATTTTGCTGATATTATTGTGGATGAGTTACCAAATGCTTTACCTCATGTGAGAAATATTAGTCATCATATTGACTTAATACCTAGTGAAAGCTTTCCCAATAGATTGACTCCTCAAGAGAATGAAGGGATTAAACAACATGTACATGAGTTACTGGATAAAGGTTTGGTGAAAGAAAGTTTGAGTCCTTGTGCAATTCCCACAGTACTTATCCCAAAGAAAGATGGTGGATGGTGTATGTGTACTGACTCCCAAGCAATCAATAAGATCAATATTAGGTACATATTTTCCTTACCCCACATTGATGTTTTGATGGATCGTTTGAGTGGGTCCAAGTATTTTTCAAAGATAGACTTGAAGAGTGGTTATCATCAAATAAGAATTAGAAAATGGGATGAATGGAAAACTGCATTCAAGACTAATAATGGATTGTATGAATGGTTAGTAATGCCCTTTAGACTTACTAATGCACCTAGTACTTTTATGAGATTGATGAATAAGGTTCTGAAGGAATACACTGGAAAGTTTGTGATAGTGTACTTAGATGATATTCTGGTTTTCAGTCAGAGTAAGGAAGAACATCAAATTGGTGTTGGATACCCTACAGAAGGAGAAACTATTGATAAATTTGAAAAAGTGTAGTTTCATGAAGAAAGAGTTGATTTATTTGGGTTTTATAGTCTCAGAAGAAGGGTTAAATATGGATCCAAAAAAGATACAAGCAATTCTCAATTGGCCAATCTTGAAGAGTACTTTTGAGGCTAGAAGTTTTCATGGTCTTGTAAGTTTTTACAAAAAATTCATCAGGAATTTTAGTCAAATTTGTGCACCCATAATAGACACCTTTCAAGTGGACAGAAGAAACTGATATAAATTTAAATTTGTTGAAAAAGAATATCACTGAGAAGCCTATTTTGGCCTTACCAAGTTTTGACAAAGTTTTTCAAGTGGAGACAGATGCTAGTGAGACAACAATAGGAGTTGTTCTGAGTCAAGAACAGAGACCAGCAACATATTCAGTGAGAAGTTAAATGAAGAAAAATAAAAGTATTCCTCCTATGACAAAGAATTGTATGTTGTTGTGCAAGCTCTTAAGAAGTGGAGGCATTACTTGATGCCCAAGGAGTTTATATTATATTCAGACAACCATGCTTTGCAATTCATAAATAATCAGCCTAAAGTGAATCATAAACATGCAAAGTGGGTGGAATTTATGCAAAAATTTAACTTTGTGATCAAGCATACAAGTGGAAAATCTAATAAGGTGGTTGATGCCTTAAGTAGAATAAATTTGATCTTGCGTGAAATTAAGGTCAACACTTTGGGATTTGAAAATTTGATTAATATGGAGGATGAGGATTTCAAGGATATATATGCAGCCCGTGAGAATCTAGTTTCCCACAATAGAAGTCAATGGTTGGACTACATGCTACAATAAGGATTTCTATTAAAAAACAATAAATTGTGCATTCCTAAATGCTTTATGAGAGAAAACCTGATCAAGGAGAAGCATAGTGGAGGTTTGTCAGGTCACTTTGGACAGGACAAAACACTTGCTCAGGCGAGTACTTTTTATTTTTGGCCAGGGATGCAACAAGATGTAAAGAAGTTTGTTGAGACATGCAGGATATGTCAACATGCCAAGCGGAGGAGAAAAAACACTGGACTGTATCAACCCCTACCTATTCCAACTAGGCCTTGGGATTCCATCAGTATGGATTTTGTTCTGGGATTGCCTAAATATCAGAGGGGGAATGATTCTATTTATATAGTAGTGGATAGATTTTCAAAAAATGGCTCATTTCATTGCTTGTAAAAAGACCAATGATGCAACCAATATTCCTAATTTGTTCTTTTCAGAAATCGTAAGGTTACATGGTCTTCCTTTGAGCATTGTATCAGATAGAGACACTAAATTTGTTGGTCATTTTTGGAGAACTTTATGGAAGAAACTGGGAACTAATCTTAGTTTTAGCTCTACTTATGATCCTCAAACTGATGGCCAGACTGAAGTGGTAAATAGAAGCTTGGGGGATATATTGAGAAGTCTTGTTTATGAGAATCCAAAGCTATGGGGTTTAGCTCTTGCTCAAGCTGAGTTTGCTTATAATGATTCACCTATTAGGAGTATAGGTATGAGCCCATTTTAGATTATGTATGGGATGCATCCAATAGGGGTGTATGAACTTAGATATTTGGGAGAGTTAGGAATGAGGAGCTCATATGGTGAAGAATTTTCATATAGTATGCAGGAGCTACAGGAAAATGTCAAAAAGAAATTGCAGGAGAATGCTAAAAAGTACAAACATAAAGCATATTTTAAGAGAAGGGAAGTTAATCTTTAGGTTGGAGATTTAGTGATAGCATATCTTAGAAAGGAGAGGTTTCCTAAGGGAACCTATAATAAATTGAAACTCAAGAAAATTGAGCCTTGTAAGATTTTGAGGAATTTTTATGCAAATGCATATGAGATAGAACTTCCTTCTGACCTTGGAATTTTTTCAATTTTTAATGTTTCAGATCTGTATCCTTTTAAATATTCAGGAGTTCAAATAGAAAAAATGATTTCAGGTAATGATGGTCAAATGGTAGATTGGAAATAATAGTTACCTTAGAAGGAGCAGCCATAGATTGAGGCTATACTTGACAAGAGGGTTTAAAAAAAAAACAGGAACATGGATTATTTTCAGTATTTAGTCAAGTCGAAAGGTCATCCCTCTGAATATGCAATGTGGATGACAACAAAGGAGGTTTCCAAGTATAATGTGGACCATGAAGACCTATTGAAGAGTTCTTTTTCTCCCTTAGATTATGATGCAAGAGCATTGACCCGAAGCTCTATATTTTCTGCTTCCTTGTAATAGTTTCTAGAAGTCTAGGGTTAGTTGTTGATTTAATGTAATTCATTTTTAAGATATAATTAATTTGGTTGCAATAATGGCAATTTGACACTAATGTCCCCGAATCTTGCAAGAGGTTGCTCGAGGATTGTTTGTTATGTAATTTGCTTCCTATTGGAGTCCAGATCCTGCTTATTCGGATCTGACAGGTTTATGGAGTCTTATTTAATCATTGAATGTAATTGATCAAAGGGTTGTTGATGAAATGAAGAACATAGCTCTAAGACGTTGCATTTAATTGCATATTCATTGTCTTCTTTCAATAACCAGAAATATGTGTAAATTCCTTGTGTATGAGTGAACATAGTGTGTTTACCAGAGATCCGTAGAAGTTGAAGGCTGTGGCGTATTCATTTGGATACAAGGTGAGTGAAATTGATCGTTTCACTAATCAATTTACGAGATCATAGGTTGATCTATCAGTGGGAGTGAATATTGGATGATTAAGATCTGAGAAGGATCAATGGTCCATGACCGATTCCGCAATACCAAAGTAAAATCTTGTTATAGCTATAGGTTGTGTGTTTCGTTGAATGAAGATTGTGTGGTAGAGATCAAAGCAAGGAGATCAACAACCCATGTGGTAATCCACCTAGGTGAAGTACGTAGAAGATAGACCTCTAAAAATCTAATGTAAATGTTCCGTAGTTGATCGCAGATCAATGGACGAGAGAATCCCCAAAGAGATCAATGGTTTGGACGGTCCAAAGAAGTTGTAGAAGGAACACTTACCGATCCGATGGTCCAAAATAGTTGCAGAAGGTAAGGTGCAGAAGGCATTTGCGGAATGGAATTGTGGAAGGAAATTTAGGTTGCGGAAGGAAGGCGATTGCGGAAAGAGATTTGTGGAAGCCAATTGCAGGAAGCAATTGCGGAAGGAACTTTGCAAGAGGTAATTGCGGAAGATAGTTGCGGAAGGAACTTTGCGGGTTGGATTGGTTTTGTTGATCCCTCTTGCATCAAGCTACCTTGCATCTTTTAGTTTTTTTAATCAATAAAAATATTAAGTATTTGAAATCATATTATTTATTAGATAATAAAATATTAAGTATTTGATAATATAGGTCGAGAATAAAGGAAAATGGAACTTTGAAAAATATTAAATCTCACCTTAATATTATCTATCTACTTGGTGGTGAACCAATATTTCTAATTGGTTCGCTAAGAACTTATTTCCACTTCACCAATTGAGGGGAACATCTACTAATTGGATAAGAAGGCTCTTACCGAGCCTAATTAAAGACTAGAAACAGATAAAATATTGTAAAAGGTCATACATTCTCATTCAAAAGTTATAATAAATCATTTATTTAACTCACGGTTTGTTTGGATTTGAATTTTTTGACTGATAGAAAAAAATCGAACTTATTTAAAGGTGAAATTATGTTTCGCAAAAAATATCAAGTATTTGATCATATAAGTAGAACTAGAGACTAAAGGTTTGAGGGCACTTTGAAAAATATTAAATGCATATAAAGATTAAAGAAAGATAAAATATTGTAAAAGGTCATACATTCTAATTTAAAAGTTATAGATAAATAAGAACATGAAGGAGGGGGGGTTTCTGGGTTGATCGAATATGGTGGTTCTTTCTTTTGTAATTTTTCTTTTTATGTCTGTGTTGCAGTGTCTGTATCATTCTTTGTAATGCACTAACTGTAATCGTGTTTTTTTTGGTGTTGGGACTGGTGGCTGTGACGGTTGTTTCAGATGGATTTTGTGGTTCAAGGGGATTGTCATAACACCCTGGTTGATGGCCAGACTTCACAGACTAATTCCTCTTCTCATACCATTGACCTTTTACTTTCAGTGGGAGGAGAGGGGTATTCCTCCTTGTCCGAGGGGGGCTCTGAGATGAGTGAGTACTTTGAACAGGATAAATTGCCATGACGTGGGGGTGGACAGTCTTGTAGTCGTGGTTAGAAGGCTAAACTGCATCGGGCCCATAAATTATATAAACTAAGGAAGGATGTTCCCAAGATGATGGTTAGCAGAAATATTTAGGTGGATACGATTCTTATCCTTTCTGTGCAGGCTTTGGTCATGAAAGTTTGTTTTGTTCCTGTTTGTATGAAAACCATTCTGACCTGGGTTACAAAGGTTTGGAAACCCTTAATTCTTTACAGTCCACATATACATATTCTGGTAAATAAATGGGTAGTGTTCAATTTTTTTGGATATTAAACATGCGGAGCTGATACTGAATGGGTCTTTGGTCGTGGCTCTCTCTGTCTCCAAACATGGACTTATGAATTTAATCCGAGGATTGAGAAACTTATGCACACTCATTTCTGGGTTATGCTTAAAGGGTTTTCATTGGAACTCTGGTCACATGACATTTTTGTTGCACTTGCAAACAAGATTGGCCGCTTTATCTACTTTGATGGAAAATCCATATTTCATGAGGAAAAACGGACGGCCTGGGTCCTTAAAAATATTGATGCTGACTTAGGTCTCCCTGCTGAGATTACTATCGATTGGGGATTGTCACATCCCCTCCCGTGGACCCATTTCGAGGAAGGGAACATGATGCCAAATTCTGGGCTTTTACATAAACTAAGCCCATTCATTAGATTCATAAAAACAAACATGTACAGATGCAAATTAAGCAAATATGCACAACGGAATAAAACATCATCCACACACATATATGCATTCAGCAAATTAAAAACAACCATCAAATTAAAACACTGCAGAAGTAAATACACATAGAGAATATACTCATCTTCATTGTGCAATTGTCCCATGCAACTAGCTATGTTGCTACAATGTTCCACCCAACCATAGGTATTTGCCTAGCCTGTATTATTTCTGCACTCGGAGACCACCCCCGAGCTGGGCATGATTTCTACAAGGAAAAGGGGACATTCATACTCAAACACAACCCAATAATCACTGCATCTAAGCCAATCCAATCCAAAGCTGGGTTTATCAGGCTAAATCTGAACCCTCTTCATTTACGGATGCTTGCACTCAAGCTCAAGCCAAAGCAACGGATGCCCATTTCAACCCCAACATTCTCTTACACACAGCAAACTCAAAAAACTGGGCATGGATACATATTTCCAACAATGGGATTTACAAACACGATGACCATGGGTTTGCCCCAAATCGTGGGCACACCAAAACAAACTGTGGAAAGGGAAATTCGACCATAGGGAGAAAAACCGATTTCTCCCACAGGTTATGAGCATTTCAAATGGCCCAAACGACCCCCATGAAACCCCAATTTGAGCTCCCTTCTTCCCAATAGTTCTGCAACACCAAAAACACCCTCTTCCCAGCTAAAAACCAGGAAACACAGGAAAAACGTGGAGGGAAAACACCCAGGAAGCTCCAAAAACGTGAGAGAGGAAATATTGGTTCATGGGTAATGGCTTGGGGAGAAATTCATAGTTCTTTTCTTGCCCAAGAATCCAAACACGATTTTCCATGAAGGGTGGATTTCCCATGTTGATGTATTTGTAAATTCGGAAGATATTCACTTGTATATTGTATTTGTACTTTATTGTATACCCAATGTAGATGTATTATTCCTTCAATTGGAAGTGTCACCATTTGTACTTGCAAGTGTCGCAAGTTATATTGTAAGTGTCGCAAGTTATATTTGATGGGTTATTAGACCACCAGTGTGGGGTCGACCCTGTATGAGTCATGTGGGTTAAAGGGTTATTAGACCACCCTAGAGGGGTCAGCCCAGTCAAACATTAATTTAAGTGGTTAAGTTGAGGCCAACTTAGTTAGAGTTAAAAGATAGGTCAAGTCAGTTTATAAATAGAGAGTGTGTCTCTCTAATTTTATACATTCTCTCATTTCACTCACTTCGCATTAGTGAGAGAGAGGAGGTGTTGTTCAGGATTTCTACCTTATAGTGAAAAGATGGAAACTACCAACTAGGCAGGGTTGACATGTAAACACATTGATTATATTGCATATGGTTCCTACAAAAGAAAGAGATCGAGATTGAGAGAAATACCTCTTGTCGATGGTCGGTCCTAACTTTTGCTTGGCCTCTCGCTTGATCTCCCGCTTGATATTCTATTTGATGAACCTGCAATACAAAAGATACCTTCCTCAACGTATCTTGGATATAATAAATATGATGAAAGCATATACAACTGAAACATCAAATATAACAAGATATTGAACCAAATGAATATACAATCTAGTAGACATTCAATTTGGGACAGGAAGGGTGTTTCGACATTTTTATTGTCAAAGAAACATGAATCAGTACAATATACCTGACGTGTAGAGATGCTTCTACAACCGGATTCTGGGCTCCTGCTCTTCACTCTTGACTTGGGAATTCCTCCAGCATAACACTACTCCAAGTATTCTTTCAAGCTTTCAATCTTATTCAGGCTATGACTAGCTAACCCCTCTCATGGATCCTCCTTGTATTTATAGGACAAGGTAGGCAGTTAAAATCGAGAGGTGGTTAAATTGGGAGGTTGGGGAAGTTGCAAAACCAACTTCAATTAATCCCAATTCATCAAATTAATATATTTTTGATTTCATCTTAAGATGTACTCGGGTTTCATACAACAAGAGTAGCGTACATGAAGCAACTTTTGTGCTTTAGAATAAGCGTTTACAACTTTTTGGGAGATGTACGCTAGTTGTCCTTGAGGAGAGTAGGGTATAGTACGTTGGTCTACTGAAGGAAGAGGGGTGTACATGTCAAAAAATCAGGGGAATCAAGTGTGTTGTCATCTGAAGAGGGTGAATCTAGTCCATACATCATCGAGATCAATCTATCTATTCAATCCTAGTTGTCCTTTTGTGTGATCGACAAGGTGATGTGATCATGGACGGAGAAGTGCAGATTTGACCTATAACAGATGCCCCTAATGTGTGAGGTCAGAGGGAAGCGATGGCTGAAATAAATTATAATTCCAAGTCAGAGGAGGAGCAAGAAACCACAGAACCAAGTCACAAAAACACTTGAAACAACAATCAAGGTCAACGAGCAATTACAATCGTGACATCATATAGATGTGTAGCATGATACAACATGATCTCCGATACATAACTAGGAGATGTATATATAGAGAATAGCCACTGAAATAGAATCATGGATCTATGTCAAAATGAGAGATCATAGCCATAACAACAAACTGGATCTATGTCTCATGAAGAGCCAAAATGAGGCTCAGTCTTGCGCAGCTTGGGCGATAACATAAACAAGGTGATGCTATCAGAGTCCTCATCCAAACAACCCAAGGTACAAACCCTATCCATGCAAATAAATGAGCTGAAGTCAAACATGGGGGGTATCATTTGATTACCGGTCATTGATGTATACCGTTAACAAATGTGAGGACTTCCATCAATAATGATAATGGGGTCCAAGGCACCTAGTACGATCCGACAAGTGTGAATAAGAGGACTTGAAGTTGAACACTTGAGGAACCTATCAAATAAGAGACACGATGTATTCCCATTTATTCAACAGCGAGGGAAACTACCACTGATGACTGCAATCCCCAAGGTACTAACCGAAACTCTAAACTTTGTTCCCAGAGCATAATGAGCTGATGTCAATGGGAAGAAGTCTGCTGGAAGGGAGGCATTAATGCATCCTCCATCATCCAACACGAGGAACACTCACAGGTATGAGCTGATGTGGAGTAGGACGAGTAACAAGATGAAACAAATTGACACCAGGATGGCCGACACATGAAGTCAAGGTAAACTACAGAATGACCAACACAGGCTGTATCCTTGAATAGTGAGCACGACACAAAGTGACTTAGGTAGTTTTCAACATGAGGGAAAATGATATAAGTCTGCTATGTAGGAGACATAACAAACCCTCCATATGATTGGAACAATAACCAATCGGGGCAGTAGAAACTCGTAGATTGGGTTCACCTTAAGGCCAAAAACTAAAACCCAATTGACATGAAAGACTTAAGTAGGTGCTAGTTCAAGGACATGACTAACATAACTACCTTTGAAACTGAAAAAGATGTGATATACCCTTCATATCCCTTATTCTTTTTGGTAAAAGAATGCCCTTCTTCTTGTTTTAATGAGTCCAAAAAAGATAGAAAACTCAATAAGTCTGACGATGTAAAAAGTTTATCGAGCCCATGGGAGGAAGAATCAGGACCTTCTTCATTTTTTAAAGAGTTCGAAGAATAGATAGATGAATACTCTATAATACTAATCTCTGGATTTTAATATCGAGCCAAGATCTGTTCTTGCTCGCCAGTGTTTTCAATTTTAAGGAGTCTGAAAAACTTAAACAGTAACTCCATACACTTACTCGTGGATTTTAATATCGAGCCCGAGTAGGTTAATGCTCATCGGTGTTTTCCTATTTATAGAGTCTGGAAAACTTAAACAATCTTCTATACACCCTCTCGTGGATTTCACATCGAGCCCGAGTAGGTTAATGCACACTTGGTGTTTTCATGTTTCAAGAGCCTGAAAACCCTAAAGAGAGGCTCCAAAAGTCTTTTTTCGTACAGTTAGTCTCCTCCCCCTAAAAAGTATAAAACAATGAGAGGATAACTCTTCTAGCCATGAATGACTAGAGCATTTCTTTTTCATAAGTAATCTGCAAAAGTTCAGAAAAGGGTAAACTTATACCTAAGCGGATGTTGCTTCAAATCCTTTAACGAGTCTGAAAAGACAAATATACTCGGCAATCTTGTCATATTTAAAGAGTCTAACAAGAGCGTAAAAGAACTCTATAAAGACCTTTTTCGTAAAATTTTAACGAGCCTAAAAAAGTAAACTCATGACCTCCTTACTGTTTTTAATGAGTTCAAAGGAGATATAAAAATGCTCATAACTTCCTTACTATTTTTAACGAGCTCGAAGTGAAGGTGGAAGAAATGCTCGTAGCCTCCTTATTGTTTTTAATGAGCTCGAAGGAAAGGTGGAAAAGTGCTCGTAGGTGGATCAATGTCCAAATGAATGGAAGACTGCATTATAGACTCTAGGAAGACTTCATCAGAAGGAAGTATATTATCCCAGATGGAACACATATCTAAACATTCATATGGAGTCATCACCTGGTCAATTGCCGGGACCCAGTCTCGAGAAGGTAAGCATGAATTCAGAGGATTTTTCTTAGTAGCAATTGGACTCAAGGAACAATATGCCACAATATTTGATTGTGGCATGGTAGTGCCTACTGGCGAGGGATATACTTGGTCTATAGTTGGGTAATAAGAGGGATCAACAAATGTAAGCTGATCGATAGTGACAATGCTTTTGTTGTGAGGAAAATGCATCACACGAAAGAGCGTAGACACCACAGCCTGCATAGCATATACGTAATCACGCCCTAGGATCATATCAAAATCCATAGGGTCCTTTAAAACCATAAGATCAACTAGGACTGTTTTTCCACCCAAATTAATGGGTACTTGAGGGAGGAATCCCAACAGTTCACTAGGTCTCTTATCGAATTTCAACAACCAATTAACAGCTGGAACAAGGTTAGGAAAACTTAAATCTCTCCAAGCATAAGGGGATAAGATACTAACAGAGGCTCCTTCATCTACAATGCATCGATGAACTGCGTGGTTTCCAATATCAACCTTTATCTAGAAAGGTGTAGCAGAAGGAAGGCGAGGCCCAGTTAGACTATTCTAATCAAAGGAAATGATCTCAGAGCTTGGTAGGGTTTCACTCAGCACAGAAGAAGTGCCCCCCACTTCAGAAACATCCGAACTGGTAATGCATAAGAATTCAGGGATAGGTGCATCAGTCTCTGAAGAAATGATGGATCGGTCGAAGATTGCATCGATTCGATCACTTCACTCTCCAAAGGAAGAGTGTGGTTGACCAAAGATTGCATTGGTTCAACCACTTCATCAACCAAAGGTTGATTAGGCTATTGGGAATCTATAGACAACTCAGGATCAGAGGATCCTTCAGACATGGACTACACTCTCCGCACCTCTGGAATAACAAGGCACAGGTGAGTAAGGTGATCTCCCTTACAAAGTTTACAAGGGAACTTTGGCTTCCATCCTATAAGCTGAGACTCCTTTACAACAATAGTACTCTCAACATGACTAGCATTGGCTGAGAGATTGCCCCCAGCATGACTTGCAGTGGCTAGCTTCTCAGAAGAAGAAGACTTTTGAACTATGGACCACACTCTTTTCACTTCTGGAAGTACAAGGCACAAATAGGTCAGGTGGTCTCCCTCGCAAAACTTACAAGGAAACTTAAGCTTCTGTTTACTAGGTTTGTCAACAATGTCAACTTTCTTAGCATGACTTGCAGTGGTTGATTCAGTGTCTCTAGTATGACTTACAAGAACTGGTGACTTGTCATTAATATGACCAGCAGTGATCAATGACATGTCCTCAACATGAGAAATAGTGGTTGAAGACATGATTTCAATATGATTTGCAGTGACTGAAATTTTTCCCCCAACATGACATCCAGAGGTTGGGTGGGTGCCCCCAGCATGACTTCTAGAGGCTGGGTGGATACCCCCTTGCTTTGGCATCTTCTTCCTATTCTTCCTCTGTCTATTCCTTTTAGACTGCTGGTTACTAGTATTACTACTTTCGCCACATGAGGTAGAAGGAGGAGGAGAAGATGCTACTGGCGAAGTGGGCATAGGGTTCTGATGCTCTTGATGTGAGGTGCTTACTTGAGAAGCATCAGGAGTATGCAAGGCATTTGGATTGGAAAACAACCAAACCAGTAGCCCTATAGTGAGTCCCGGAAGATTCAAAGTAGCCATTAAGGGAGTACCAATGTTTCAAATGAATAGAAAAGCACAAGGAGCCCCTTGAACAGGGGTCACTTGATCAGTGCTCACCGGGATGCTATCCATGGTTTCTGACTCAAAGGGTGAGAAAGATCTAAGGCCAACTAAGAACAAACAAAACAAAGAGCACACTGGTGAGCTCCTAATATGGATCCCTAATGAGGGTAGCTATACCAAGAGCCTACTTTAAATGTCAACCTGGGGAATGTACAAACTTTAGAGATGCATGCACTATCTATGCTTTTATAGGATAATCTTTGTCACAGTTGGATGTCGATATCCATGTTCTAAAGGTTGCATAGTAAATATGTAAAACTGGTTATGCTACGGAATTAAATACTGGAAAATAATAAATCTATTTAAAAGAATTAAAGTACCAAAAGCAGTAAATCCGTTCTAAGAAATAAAGATACCAAAAGCAGTAAATCTATTCTAAGAAATAAAGCAGTAAATCTATTTTAAATAATTAAAATGATGAATGTGAAGGAGATGATCTTATGAAATTACTCAATGCGGAATGGTAAATCTAGAAAATGAAAATGCCATAATCAATCTATTCTAATATTGGGAAAAACAAGGTCTGTAATTACTTGATGCTCAAAACTAGAATTATGATCTAAACCATTTTAAATCCCAAGACTAAAGTTGAAGTGCAATCGTTTCAAGCTATCCATCTACTACTAAATAAATTAATCACGATGAGAAACATTCATAAACCTCAGATATAGAACATGATATTGAAAGCAAAGCTGATACACATGCAATCGTTAATTAAAATATGCGTTGAAAAAAAGAACCTATAGGACTACGGAAACCGTTTTGTTGTACTACAAAATGTATTATAAACTACTACAGAAATAATAAATCATTCAAGCACTTCCATATGCAATATAACTGTTCATCAATGTAAAACGCATAATTGAAAGAAATACCTGCAAATAGAAATCTCCTGACCTATGTGTTGGAGGGGCCCTCCCCAACCCGTACTCAGGAGAGAATAAAACTTATAAACGCTGGCTGGAATTAATCATCAATCTCTCATTAAAATATAAAATCCATGTCAAAACAAAGGTCTGTACTTCGTAGTATCAATAGGGCAGAAAATGTTAAAACAATGCTTTTCTCAAAATAACAGCAGGGGCCTCTCGCTACCCGAGAGGCCCATATTTATATGATTTAATGTTGATCCTAACTAGTTGTCTAAATGATGATTCCTCTTGAAAGTGGGAGTGCGTCCTCTATAAATCAGGAAACAGGGCGCCGAGCTTGGTGATCCTTTAGACTTCTACACATCCATCCTTAAATGACCCTGAACCTGCTCAATCACGCTTGGTTTTCATATAATTAGTTTATTTGATACGCATTCTAACATCCAAGAATAATCATAAAACAATTTCATTAAATAATTAAA
Source organism: Larix kaempferi (assembly GCA_027924585.1). Taxonomy (NCBI): domain Eukaryota; kingdom Viridiplantae; phylum Streptophyta; class Pinopsida; order Pinales; family Pinaceae; genus Larix; species Larix kaempferi. The sequence continues at coordinate 4,572,907 of BSBM01000423.1, forward strand.
GTAAACATTTTCCCCCACAAATGAGTATGTTTCATCACCATTGTTTGAGTTTGGCTACTAGAAAAAGGTTATCAAGTACCTGAAAACTTGACTCATCACACACCACTACAAAATCCTAAGTATACAAGACCAGGCAAACAAGAATGAGGAATACTCTCAATAGAAAGTCTGGGATAATCAGGGCCCAGAACAAGATAGTAGAGCATCGAAGGACAGTTATACGGCATCCAGTTCAGGTCCTCTGGGTGCAAGCATTTGAATCACCAAACTTCCCTCTCTAGATTACTTAAAAGGGTTACCTTCCGTATCCGTCCTAGGTACAATGAAAATATCCCTTCACTGCCACTTGTGTAAAAATCCCTAACGTCAGGATACTAATGCTATTATTAACACAAAAGAAATTCTGGGGGACAGTCGTAGGTCCGACTAGAATGCATGGGCATGGTAGCTAAGCCTGAAATCCAAAAGGATCCTCATACGCGAACTAGCCTTGGTGTATGCTCGGAATGAAAAGTGAAGGGGTATCCTCACTATTTCACCCTTACAAGACCTTGTGCTTAACTCCGGTTTCATTGGAGCTTCTAGAACAACTTTGATGTCAATGGGTTTACCTAAACGATGTCTTACTATGATTATTGAGTAATGAAACTAGTTCCGGATAGTTTAAGTGTGTTCTAATCCGAAACCCTAGCCTAAGCTAGTTGGTGTAGTGACATCCCTAGAAAGAAAAGGTTGCTAATAAATTTTATTAATTGTTCTTTTTAAGGGTTGTTCTTTACTCAAAGGTTGTAGTGCATTGTGTGGTGTGGTTGTGAATGAAAGCAAAGTACGTAAAGAAACAATGCATTCAAATTCACAAAAGACTCTTTCTTTTCATTTATATTCTTCAAAAATTGAAACTAGGCAACCTTAAATCAATTTTTTTTTGTATTTTCTTTTAATGTTTCGAAGCAAACTATGCTACTTCAAAGCAATGCTAGATTTTACTACTAAGCTACTTAAAACAATTTTTTGCTTTTTCTGGAAACTGTAAAAGAGAAAGAACTTGTAAAAGTGCAAGGAAGACCTACATGTAACATGTGAGCAAGACTAACACCTCACTGGCTCAAAGCAAACAAATCAAATGATTTTAGGAAGACTTGACTTACCAAATTTTTGCAAAAGAAAAACTTGAGACTTGGAAACGCCGTGTAAAAGAAACAGGGAAAGAGACTGCTTATAGCGAAATGACAGACCTAAAAGGCTGCTCCTAAGCACCAAAACCCTAAGAAAACACTAAGCCAACTAAAGGAGTAAGCAAGTGAACCAGCAAGCAACCTTACTAAACACATAGACTCAAAAGAAGACTAACTAGGAGGCTTTGACTCACTTGGACTAAATTGAAAACAATAAGGAAGCATCTAAACCAAGCAACCTTTCAGAAGCAACCCTAAGGACTCAAACTTGAAAGTCAAACCCTAATGGAAAGGATATGACAAAGAGAAAGCGTGCTAACGTTGCCACAAACAACTAACGATAATAACGTAGGTTTGTATGATTGCAACCAACAACTAGGTCCAAAGCGTGCGGCTATGTCAAAAAGAGAATAGTGCACGAACTTCAAAAAGGGCTAGAAGGTAGTGAAGAAACTTAAACAAAGACTCAAGCAATCAAAAACAAGCTAAGAGACATCCAAGAGGCAAACAAGACTCAACAGAAACATGGAAGGTCTCAAGGTTTAGTGAGGGAAGCAAAGCAACAGGATGGAAAAGAAACCAAAAGCTTGGAAATCAAACCCTAACAACAAACTAGACACTACTGTGCAGTGCATCAAGCAGCGTATACTAGGAAAGATATGCTACTATGTAGCAGACAAAGTAGGGAACATTAGCTAAAATATGCTACTATGTAGTAGACAAAGTAGGGTACATCAGGAAAAAATGCTACTGTAAGTAGGGAAGACCAACGTACATGCCTCAGAAGGGCACAAACAGGATTTGCAAACAGTCAACTGAGATGAATCAAGCAAGGGAATAGGTAACAAAGACCTACAAGGCCTCTCAACCAATCAAAAAGGCTGAAAAATGGGCTAGAAGAACACCAAATTAGGTCTCCTAGAGTAGTGAAACAGACGGTTACTCCCAGCGGAGTCACCAGTCTGTTGTTCAGGATTTCTACCTTATAGTGAGGAGATGGACACTACCAACTGGGCAGGTTGACAGGTAAACACATTTATTATATTGCATATGGTTCCTACAAAAGAAAGAAATCTAGATTGAGAGAAATACCTCTTGTCGGCGGTTGGTCCTTGCTTTTGCTTGGCCTCTCGCTTGATCTCCCGCTTGATCTTCTGCTTGATGAACCTGCAATACAAAAGATACCTTCCTCATATAATAAATATGATGAAAGCATATACAACTGAAACATGAAATATAACAATATATTGAACCAAATGAATATACAATCTAGTAGACATTCAATTTGGGACAGGAAGGGTTTTTCGACCTTTTTATTTTCAAAGAAACATGAATCCGTACAATATACCTAACGTGTAGAGATGCTTTTGCAACCAGATTCTGGGCTCCTGTTCTTCACTCTTGACTTGGGAATTCCTCTAGCATAACAGTACTCCAAGTATTCTTTCAAGCTTTCAAGCTTATTCAGGCTATGACTAGCTAACCCCTCTCATGGATCCTCATATTTATGGGACAAGGTAGGCAGTTAAAACCAAGAGGTGGTTGAATTCGGAGGTTGGGGAAGTTGAAAAAACAACTTCAACTAATCCCAATTAGTCAAATTAATATATTTTTTATTTCATCTTAAGATGTATGCGGGTTTCATACAACAAGAGTAGCGTACAAGAAGCAACTTTTGTGCTTTACAACAAGCGTTTACAACTTTTTGGGAGATGTATGCTTGTTGTCCTTGAGGAGAGTAGGGTAAAGTACGCTAGTATGCTGAAGGAAGAGGGGTGTACATGTCAAAAGATTAGGGAAATCAAGTGTTTTGTCATCTGAAGAGGGTGAATCCAGTCCATACATCATCCAGATCAATTTATCTCTTCAATCCTAGTTGTCCTTTTGTGTGATCGACAAGGCGATGTGATCATAGATGGAGAAATGCAGATTTGACCTATAACAGGAGGAGTGTGCATAAGTGGAGGGGGAGTAGCTTCTAGGAGACTATCTCTTGTTTTGGGGTTTGATCTTTGTGATCTTTGTATTGGTGCTCATTCTATCTCTGAGGAAGTTGCGGGGTTTTTCACCTTCTTGGTTTTCCCCAATGAAATGCTTTGTGTCTCTTGTCTCTTGTGTTTGATATGTTGTACATGTTGTACTCTCAGTTAATATCCTAGATCAGATTGAATTAAATGCTGAAAAAATAACATGGTATCAAAGCTAGCCTAAAGGAAGGCATGGTATGGCATTTATGACACTTGTTGCACTTGCAACAAATTGGAAGCTAGGGCTTGGTATAGTAAAAACCAGTCATCGTGGAACTTTCGCTATAATTCAGTTTTGGCGAAGGTTCAGGATCTGAAACTTCTACAGGTCTAAGATGAAATGTCCATGTACCTTGTGTCTAAAGGAAATACTTATATTTGCTTTGCTTTGTGATATATGATCCGTACAAGTTAGGGTTTCTACCTCTTCCATAATGCAGTCCTAAACAGGTGACCTAGGAAAAAATGTTATATATCGGGCTAGGAAGCTCCAAATGGAATTCCGTAAAAAGCAACAGTTAGGGAACGGACTATACTTTCACAAGTCTAGGTTTCAGAGGCTGAAGTTGAAATAGTCACATGCGGCACGCCATACAATTTCGATATACTGTTTCATCCCATAAACAGGCCACGTAGTGACACTTGGCATATCTCTCTCTTATAGAATCCATTTGAGGTTAGGTCTATGGTGCTGGAAAGATGACAGGTCAGGATACCATAGTTTGAAGTTTTAGATCTTAAGGATTTGAAATTTCAGAGATGCATCAGAAACAATATGGCATATATTTCTGTCCAAACAGAATTGGATTCTCAGCACCTTCATTTTTGGATCGTCACTGCTGTGGGAAATTAGGGTTTCAGAGAAAGTTGGAATTTTTGAAATATGAGACCATGGTTGGATGCTCCTCATCAAAATCGAAATTTAGGGACCAAGATCGATTTTTTTGGTTGGGCAGAAACCTGGGCATCATCAAACCCTAGTTCGAGATTTTGATCGATAAGGTAGAAAATTAGGGTTTCTACAAAAGTTAAAATTTTTGGAATCTATGACCATGGCTAAATGCTCGTCAGAAAAATCGAATTTTAGAGCATAAGTTCAAATCTTTTGGTTGGGCAGAACCTCGGGCATTGTCAAACCCTAGTTCGGGATTTTGACCAGAAGATTTGAAAGTTTCAAAGGCAATTTTGAGGGGTCAAATTTTGGAGATTTCAAAATTGAAGTATACCAGCTTGATCAGCTCAGCAAGGTGCATCTTTTCATCCAATCAGAAGTTTGAAATTCAAATTTTGAATTTTTAGGGTTTCTCTAACAAACCCTAATCCAGCTACAGATCCAGTTTCAGCAAATCAAAGTGGATTGGGTTAATCCTAGAAGAGAATGAATTGGACACCTGCATAAGTGAAGAAGTTCTAGTTCCAGAGGGAGATGAGACTAAGGCCTTACATAAGAAGACTACAAGTATGTTTTTAAATCTGTTCATGATTAAGTTTATGATATGTTTGTCTTCATATTATTGAGGTTAGTACAATCTTGATCAATTTTAGACTTGTCTTATCCCCTTAATAAAAGTATGAATGCATGTGAATGATAGAAGACATTCATTGATTAGGGTTATGACACTTATGATTGTACTAATGCACTGTGGTGTTGTATGAGGATGATGTTGTCCGCTAACATGAAAGGTACATCAAGAAAGACAAATCAAGTTCTAGATCAAGAAAATATGACCATGGTGACATGAAGACAAAGACTCATCCATAGCCATTGATCACATAGAAGCTGTACTTACAAGGATGGATATCAGTTCAAGGAGAGATAATCCAAAAATCAAAGAACAAGAGGGAGCACACTCCAGTACTTCCTGCAAGAAAGAAAATATTGAGAGGGAGTTCACCCTACAACTAAACAAAGATAAGTATTTGAATTGTCAATTTTATGCTTTCCAGTCGTACTTATGTTCCTAGATTTACGATGTATATTATGCATATTAGAAAAGTTGCATTAATGAACAAGATACTACTAATATGCAAGTAATGGGTAAGTGGTCTATGATACTGTACAACATTCCATTACTACTTATCTAGAATGAAACCTATTTGTTGACATGTTGGGAGTTGTGCACACTCTTAACAAATGTTATGGTAGAGATGGAAGGCATCTAGAAAGTTACTGTGTAAATACAGGATATGGATAAATGTTGTATTGAATCATTGGCTAAGATAATTGCATGACTGCATGACATATATTCTTATGTGTAAGATTTTGTTCTGGAAACAATGAGAAGTTTCTAATCATGAAATTGAATTTGACTTGTAGGAAAGATCATGTACAATCACCTACAAAAGATGGACAACGAAATTTGTTCCAGCGATGAAGTTCGAGTAAACTATCTATTTAATATATTGAAGAATCTAAAGTTCCCAAGATCCGGGATGCAATAATAGAAGGATGTCATTGTTGAGGAATACCAGTCGATCATGAATAATGACGTTTGGGATGTGGTCCCAAGACCAGAAGGGAAGTATTTTGTGAATTCCAAGTGGATCTACGAGATCAAGCATGCTGTAGATGGCAACATATAGAAATACAAGGCGAGGTTTGTAGCTCATGGCTTCTCCCAGAAAGAGGGGATAGATTATGAAGAGACTTTTGCTCTTGTAGCCAGATACACTTCCATCAAAACAGTACTTTCCCTGGTTGCAGTGATGAAATGGAATTTACACCAAATGGATGTCAAGACAGCTTTCTTGAATGGTGTAGTCGAAGAGGAAGTGTATGTGGAGCAGCCACTCAGTTTTGAGATGCATGACAGGGATTCATATGTGTGCAAGTTAAAGAAATCCTTGTATGGCTTGAAGCAAGCACCCAGGACATGGTACGACAGGATAGACAGCTTCCTATCCAGTTTAGGATTTAGCAAGAGTAAAGCGGATTCCAACCTTTACTACAAGGTTGAGAAAGGAAATCCAGTGATACTCCTACTATACATGGATGACCTGTTTGTGATAGGTGAGGATAGATTGATTTCCAACACAAAAAGGAAGCTTGCTACCGAGTTAGAGATGAAGGACTTGGGTATGATGCATTACTTTCTAGGTATGGAGGTGTGACAGAGTGGAGATGGAATCTTCCTTGGATAAGGGAAGTATGCAGTAGAGATCTTGAAGCAGTTTGGGATGATGGACTGCAAGGCCATGGCCACACCTATGGAATCGAACCTGAAGCTATTGAGTGATGCTTCATCAGAGTCGGTTGATGCCACAATGTATCATTAGATGATTGGGTCCTTGATGTACCTGATGAACAAAAGACCGGATATTTGCTTTGCGATGAACACTTTGAGCCAGTTCTTGACAGATCCTAGACATGTTCACCTGATTGCTGTAGAGCATATTCTGAGGTACCTGAAGGGTACAGTTGATTATGGGCTCAAGTATGATGCGAATCAAAAGTTTAACCTGGAGGCTTATGTTGATTCAGATTGGGCAGGAAGTGCTGCTGATAGGAAGATTACTTTGAGGTGTTGCTTCAGTATGGGGTCAGGTGTGATCTCTTGGTTTAGAAAGAAGCAATCCTGCGTAGCACTGAGTATAGCCGAAGCAGAGTATGTCGCTTGTTTGGCTAGTTGTGAGGCAGTATGGATTAGGAAGATACCGTCTGAGTTATTTGATCTTCTGTTGGATGCTACCTATATCTTCTATGACAAACAGAGTTGTGTGAAGTTGTTTGAGAACCCAGTGTTCCATGATAGGTCGAATCACATCGAGATCAAATATCACTATATCAGGGATATGGTGCAGAGAGGAGCAGTGAAGCTCCTGTATGTTGCAACGGATGAGCAGATTGCAGATGTGTTGACCAAACCACTAGCTAGAGTGAAGTTTGAGTACTTCAGAGAGAGGCTTGGTGTTCTTCAGATAGAAGATACTTCAAGGAAGAAGTGATGGGGCACATTTGCAGGATCCATTCCAAGCATGGTGGTAGGAGGATCCTTCCCATGGCTGTGGATGTAAGTGTTGTGTGATGAGGATAAGGACGATGCTCCAATTACTGCTATATATGATGATAAGGATAATCATGTATGATTGAGCATCAGGATGATTCTCCAAATGATATGCATTAGGACGATGCTGTGACGATGATCAAGATGATCATGCAATGATGATATGCATCAGGACGATTTTGTGACAATGATCAGGATGATCATGCGATGATGATGTGCATCAAGATGATCTACTATATGATGATGATAAGTATGATCATCAGTATTAGGATGATACTTCGTGGCCATGGACATATCATGCAGGTAGCATATAATAGCTCCCTGGGATATCCGATAGTCTGAGCTCAGATGCTCTTTTGAGGTTTTGCTACTGGTTGGCCGCAGACATAATGTGTAGGTAGCATATAATAGCTCCTTGGGAGATTCGATATTTTGAGCTCGGATACTGTTTCAAGGTTTTTCCATGGACCGATTGTGAAATAAGCATATAATAGCGCCCTAGGAGATTTGAAGATACTCTTTCTAGGTTTTTCCTATGGCATATTATAGCTCCCTCGGAGATTTGGCAAATGCTCTTTCAAGGTTTTGCTTGGGACATATAATAGCGCCGTGGTAGATTTGCAGATACTCTTGCTAGGTTTTTCCTATGGCATATAATAGCTCCCTGGGATATCTAGCAAATGCTCTTTCGAGGGTTTGTCCTATGGCATATAATAGCACCCTGGGAGATCCGATAGGTTGAGCTGTCTACTCGTAATCAGTCATGGTATGATCTTTCTAGGTTTTTCCTGACCACATGTAATAGAGCCCTAGGATGTCCGATAGGTTGAGCTATGTGCTTGTAGTGAGTCCTGGGATGCTCTTTCGAGGTTTTGTGGCGGTCACATGTAATAGCTCCCTGGGAGATCTTTCCGGTCGTGCTTCGACACATAAAGGATCCTGGGATACTCTTTTGAGGTTTTGTTGACGCACATTCCACAGGATGGCCAGAGATGTTGAAGACCTACAGGAGGCTAGGCCTACAACTAGCATGAAAAAGGGTTGGCTTTGTAGAACTTCCTATGATGAGAAAAATTGAGAGATAGCACTAGTGATCGAGATGACGAGTACAGTAGCAGTGGCGATGATGCTCTGTGATCCAGTGATGATGATCCAGCTACAAAATTGAAGACTTGTGCCTATATGTATTGATGACCTGTGTCTAGAGAATACCTCCCTAGTTAAGAGGGAGTGTTGATGTAGTTGTAACTTCAGAAGATATTCACTTGTATATTGTATTTGTACTTTATTGTATCCCCAACAGAGATGTATTATTCTTCCGATTGGAAGTGTCATCATTTTTACTTGCAAGTGTCGCAAGTTCTATTGTAAGTGTCGCAACTTATATTTGATGGGTTATTAGACCACCAGTGTGAGGTCGGCCCTGTATGAGTCATGTGGGTTAAAGGGTTATTAGACCACCCTAGAGGGGTCGGCCCAGTCAAAAATTAAGTTAAGTGGTTAAGTTGGGGCCAACCTAGTTAGAGTTAAACGGCAAGTCAAGTCAGTGTATAAATAGAGAGTGTGTCTCTCTCATTTTATACATTCTCTCATTTCACTCACTTCGCATTAGTGAGAGAGAGGAGGAGTGCGCACAAGTGGAGGAGGAGCAGCTGCTAGGAGACTATCTCTTGTTTTGGGGTTTGATCTTTGTGATCTTTGTATTGGTGCTCATTCTATCTCTGAGGAAGTTGCGGGGTTTTTCACCTTCTTGGTTTTCCCTGGTGAAATGCTTTGTGTCTCTTTTCTCTTGTGTTTGATATGCTATACATGTTTTACTCTCAGTTAAGATCGTAGATCATATTGAATTAAATGCTGAAAAACTAACAGCCCATACCCGAATTTGGACAGCCATACCTCTCCATTCCCCAAGGCATCAACTATTTCAACCAATTCTTGGGAGAAATGAATGATTGGGTACAAAAGTCAACATGGGTAGTTGAGGGTTTTATGGGTTCTCTCATTGACACTTGGCTTGAATTGATTACCTCAAGGGTTTGAATGTTTTCCCTCCCAATTCCTTGTAAAATCATGCCCCCATCTCTTGTTGCATTGCATAGCTAGTTGTGGGTATTTTGTTAAAATGCATATTTACAATTCCCATGGCTCACTAGAACACAGGTAGCATAATATCAAGGACTTGCCTCTTCAAGTTCGAGCATTCACTAGCAGGGCCTTGGCCTTGAGCTCCGCGCTAGGAACCACACATAATGTGCACACAATATTTACATTATATCCCAAAATATCCCAAGTGTCAAAATGGGGACATGACAGGGATCTAATATTTTCTCACAACCCTTAGACTATTGGGGGGTACCTTTCAGATGTCATGAATGTGGGTTCGTTGGTCATCTCCGAGAAAAGTGGCCACAGAGGGTTTTGGATCATTCTATTATGAATGCACCTCATCTGGAAGCTACTACAGTGGAGACGGCTTTGGTTTTGTCTTCTGGGTTTCCAAAGGGGTATTAGGAACAACTTGATTTTGCTTCTTTTGTGGGTAAGCTCCAAGACCTATTTCCATATTTTTTTGCTTCATTGTCGTCCTTTGATTTGTCTAGGGTTTCTGTGGCTAGTTTGGAACATCCTGTTCCTAGCCTCAATAATACCCCTCCTTTGGGGATTATGGGTGATTCGGGTATTCTTCCTTTTTTTGAAGAGGTTTTACTATTGGTTAGGGTTATTAATCCATTACCTGACTCGCAACTATTGGAGGATGAGTTGGTTGTGTTGGAGCAACTTGGTCTTACTTCGTCGGTCGCTCCTTTAGTTACCCTGATAAACCCTTTTAATGTACTCTGTACGGATCCACTTGAGGTACATAAGAGCATGAAAGCCCCTATTACTCCTTTTTGGATGGGTAACCCTAATGTTACCATTCGAAAACAAACTGGGGGGAGATGGCGCAAGGAACTAGCTTGGGATTCAGGGGGGGATGACAATTCCTTATATTCTTCTTGTCCGTCTCCAGCTAATTTGGGATTGAATTCAGTGACCAGTACTATTTCAGATAACTTTAAACCTCTTAGAGCATTGTAGGTTTCGCCTGGGGTTTCTTGATGTTTTTATTATCCCTTAATTTAAGAGGGGTTAGGTGTGCCCTTAAATTCCAAGCCTTTAAGCATCTGCTTGAGTCTACTAGACTGAAAATTATTTTCTTTCAGAAAACAATGACACTGGGTGATAAGGCACGTGCTCTTATTTGGTGCCTACTCCCATCATGGGACTGTTGTGCCACTAAATCTGTTGGTATTTTGGGTGGGTTACTTACTGCATGGAATCCAATTCTTTTGCAGCTTAGTCCTTTTGTTTCTGGTGGGGGCATTCTCCTTCTGAGCAGGAACCATGAACTTGATAAGGATTTATAGTTTTTTAATTGTTATGGGCCCTATTTGGGAAGACAGAATTATTGGTCTAATTTGGAAGCTTCAAGCATATTGACTTCAAATATTTGATCATTGCAGGGAATTTGAACTTAACACTAAAGGTTGGGGAGATCTGGGGTGAGCAAGCATGCCCAGATCCATTGCAATTTTGGTTCCATAATATTTTATCATCTCATGGTATTGTTGATGTGGCTCCAAAACCTATTGTACTTGGTGGAATGGTCGCAAGGGCAATGTGCTCATAGCTAAAAGATTGGATTGTTTCCTAGTTAGTGACAAACTTATTAGTTCTGTTGCTAGATGCTCCTGTTGTATTGTACCTTCTAGTATCTCCAGTCATTTACCTATTCTATTGAAGGTGGGAAATGGGGATATGACTTTGTCAAGAGATATGACTTTGTGGCTCTGGTTCAGGCACACTGGTTTTCTTCTTATTCAGCTTAAGCAAGTCAAACGATGAGGGTTCTTCCTAGGTTTATTTGTTCTTTGAAGCAGATTATAGTTTTGTGGATTAACTGATAGAAAGAGAAACAAAAGGCTAGGCTCCTTTTATTGGAGGAACTTATTTCATCCTACCATTTGGATCCTACTTTTAGTATATTTGTGGACTCGAATGTTCGGGCTCTCAGGGAATTCGAGTATGAAAATGATGGTTTATTATAGCAAGAGGAGGTTAAGTGGCGTCTTAAAAGTAGATCCCTTTGGATCACGAATATGGATAGGAATACCAAATTCTTCCATAAATTCGTTGATATGAGAAAGAAACACAATGTTGAGTGGGAAATTGAGGACCAGGAGGGTCATTTGGCTACTTCTCAGTCGGTTATTGAATGCGCTACAAAAGATTACTTTGGGTCTCTTTTTACAAAATACAAGTCCATAAGCCTTGTTGCACGGATGGAGATTTTACAGACTTTTCCTTATTTCTTTTCTGCGTAGGACAATGCACTTTTAAAGTGTCCGATCACTTTGACAGAAGTAGAGGGGATTTTACGGAAGATGGCCAAGGAAAAAAGTCTCAGGCCGGAAGGTTGGTCTATTGAATTTTATCTACAATTTTTTTTATCTTATTGGGTAAAAAATTGTTTGTCTGGTGGAGGAGTCTAGATTGTCTGGTCAGGTTACAGGTGATTTTAATGCTACTTTTATTACATTAATCCCTAAGACTTCGGATCCGAGAAATTTTCAAGATTTTTGTCTGATTTCGCTTTGTAATTTACTCTATAAGATCATTGCTAAAGTCATTTCCAATCGGATAAAACTTGTCCTGTACAGGGGCATTTCGAAGGAACAGTTTGGTTTTCTGGATCACAAGTTAATCTTTGCGCTATCGGTACAACACAAGAGACTTTACACTCTACCAAATCTTATCAATGTCCATCACTTGTACTGAAACTTGATTTGGTTAAGGATTATGATCTAGTTGATTGGTCTTTCTTAAGACTCCTTTTGTTGAATGCAGGTTTAGACTTCCTTGGCATTCAGTGGATAATTGGATGTGTTTCTTCTGCCAACTATGCAGTTCTTGTTAATGGATGTACAATAGATTTTTTTAGGGAACGCGTGGTCTTTGTCAGGAGTGCCCTCTCTCCCCCCTACTTTTTTTGTTGGTTATTGAGGGTCTCAGTTGTCTTCTTAATAATGGGAAGGTAGATGGTAGGATTTCTGCTATTAAGATCTCAAAGAAAAACACTATAACACACATGTTATTTGTTGATGATGTACTAATATTTGGGATTGGTAATATTGAGGAATGGTTACAGTTTAAATATTTGTTAGATCTATATTGTCAGGCTTCAGCTATGGTAATCAATGTGTTAGGATATTCCTATACTCCATCCTAGTCCTACAAGCATTTTCATTACTTTGCATTTTCAGTCATGCAGGCATGCAATTGCATGCATCCCAGTCATCAGTATGGTGCCTCCCAACACCTAGTGCTTAGTTTACTAGCCCCAAGAGCCTGTTTCCACTCAGTTCCAACTCTCCTAGTCTATGATGTTCCCTCTCTCACCAACCATGGGAAGAAGTGCGCCCTCTCTCACCTACCACTAGTGACACACTTAGTTAGTGCACCCTATCTTACCTAACACCAGTGACACACTCAGTTGTTGCTTGATTTGTGGATCTGATCCTTGATTTGAGGACAGATTGACTGATACACTCAGTGAGACCTCCAGAGAGACTAGTTGATCTGTTGTAATTGTAGTTAACTCCTCATGCGCCCTCCATTAGTGCTACATGCATCAGTTACACCTACTACATTCAGTTAGACTCAGTTACATTTAGTTATCTCAGTTTGACACATGGATAGTCACTTGTGATCTGATGACACCACTATTGATCTGATGATTAGGACTCCTATTGCAGATAAACCATGCTCATGCATGCTAATTCGAATTGCCACCTTGGCATTGGAATCCTCTCCATTGTATTATTTATTGTTCATATTATGATTAATGAATTAGTGTGATGTTATTCCACTTCTATCTGAGTTCTACTGTATCATAATTTTGTTGCTCTTTTACACTGCATTGTTCACTCTTCTTCTATTTTCCTGCTTAATCTTTCTTGTGAGGTATACATCAGCTCTTAAATATGCTGTGAGGATTTTCACATGGTATTAGAGCATGTTGAGAGTATAGTCTATCTCCATTCTTGAGAGTTTTTTTGCAGGTTATTACCAAGATTTCGAGTACAGCAGCAGTTTTGCAGCAGTAGCAGTTGCAGATATTCTCTATTTTTTTTGTAGGTCTTCTGCAATAGCTTCCATGAATCTGGAAGGAATTCCTCCTCGCTATCCATTCAACTATGATGAGTGGAAACCAAAGATGATAGCATATTTGAAGAGAAATGGACTTTTTGATTATTGTGTTGAAAGAGAGCTCGAATCCTCTGAAGAGGAGAATGATTGGTTAAATGAAGGTGACAGAGCCTATGGAGTAATGGTTAATGCTATGCCTCGTTGTATGCAATCCCACTTCTATGATTCTGCTGAATCTCCAAAACGGCTATGGGCCCATCTAGATGAAATATTTGGAAAATAGAATGAAGGGATTGGTGCAAACTATTTGGAGAGCAATCCTAGTGATGCATTCGCCCTCCTTGATGGTCTCTCTGATCATGATTGAATATCAAACATATCTCATAATGAAGTTTTCCAAAAAGAAGAAGAACTTGCATATTCTACACTCATGTTCTCAATGTCTTCTATTTTGAATTATGAGCCAGCTCACACTCTAGAAACTAAAGAGGTTGTTAAATCCTCTCTTGCACAAGAGTCTGTTGGTTTGCATGATGATGATATATTGAATGTTTCAGAGGTTAAATCAACAATTGGAGGTGATGCATTCACTCTCCTTGATCACTTACCTCTTAGGTACTACTTTATGATCATTTGTACATGTTCTCAGAAGTTCATTGAAGATGTAGGGCATTGCCATTCGCTTGGGATAATTTCTCATGCATATCATGGTTTATTTGGTTTTGATCTCACCCCTGCTGGTTCAAAGGAGATCTCAAGAAACCATTCATCAAGTCCTCGAGTTGATTTGAAGTCCAAGCAACCACTATCATGTGATGGTTCTTTTGGGCATGATCTCACCTATGATGGTTCAAAGTAGATAACAAAAGACTATCTACACATTCATGGATTTGATCCTACCTCAGCTGATTCGAATCACAGGTTCCAGGATCATCCTCATACCTTTGGATTTGTTCTCATCACATTCGGTCTAAAGAGAAAGTACAAGCACATGTTTTTGGAACATGAACCACTTCTTCCCAAGAAGAAGATACCTTTAGACATATGACCAAGCATCACACCTACTTGAGTTTGGAGCATTTTTTTTGGGTGTGCCTTACATTCTCTTTTGAGGGGGGGGTATTTTTCCCATGAGGTTTTTCCACATTTCCTTGTTTCATGGATTGTTCTTTATCATTCATTGTATTGGGTTACCTTTGGTATCAATTACCAGGGCCCAGGATGGATTAAGGGGGGGTGTTAGGATATTCCTATACTCCATCCTAGTCCTATAAGCATTTTCCTTACTTTGCATTTTCAGTCATGCAAGTGCATGCATCCCAGTCATCAGTATGGTGCCTCCCAACACCTAGTGCTTAGTTTACTAGCCCCAGGAGCCTGTTTCCACTCAGTTCTAGCGTGGTTCCAGCCCTCCTAGTCTATTATGTGCTCTCTCTCACCTACCACAGGAATAAGTGCACCCTCTCTTACCTACCACCAGTGACACACTCAGTTAGTGCGCCCTCTCTCACCTACCACCAGTGACACACTCAGTTGTTGCTTGATTTGTGGATCTGATCCTTGATTTGAGGACAGATTGATTGATACACCTACTACATTTAGTTAGACTCGGTTACATTTAGTTAGTTCAGTTTGACACGTGGATAGTCACTTGTGATCTGATGACACCACTACTGACCTAATGATTAGGAATCCTAGTGTAGATAAACCATGCTCATGCATGCTAATTCGAATTTCCACCTTGGCATTCAAATACTCTCCATTGTATTATTTATTGTTCATATTATGATTAATGAATTAGTGTTATGTTATTCTGCTTCTATCTGAGTTCTACTGTATCATAATTTTGCTTCTCTTTTACACTGCATTGTTCACTCTTCTTCTATTTTCCTGCTTAATCTTTCTTGTGAGGTATACATAAGATCTTAGATCTGCTGTGAGTATTTTCACACAGTGTTCCAAAATCCTTCCTATATCACATCTATGTGGATGAAGATACCCGTACACTAGTTCGCACTCTTTTTCCTTTCTCTTGTTTGGCTCTAGAGCATGGTATGGTTTACCTTGGTTTTTTTATGAAACCAAATGGCTATCTCATTAGTGACTGGAAGTGGTTGATCTAGAAATTTGAGAAGAAGATTCTGGTTTGGTATAAAAGGACATTAACCTTAGGTGGGAGACTGGTCCTTATCCGTTCATTTCTTGCCAATATCCATGTGTATTTGCTCACCTTGGCACATGTATCGGTCTCCATTTTACACCAAATTCGTCGATTGACTTTCAACTTTCTTTGGTATGCATTGCATAAGTCGAAGGGTCCACATTTGGTGGCTTGGAACCGATTAGCATTACCCAGGAATTTGGGTGGTTTGGGTATTCGTAATATTTTATGGGTCTCACAAGCTCTTCATCTTAATAGTCTGTGGTGTGCCTAAGTACACACTCGGGCTTGTGGGAATTCATATTGCGGGATAAATACGTGAAATATTTTTCGGTCATTCATTGGATTCGTAAGATCCGAAAAAGCACAACGGGTGTTTCTAATACCTAAAGGGCTCTATTGGCAGTTTTTCCTCTTCTTATAGACCATTTGGCTTGGTTTGTAGGTGATGCATTTCATATTCGTGTTGGTGTCGACCTGATTATTGGGTGTAAGACTACTCTTTCGTATTATACCTTGACTGCTTTACATCAGTGTGGGATTTATTTCTTGAATCATGCAAAGAAAGTATTGTGATCACATTCTACTAGATATTGGCTATCGACTTCTGATATTGACTTACTGGATACTTGTGGGAAGGAATGGGATGACTATATACATGTTTTAACTCATGCTGGATTCGAATTTTGTCTCACTATGATAGTCTTACTTGGTCATGGGAGGATTCTACTGGGGAAATTTCATCTCACTTGGAATACTCAGCGATTTTCCATCAACACCTTCCTACTATGGGAAGATGGTGGTTTGGACGTCTCTGGAAATGGAGAGCATCGTTAAAGATATTGTGTTTTATTTGATTGGCACTCTCAAATAAGATTCTAACAGGTGGCAACTACTACCGTAGAGGAGATATGGGTCCCATTGCTTTCCCACTGTGCTATCAACACAAAAAATCCATGGACCATTTGTTTTTACACTGTCATATTACATTACAACTTTGGCATGCAGTTAGTGGCATCTGAGATATCGAATTTCAGTGGAACATGGGTACATTGGACACCGTTTTGGATTGTTGGTTTAGTTTCAATAGATCCATTTATTCTTTTCCATTGTTTTTTATTAGGGGTATTTGGTGTTTGAGGAATGTTGTCCTCTTCGAGGATATCAGGCCCACTTTTGTTCTGGATCACTCCATATTGAGTCGCTACATCTATGAAGTCTCAGATCAGCAGAGACAGTTACAGTCTCGTCCTTTCTATTCCCAAAAGGTGGATTTTTGTAGGCCTTTGGGATATTTTGATGGGGAAACACAATGTGGTTATTGTGGATTAGGTTGTATGCTGATAATTTCTCCTTCAGAGTATTACGAGTTGTATTTTGGATGTGGGGTTGGAAGCAACTCCAGGGCAGAGCTTCTTTCTCTTGGGGGATTATTGTACTTTGCTAGATCTATAAATCTTACAGATCTCTAGGTTCTTGGAGACTCACTGGCGATCCTTGATTGGGAACATGGTTATCGTTTACTTCGGGTGGCATCTCTTTCTCATTAGAAGCATGGGATTCATAATTTTATTGAACAATTCTCCTTACTTGAATTTCAGCATATTTCATGTGTATATAATAAGAGGGAATATTCCTTATCCAAAAGAGGTCTGTAGAAGGCTGAGGGTGTACCACATTTCACTCATTTTTTGGGGCACCAGAGTAGGGCAGAGGGCTCTGTTAGTTTATATTAGCTCTTATAGTTTTTTGGGATACATGGACTGCTTTTGTTGCTTGTATGGATCATTATCCAAATTAGATATATTGATATATGGTAATCAAATACTTTGATGTTAAAAATTAGATATAAGTTTTTATATGTTTGTACTAGGATATGTAGCTGGAATGTAGGTATTACTAGTAATTTTGTATACTTGAAACTATCTACGAGATAGGTGTCCATTGCAAGTTTCTTTGATTCAGACTTATGAATAGCAAGAGACTTTTTTTCATTGGAAAAAAAAATTATAGAGAAAGAAGTTTAAGACACATAACTCTAATGATAGTTTTGGGAAACCAAATGGCGGGGAACTAATGGGGAAAATACCCTCATGATTTTTCTGAGCTTTGAGGATACCCTAGTGAAGCAGGCCATTGGTTAGAAGAATACGGTGTTCCTTTCCAGGTTGGGTTTTTGTGGATAATGGATACCCTGGAACAGAACAAGGATCCCCAGGAAACTGAAAAATGGGGTTGTAAGTATGATTCCTAGCCGAAAAATGACGGGTGAAGGAGTACAAATAGGGACCTTGTTCTTTAAAGCAAGCTATCTACTTTCTTAGAATAATCATACCTGCCTTGCTAGTTGTTAAACATTGGAAATTAGGGAAAAGGTATTTTTTTCCCAAGATGACCTATCATGTATGTATTCTGGAGGCGGGGGGTTCCATATCGGTCAAGGATAGACATTCTGACGAGTGGTGGGAAAACACAGGGCTCCTCAAACCGGATGAGGAATACAAAGCTCTACTACATACATGTGTCACCAGTGGTACGACACATGGGCAGGCCGAAGGCTCAATACTTGGAAATACAAAGGGGGATTAGGAACACAACCAAACCCTATTTCAAATCAAATGTTATCAGAAACTGGTTCTATTACTCCCACTGTTCCCTAAAAAATTCTCAGCACAATGGTTTGGAGAAGGAAAAAACACTTCGGTCACAGAAAGTTGGTCAAAATAAGGGCTTAAGAAGACAAAGGAAATGGCGAATACTTAAGGATACCAACATGGTTCTTGGCAGAGATGTGGGTTTGGATGAAATCATGGCCTTATCCCTTAGGGATCTCGTTGGGAAGTTTAGTTACAAGGCCATGCACCCCTGTGACATATCACAATGGGTTGCTACTTCCCGAGCCCCTGTTATTGGGTATAAAGTGAGATATGGATCATGTAGAATGGCTGGTATGGTTTTATTTTTTGACAGGAAGCTCACGCTACCATGATAATAGAAAAAAATTGGCTCAGGGGCAACGATAGCTTAATGCTACAAAGGCGGCATTTTGGATTTGACCCGGCAACTAAAAAAATCAGATTTAGACACGTTTGGGTGTTGCTCCTGGGTTTCCCAATAGCTATGTGGAGTCGCAATGCATATGAATCCATCGCAAACCATATTGGTCAATTCTTATTTATAAGTGACATAGTCCTATCAAGTATGGATAAAAGGGTCGGGCGAATGTTAGTGGAGATTGACATGGCAAGAGGCTTACTGGAAAAACTTGACATAGAATGGCAAGGGAAAATGTATTCACAAACCCTAGATTACTAGGGTTTATCGTTCAGATGCTCCAAATGCCAAGAAGTGGTATACTTTTGGAGACAATGTCCTTATAATGGATCTTCACACTCGGATATTGAAGCTTCCTCATAGGAAATACAAGCTTGGACTACAAACTTCTCCTCCTCCTCAGATGAAGAAGCAGACAAGACCTCCTCTGAATTTGGTTTCACCTCTATTCCTCCATCAAGAGTTACCACATCTTCCATAAATCTTGTTGGTAAGCTCTTTGCGTATAATCCTTCCTTCATATATTCGTTAATGGAAGATGAATTTTCTTACATTTCCTTGTTGGAATCCAAAGGTAATATTATTGGGGAAGGTTCCATAGGGGGTGGACATTTTTTCTATCATGGTATAAATGTTAATCTTGAGGACACCTCCTTACTTGAAGATGTTACTCTTCTGATGAGAAACCCCCTTAGCTCTGAAACGACTCCTCCTTCTAAATCTGTAGATCCTACAACCATAGCCTCTGGGCCACTTATGTCTTTAAATAGTGATCCTCTAGTACTCACCTGGATTGACAATGAAACACATTTGTCACCTGCGACTGAATCATTTCCTTCCTCCCTGATGGATCAGTCCCCTTCGTCTTATCCTTCTCTCATCGCTTCCGGATCTCCAACCATCCCTGATACCACTGTTGGGGTTCTCGATTTTCCTCTGCCCGCGGGATCTTTAAGGGTTCACCCACATATCTTGATATTGCTAAAAACAACCTTTGACCACTTATATTGTAAATAGTCCTATGGACAGACATCGGCATGCCGAAGGTCTTTATTCTAGTGACAAGGATACAAAAAAAGTGGTGGTTCATTCTGGTGCCCTTTGTGGTGGTATTGCTCATGACTTCTCCCCCATAAAAACCCGCAGTTCTAGGAAGGGACATTACTCCAAAGCATCCAGAATTGAGGATTCCCTTGCTCTGCAGCATATCCCTCCTCGGTCCCCTCCATATTCCTCCAGGGGCCTTATAGTCAAAGCCCTTGCAAGAGGTAAGAAATGATTTTTATGTCCCTCAATATCAGAGGGATTGGGGGCCCTCATAAAAGACTCTCCCTCAAGAGACTTCTAAAAAAATGGTAACCTAATCTAGTCTTTTTGCAAGAAACTATGTCTTCATCAGAGAAGGCTCGAAATTTTTTCCATGGTATCAAAATGGATTGGGCAATCTGTACTATGGATGCAATCAGCCAATCGGGGGGCCTCCTTACTGCTTCGAACCCTCGTGAGTTAAATATTTCAGCACACTGTAACATTATGGGTATGGTGATTAATGGTTCCATAAAAGGTTGCAATGGGGATTTCAACTTGATCAATTGGTACGAACCATACACTGAACAAAAAACCTTGTAGGACCAAGTTTAGGATGAAGGATTATTGAATCTTCATAACCTATTCATTTGAGGTGATTTCAATCTAATCTTAAAGGAAGCAGAAACATGGGGTTCTTCGGCTTGAATTGATCCATTAAGCAACTATTTCTAAAATTTGTTCTCTTCAGTGGGTTTAAATGATATTGAATCCATTCCCCTATCACCTACATGGATCAACGACCGAGCTAGGAAGGACGGGGTCTCAAAACGACTTGACAAGTTTATGATGCAAGATAATTTGTTGGAGACCTTTCACAGGTACCAATACTGGGTGTACAAAAATGCCATTTCGGATCATAATCCAATACTCTTGGAACTAGAATTTAAAAATCACAAGCACTCTTATCCTTGCAAATTTAACCATTCCTGGTTAAAGGATGAAGAGTTGAAGGAATTGATAAAATCTGAATGGCTGACCTACCGGGATATCATATTGGACTCACCTTGTCCTAATTTGATTAAAAAACTAATTAGATTGAAGCAAGGAGTGAGGAAGTGGGAATGACCTCGAGGGAAAGCACAAAAAGCAAAGAATATTGAGATACAGGGAGTGAGGAAGTGGGAATGACCTCGAGGGAAAGCACAAAATGCAAAGAATATTGAGATACAGATCATAATCCGATACTCTTGGAACTAGAATTTAAAAATCACAAGCACACTTATCCTTACAAATTTAACCATTCCTGGTTAAAGGATGAAGAGTTGAAGGAATTGATTAAATCTGAATGGATATCATATTGGACTCACCTTATCCTAATTTGATTAAAAAACTAGTTAGATTGAAGCAAGGAGTGAGGAAGTGGGAATAATCTCGAGGGAAAGCACAAAAAGCAAAGAATATTGAGATAGAAAACCAATTGGAAATACCATACCATGATCCTAGAATGGGGCATATATCAGATCTCCTCACGGCCAAAATCATAGAGTTGGAAAGAATAAAATTGGGAATTTTAGCTCGTGAAGAAGATAAGTGGTGCCTAAAAAGTAGAGTTTTATGGATCTCGTTGGGAGATCATAATAACAAATTCTTTCATAAGTTTGCATATGCTAGAAGAGTAACTCCATATGGGGTCTAAAAAATGAATTTGGCGACTGGATAGAAGACCAAGAGGATCTACATAATGAAGCAATTAAGCATTTCAATTCCTACTATTCTGATCTAGGTGGCTACTCGATTCGGGAACAAATACAGGTTATAAAAGAGATTCCCCACTTCTTCACAGAAAAATAAGGTGATGAGGTCTTCTCCTCGGTGTCATTGGAGGAAATACATAAAGTCCTAAAAGGTTTTGCAAAAGGGAAAGCCCGGGTCTGGATGGTTGGATTGCCGAGCTCTTCCACCATGCTTAATAGTTCAGGTCCCATGAGCTCGAAAAATTATAGCAAAGGTTATTGCTCTCAGGATCAGACCGATGCTTTCTGGTGGCATTTCCAAAGAGCAGTTTATCTTTCTAGAGAATAAACAAGTACTCGATGGTATTGGAGTGGCTCAAGAGGCATTCCAGAGTGTCAAGAAGAAGAATATCAAAGGTATAATTATGCAATTGGACCTGTCTTGAGCATATGGATAAGGTTCATTGGGGGTTCCTGCGTATGGCATTAATTCAAATCGGTTTACTCTGGGATGTGACATGTTGGATCATGGCATGCATTTCCATAGAGCAAGATGCAATACTGATTAATGGAATCCCACATATGGGTCATGATCAACAACCTACTAAATTTGTTCTATGACTCCTCAGGTATGCTTATTAATCATTCCAAATCTATTATGTTGACTCACAATATTGAGGAAATCAAACTGGAAGAGATAGTAAATATCCTTCCCTTCAGGGTTCGAGATCTTAATCAAGGTGTCAAGTACTTGGGCTACTATAAAAAACCAAATGCTTACAAGGCTGTGGATTGGTTATGGCTCCTTAAGCGGATCAATAAGAGAATGAGGCCTTGGAGATGGAAATGGCTAACCATTGGCGGTAGGTTGAATTTGGCTAATTCTATACTTCAAAACCTCTTCATTTATTGGATTTTCCTCTGTAAGATCCCCACGTCAATCCTTACATGCATCGGAAGAAAATATTCAACTTTGTATGGGTAGGGGTCGATAAGCAAAAATATCATCTAATTGGATAGGAGTGACTTGCATGTCTAAAAGCCTAGGGAGGTTGGGCCATAAAAAATGTCTACAAATTCTCAAACACTACAAGCTAAAAGTTTATGGAGGGCACTTACTGTGGACTGTTTATGGGGCCAGGTCATCAAAGATAAATACATAAAACACCTGACTATTCCATGGTGGATTATGTCCTAGGATAAGCTCAGTAAAGGTATATCGAACAGTTGGGCCGGTTTACTTTCTTCTTTGCAGGTTGTCGCAGAATGGTTGGCTTGGATTCCTCACAATAGAATATCTATTCTAATTGGTACTAATCCTGTTATTGGTGGTCCATGTGACTATATACTTTTTACCGAGATGAAATCTGTTTTACATTCTAAAGGCATAAGGATGTTATACCATGTCCTGTTTTCCGCAAATTATGAACTAGCAACTAATATATGGCTCAGTGCTTCACATTTGGGCCTCCATGGTTTATTAGCATGAGAATGGACTTCATATGTCACAGCTATTTATCGGGGGAACATTTGTATAAAAGAGGCAGATGACCAATTAATTTGGTCCTGGAACTCGAAGGAGGGCACAATAAGTGCTAAATTAGCCTACTCGGTGTTGATGTATATGTAACTTTGGAATGTATTTCATATATGCATATTGTATTCCTATAGAGCTGTTATTATTCCTCTATACAGAACTATTTGTATTCCTATAGAGATGTTATTATTCCTCTATACGGAAGGGTCATAACTTATACTTGATGGGTTATTAGACCACATTGATGGGGTTGGTCCTGTATGAGTTAAGTGGGTAAAAGGGTTATTAGACCACCCTATTGGGGGTCGGCCCTGTCAGCATTATGTTATGTGGTTAAGTTAAGGCCGACCTAGTAAAGGTTATTGGGCAAGTCAAGTCAAATATAAATAGAGTGCGGGAGGCACTCTATTTCATCATTCTATTTCTCACTCACACACTCATTGGAGAGTGGCGCACTTGTGGAGGAGTAGAAGCTGCTCCTAGGAGGACTATCTCTTATTCTTGGGTTGTATCATTGCTCTTTCTATCTCTGAGGAAGTTGCGGGGTTTTTCACCTTCTTGGTTTTCCCCAGTGAAACTATGTGTCTCTTGTGTGCTGGCATTATTGTGTCCATGATTCATATGTTGTAGATATGTTGTACATGTTATTCTCTTAGTTAAAGATCTTAGATCAGATTGAAATTCTGAAAAACTAACATGGTATCAAAGCTAGCTTGAAAGAAGGCATGGTATGGCATTTATGACACTTGCTCCACTTGCGAAGCTAGGGTTTGATATAGCGAAAACCAGTCATCATAGCACTTTCGCTATAAATCCATTTTGGCAAAGTTTTTGGATCTGAAAGTTTTACAGGTAGAATATAATATCCCAATGTACCTTATGTCCAAAGCAAAGCATCTAATTCGCTGTACTTTTTGTTTTATGGTCCGTATAATATAGGGTTTCTGCCTGTTCCAGATCTCAGTCATAAACAGGTGACCTAGCCAAAAAGGTCACAAATTGGGCTAGGAAGGTCCAAATGAAATTTCGTAAAAGGTGGCAGGTAGAGCACGGATTGTAATTTCACATCGACTATTTTCAGAGGCCGAAGTTGAACCAGTGACAAGTGGCACTTTGTACAAGTTCGCTCTCTTGTTTTATCCCATAAACAGGTCACGTTGCGACACTTAGCATAACTCTCTCTCAAAGAATCCATTTGAGTTCAGACCTATGATTTTGGAAAGATAATAGGTATGGATACAACAGGAAGAATTTTTAGACCCTGTAGATCTAAAATTTCAGAGTTACACCAGAAACAATCAGTTGCATATTTTTGTCAAAACAGAATTGGATTTTGAGCACCTTCATTCATGGCTTCGGGAAATTAGGGTTTCGGAGAAAGTTGGAATTTTTGTAATTGGAGACCATGGATGGATGATCCTCATCAAAATCAAAATTCAGAGACCAAGATCAATTTTTTGTTTGTGTAGAAAGCCGGGCTTGATCAAACCCTAGTTTGGGACTTTGATCGGAAAGGTGGAAAATTAGGGCTTTTGCAAAAATGGGAACTTTTGAAATCTGTGACCATAGCTGGAAGCTCCTTGGAAAAATAAAATTTTAGAGCTTTGGATCAAACTATTTGGTTGGGTGAAGCTCCAGGAAACTCAAACCCTAATTCAGGGTCCTCCCTAGTGAATCCGGAAGATTGAAAAACAAGCTTGAGGGGTGAAACTTTGCAGTTTTCAAATTCTGAGTATACCAGGTTGATCAACTCATCAAGGCGCATCTTTCTATCCCTTCAGAAGTTTGAAATTCAAAGTTTGAATTTTTAGGGTTTCTCTGACAAACCCTAATCCAGCTCCAGATCTAGTTTCTGCAATACAAGTGGATTGGGTTAATCCAAGAAGAGAATGGATTGGTCACTTGCATAAGTGAAGAAGTTCCCGTTTCAAAGGGAGATGAGGCTAAGGCCTTACATAAGAAGATTACAAGCAATCTCGACACGTATGACTTACAAGTATGTTTCGAAATCTATTCTTGATTAAGTTTATGGTATGTTTGTCTTCATTAAGGTTAGTACAATCTTGATTAATTTTAGACTTGTCATATCACCTTAATAAAATTATGAATGCATGATAGAAGATATTCATTGATTAGGGTTTTCACACTTATGATTATACTAATGCATTGTGATGTTGTATCAGGTTGATGTTGTCCACTAACATGAAAGATACATCAAGAAAGACAAATCATGTTCTAGTTCAAGAAAATATGATCATGGTGACATGAAGACAAAGATTCATCCATTGTCATGGATCACATAGAAGATCTACTTACGAGGTATGTATAACTTGGTTCTATAATGGTTAACTTATGAGATATGCAGGTTACTAGCACAAGTCATTGAAGAGAACAAGAAGACATCATGTGGGTATGTTAGACATAACTAGCTAACATGCTAATCCAGGTATGTTTTTCCTATATCAAGTTAGAATCCTACCTTGTGTTAGGATATCTTATATAAGTATACTTAGCATGATTGATTATGATTATTCATGAAGTTATAGGTTGAAGTAATCATGGGTTTAGGCATATTATGCTTCTTACTTTGATTGATGGTATGACTAACTAGAAAAATCCTATGGTCAAATACGAATATGCATGAGTAAAAGAATTGTGATATATTATCTGCGTGTAAAATGATCGTGACTATACATGTTTAAGATTATTGTGTTTTGATAGTATTGAGATTATACTAATGAATGTAGGATTATGTATTAGATATCGAGGATAACACAATGATGATACTAGTAAGTATGCATAGTGATCGAGGATGGATATAAGTTCAAGAACAGGTAATCCAGGAAGCACAGATCAAGAGGGAGCACACTCCAATAGCTTCTACAAGGATGCAGATATTTAGAGAGAGTTGACCACTTCTCACAATCCACATCAGAATGGAGTTGTAGAAATGAAGCAAAGACTAAGAGGGAGTCAACCCTACAACCAAACAAAGATACGTATTTTAATTGTCATTTCTTGTATATTTGTTTGTTTAAATAATATTGTTCAATGATGTATATGCTTATGTTCCTAGACTTAGGGTGTGTATTATGCATATTAGAATAATTGCATTAATGAACAATATACTACTAATATGCATGTGATGGGTAAGTGGCCTATGGAACTGTACAACAGTCCATTGCTACTTATCTAGAATGAAACCTCTTTGTTGACATGTTGAGAGTTGTGCACACTCTTAACAATGTTATGGTAGAGATTGGAAGGCATCTAGAAAGTTACAGGATATGGATAAATGTTGTATTGAAGCATTGGCTAAGATAATTGCATGACTATATGACATATTTCTTTATGTGTAAGAATTTGTTTTGAAAACTATGAGATGTTTCTAATCATGCAATTTAACTTGTTTTGTAGGAAAGATCGTATACCATCACCTACAAAAGAAGGACTACAACATTTGTTCAGCAACAAAGTTATCTATTGAATATATTGAAGTTCCCGGGATTTGGGAAGAATGCCATGATCGAGGAGTACCAGTTGATTGTGAAGATGTTTGGGATGTAGTCCCAAGACCTTAAGGGAAGTGTGTAATGACTTCCAAGTGGATCCACAAGATCAAGCATGCTACAGATGGTAACATAGAAAAATACAAAGAGAGGTTTGTAGCTCGTGGCTTCTCCCAAAAAGAAGGGATTGATTATGAAGAAACCTTTGCACGTGTAGCCAGATACACTTCCATTAGATCAGTACTTGCTCTGGCTGCAGTGATGAAATGGAAGGTACACTAGATGGATGTCAAGACGGCATTCTTGAATGGTGTAGTTGAAGAGGAAGTGTATGTGGAGCAGCCACTCGAGTTTGAGACACATGATAGAGGGACTCATGTCTGCAGACTAAAGAAATCCATGTATGGTTTGCAACAAGCAACCAGGACCTGGTATGGCAGGATAGATAGCTTCCTATCTAGTTTGGGCTTTACTAAGAGTAAAGCGGATTCCAACCTTTACTACAAGTTTGAGGAAGGAAATCCAGTGATACTACTATTGTATGTGGATGACCTGTTTGTGACAAGTGAGGATAGATTGATTGCCGATACGAAGAGGAAGCTTGCTGCCGAGTTCGAGCTGAAGGACTTGGGTATGATGCACTACTTTCTAGGTATGGAGGTGTGGCAGAGTGCAGATGGAATCTTCCTTGGACAAGGGAAGTATGTGGTAGAGATCCTGAAGAGGCTCGGGATGATGGACTGCAAGGCCATGGTCACACCTATGGCATTGAACCTGAAGCTTCTGTGTGATGCTTCATCTGAGCTGGTTGATGCCACAATGTATCGTCAAATGATTGGGTCCTTTATGTACCTGACGAATATGAGACCAGACATTTGCTTTGCGGTGAACACCTTGAGCCAGTACCTTACAGATCCAAGACATGTTCACCTGATAGCTGCAAAGCATATTCTGAGGTACCTGAAGGGTACAGTTGACTATGGGCTCAAGTATGATGCGAATCAGAAGTTTAACCTATAGGGTTATGTTGATTCGGATTGGGCAGGAAATTCCATTGATCGGAAGAGCACTTCGGGGTGTTGCTTCAGTATGGGATCCGGTATGATATCTTGGTTTAAGCAGGAAGCAGTCCTGTGTGGCACTGAGTACAGTCGAAGCAGAGTATGTCGCAGCTTGTTCGGCTAGTTGTGAGGCAGTATGGCTTAGGAAGCTACTGTCTGATTTGTTTGATCTCCAGTTGAGTGCTACTTGTATATACTTTGACAACCAGAGTTGTGTGAAGTTGTCAGAGAACCCAGTGTTCCATGACAATTTGAAGTACATTGAGATCAAGTTTCACTATATCAGGGATTTGGTGCAGAGAGGAGCAGTGAAGCTCCTGTATGTTGCGACAGATGAGCAGATAGCCGATGTGTTGACCAAGCCACTGGCCAGAGTGAAGTTTGAATACTTCATAGGGAGATTTGGTGTACTTCAGATCAAGATGCGTTCCAGAGGGAAGTGATGAGTCCGGAGACACAGATGCACATAGAACCATTCTCACATAGTCAGAGGAAAGTCCTTCTACAGTGAGATGTAAGGGATGGGGCCATTCTCACATGGTTAGAGGAAAAGTATTTCCATGGTGAGATGTAAGGGCTGGGCCATTTTCACATGGTTAGAGGAAAGTCCTTCCATGGTGAAATGTAAGGGTTGGGCGAGGCTTTTCCGACATGGTCAAGAGTTTAGTCCTTCCATGGTCGTTGATGTAATTGCCCAGGATTTTCTGACATGGTCAAGACTTTAGTCCTTCCATGGCCATTGATGTAATTGCCGAGATTTTTTGACATGGTCAAGAGTTTGGTCCTTCTGTTGAGATATTGTAACTTCAAAGAATATTATATTTGTACTTTATTATTCCGGAGATGTTTCATTCCTCCGTGAAGATCTTATTGTATATCCGGAGATGTTTATTCCTCCGTCGGAATGTGGTAACTCGGGTTATTAGACTTCCCTATTGGGGGTCGGCCCTGTACGTGTTATGTGGGTCAAAGGGTTATTAGACCACCCTAGAGGGGTTGGCCCAGTTAGTTGTAGTGGGGAATTTAACCCATTGGTTAAATACGAGCCTACATGTACTTGTGCAAAATACATGTCAGTGTAGTGTATAAATAGAGGAGGTATGTTCCTCATTATACACACTCACTCACTTGAGAAAGGCGCATTTGTGGAGGAGAGGTCTGCTATGGAGGAGAAGGAGCTTATGCTCAGGGTTTGCATCTTTGTATATTGCTGGTCATCTATATTGAGGAAGCTTTGCTGGGTTTTCTACCCCATGAGGGTTTCCCAGGATAAATCTCTGTCTCTTGTGTTTATGCTATGCTTGTTGTTTCTTCAGTGATCCTGTATATGCTATTATTGTGAAATGGAATGTAATGCTGCTATTTTATGTCTTAGAATATTGAATTTTAACATGGTATCAGAGCTAACCTGAAGGAAGACAAGGTATGGCACTAAAGACACTTGCTTTACTTACGACAATTTGAAGGTTAGGGTTTTACATAGCAAAAACCAGTCATCGTAGCACTTTCGCTATAAATCCGTTTTGGCGAAGTTTTCGGATCTGAAATTGTTACAGGACGAAGATAAAATCTCCAGGTACCTTGTGTCCAAAGGACAACCTCTAATTCGTTGTACTTTGTGATTTATGATCTGTACAATATAGGGTTTCTGCCTCTTCCAGATCTGAGTCAAAATCAGGTGACCTTGGGAAAAAGGTCATATCTTGGGCTAGGAAGATCCAAATGAAATTTCGTAAAAATTGACAGGTAGTACACAGTCTACACTATCTCAGAAAACTTTTTCAGAGGCCGAAGTTGAACTAGTGACACGTGGAACTCCGTACAAGTGCGCTCTCCTGTATTATCCCATAAACAGGTCATGTTGCGACACTTGGCATAACTCTCTCTCAGAAAATCCAATTGAGGTCATACCTGTCAGGATGGAAATATAACAGGACGAGCTATCTCAGAAAACGTTTTCAGAGGCCGAAGGTCAAACAGTGACACGTGTCACGCCGTACAAGTTCGCTCTCCTGTATTTTCCCAAAACAGGTCACGTTGCGACATTTGGCATAACTCTCTCTCAGAACATCCAATTGAGGTCAGACCTATCAGGATGGAAAGCTAACAGGTCAGGCTATCTCAGAAAACGTTTTCAGACCCTGTGGATCAAAAATTTCGGAGTTACACCAGAAACAATCAGGTACATATTTCTGTCAAAACAGAATTATTTTTTGGTACCTTCATTCATGACTTCCGGAATTTAGGGCTTTGGAGAAAGTTGGAATTTTTGTAATCGGAGACCACGGCTGGATGCTACTCATCAAAATAGAAATTTAGAGACCAAGATCAGAATTTTTGGTTGGGCAGAAGGCCGGGCTTGATTAGACCCTAGTTCGGGACTTTGATCAGAAAAACGGAAAATTAGGGCTTCTGTAAAAATGGGAATTTTTGAAATCTGTGACCACGGCTGGAAGCTCCTCAGAAAAATAGAAGCTTAGAGATTTGGATCAAAATTTTTGATGGGGCAAAAGAGTGGGCTTCATCAAACGCCAGTTCAGGGTCACGTCCAGTGAATCCGAAAGTTTCAAAGGCAAAATTGAGGAGCAAAACTTTGCAGTTTTCAAATTCTGAATATATCAGATTGATCAGCTCATCAAGGCGCATATCTCTATCCTTTCGGAAGTTTGAAATTCAAAGTTTGAATTTTTGGGGTTTCTCTGACAAACCCATATCCAGCTCCAGGTCCAGTTCTTGCAAATCAAGTGGATAGGGTTAATCCTAGAAGAAGATGGATTGGTCACCTACATAAGTGAAGGAGTTCATGTTTCAGAGGGAGATGAGGCTAAGGCTTTACATAAGGAGATTACAAGCGATCTCGATAGGTATGACTCATCGAGGTATGTTTTGAGATTTGTTCATGATTAAGTTTATGGTATGTTTGTCTTCATGTTATTACAGTTAGTACAATCTTAATTTTAGATTTGTTGTATCACCTTAACAAAATTATGAATGCATGATAGAAGATATTCATTGGTTAGGGTGTTGACACTTATGATTGTACTAATGCATTATGGTGTTGTGTGAGGTTGAGGTTGTCTGCTAACAAGATACAGGTACATCACAAAAGACAAATCAGGCTCCATGACCATGAAAACATGAAGACAAAGACTCATCCATAATCTTTGTTCTACTTACGAGGTATGTATGACTTCGTTATATTATGCTTAACCTATGAGACATGCAGGTTCTAGCTCAGGATCTCTAAATCATTGAAGAGATTGTTTAGGTATATTGTACATAACCAAGTAGGTATACTAATCCAGGTATGTTTCCCATGAATCTTACCTTGTGTTAGGATCCCTTATATAAGTATACTTGGAATGATTGGTTATGCTTATTCATAAAGTTAGTAATCAAGGGATTATGCATACTATATCTTTTATCAATGATATGCATGAGTAAAAGAAGACTTCCCTGAAATCTTGAATACTAATGTTTATTAACTATAATCATGACTATACGTTTTCAAGATTATTTAGTACTATAATGTTTTGATAACATTTAGAATATACTAATGAGTGTATGTTTGTGTATGAGATCATGAGGATGACTCTTGAGCATGCACAGTGGTACAGAATGAATAGAAGTTCAAAAGACATACAGAAGATCAAGCGGGAGGCAGCCACACAAACATAAAAGATAAGTATTTGAGTTGCTATTTGAAATAGTAATGATATTTCCTGCATGCATATTTGTATTCCTAGAATATATAATGCTGAGTGTAAACATTCATAGAGCATTGAACAGTATACAACTAATGTGCATATGTTTGGACAAACATTCCATTGTTGCTTGTCTAGAATGAAACCTCTTTGCTGACATGCTGAGAGTTGTGCACACTCTCGATAGTATGTTCTGGTAGAGATGGAAGGCATCTAGATAGCCACTGTATGCATACAGGATATGGGAAAGTGTTGTGCCAAAGTAATGGTCAAAATAGTTGCATCACTATGTAAATGATATCTGTATGCATAATGGGTTATCTTTTGATGATTATGAAGTATTACTAATCATGATCTTCAAGATAGCATAGATCAAATTCTATCGTGTCCTTTATGTGCCTCATCACATACTTTGCAACTATCAGGTAAACACATCTAGTTTCCACTAGATACTAACTCAAGGTATTCATAACAAAGCATATATCTAACCTAGTATATGTTAGATAGATCAAAGACCCAATAATTTGACTGTACAGAGTTATATCCACTAACTCTGAAGAGTTAGCCCCTAACAGCTTCAAGTTGGAATCCATAAGAGTGGCCATTCCAACACCTCAAGTCATATTTCTCAACCAGGGAAAGTATGATGAGAAATATGACTTGAGGTGTTGGAATGGCCACTCTTATGGATTCCAACTTGAAGCTGTTAGGGGCTAACTCTTCAGAGTTAGTGGATATAACTCTGTACAGTCAAATTATTGGGTCTTTGATCTATCTAACATATACTAGGTTAGATATATGCTTTGTTATGAACACCTTGAGTTAGTATCTAGTGGAAACTAGATGTGTTTACCTGATAGTTGCAAAGTATGTGATGAGGCACATAAAGGACACGATAGAATTTGATCTATGCTATCTTGAAGATCATGATTCAGATTCTGACTGGGCAGGAAGTGTATAAGACAAGAAGAACACATCGAGAGGATGTTATTGTCTGGGATTAGCCATGATCTCGTGGTTTAGCTGGAAGCAGTCTAGTGTGGCTCTCAGCACAAGCGGATTATAGGGCTGCTTGCTCTGCTAGTTGTGAAGAAGTTTGGCTTTAGGATTGTTTGACTTAGAGATAGAACCAACTGAGATCCTATATGATAATTAGAGTTGTATCAAGATGACATAGAATCTAGTGTTCCATGATAAGTCAAAGAACATAGGGAACTAACAAGATATGACGCAGAAAGGAACTCTAAAAGTTTGAATTTGTAACAGGTTACCGTTGTACTAACCAAACCTCTGTCTCGAGTGAAGTCTGAATACTTCTGAGACAAACTTGGTGTAGTTCAAAAGGACCCTCCTCGAAAGGGGGAGTAGTATAGTCACTACTGATGAGATTGTCTCATCGAACAACAAGGTCGATGATGAGGTAACCTGTTCTCTACACCCAGTTACTTAAGAAATTTTTAGATTTAGGACTCTTATACTTAGAATACTTAGCTTTACTAATACATGCTTTTGATGATAGATGTATTGGTGAGAATACATGCTAGATGTATACATGTTTTGGTGTGATGTATACATGTTTTGATGCTAGATGTATTAGTAAGAATACATGCTAGATGTATACATGTTTTGGTGTGATGTATACATGTTTTGATGTTAGATGTATTAGTAAGAATACATGCTAGTTGTGATGTATACATGTTTTGATGTTAGATGTATTAGTAAGAATACATGCTAGATGTGATGTATACATGTTTTGATGTATTAGTAAGAATACATGCTAGTTGTGATGTACACATGTTTTGATGTGATGTATACATGTTTTGATGTACACATGTTTTGATGTGATGAATACATGTTTTGATGTGATACATGATTGTACCTGTATGGATGAGAATACAGTTGAGGGGATTGGATCATCCCTGGACTTTCAGTCCTAAAGAGAGCCGTAGACGTGAGGTCTCCGAGAATGAAGTCCTTAGTGGACAGTTGAGGGGATTGGATCATCCCTGGACTTTCAGTCCTAAAGAGAGCCGTAGACGTGAGGTCTCCGAGAATGAAGTCCTTAGTGGACAGTTGAGGGGATTGGATCATCCCTGGACTTTCAGTCCTAAAGAGAGCCGTAGACGTGAGGTCTCCGAGAATGAAGTCCTTAGTGGACAGTTGAGGGGATTGGATCATCCCTGGACTTTCAGTCCTAAAGAGAGCCGTAGACGTGAGGTCTCCGAGAATGAAGTCCTTGGTGGACTTGAGGGGATTGGATCATCCCTGGACTTTCAGTCCTAAAGAGAGCCGTAGACGAGAGGTCTCCGAGAATGAAGTCCTTGGTGGACTTGAGGGGATTGGATCATCCCTGGAATTTCAGTCCTAAAGAGAGCCGTAGACGTGAGGTCTCCGAGAATAGAGGATAGGACTGCATCGTCCCTGGACCTTAGTTCAAAATGTACGTGATGGGGATTGCATCATCCCAGAACTGATAGTTCAAAATGTACGTGATGGGGATTGCATCATCCCGGAACTGATAGTTCAAAATGTACGTGATAGGGATTGCATCATCGCGGAACTGATAGTTCAAAATGTACGTGATGGGGATTGCATCATCCCGGAACTGATAGTTCAAAATGTACGTGACGGGGATTGCATCATCCCGGAACTGATAGTTCAAAATGTACGTGATAGGGATTGCATCATCCCGGAACTGATAGTTCAAAATGTACGTGATAGGGATTGCATCATCCTGGAACTGATAGTTCAAAATGTACGTGATGGGGATTGCATCATCCCGGAACTGATAGTTCAAAATGTACGTGATGGGGATTGCATCATCCCGGAACTGATAGTTCAAAATGTACGTGATGGGGATTGCATCATCCCGGAATTGATAGTTCAAAATGTACGTGATGGGGATTGTATCATCCCCGGACTTCGGTCCCTGAATTGATCCGTAGACGAATGGTCTCCGAGAAAGAGATTGTATTGATGATGTATCGGTGTGATGACGATGCTGCTGATCATGTGATGACGATGCTGCTGATCGTGTGATGACGATGTTGCTGATTGTGTGATGACGATGCTGCTGATCGTGTGATGACGATGCTGCTGATCGTGTGATGACGATGCTGTTGATCATGTGATGACGATGCTGCTGATCGTGTGATGACGATGCTGCTGATCGTGTGATGACGATGCTGCTGATCGTGTGATGACGATGCTATTGATCGTGTGATGACGATGCTGCTGATCGTGTGATGACGATGCTGCTGATCGTGTGATGACGATGCTGCTGATCGTATGAAGACGATGCTAAAGATCGTGATGTTGATGATTGATGTTGACAGTGATGTTCCAGTAACTACTTGAGTTACTGATGATGTTGAGAAAGCTTCCAGTAATTTATAGATGTATCATGTATGATGACTCCTTGCAGATGTTGTTATAATATCCTTCTCGTTAAGGGGGAGTGTTGAGATATTGTAACTTCAAAGAATATTATATTTGTACTTTATTATTCCGGAGATGTTTCATTCCTCCGTGAAGATCTTATTGTATATCCGGAGATGTTTATTCCTCCGTCGGAATGTGGTAACTCGGGTTATTAGACTTCCCTATTGGGGGTCGGCCCTGTATGTGTTATGTGGGTCAAAGGGTTATTAGACCACCCTAGAGGGGTCGGCCCAGTTAGTTGTAGTGGGGTATTTAACCCATTGGTTAAATACGAGCCTACATGTACTTGTGTAAAATACATGTCAGTGTAGTGTATAAATAGAGGAGGTATGTTCCTCATTATACACACTCACTCACTTGAGAAAGGCGCATTTGTGGAGGAGAGGTCTGCTATGGAGGAGAAGGAGCTTATGCTCAGGGTTTGCATCTTTGTATATTGCTGGTCATCTATATTGAGGAAGCTTTGCTGGGTTTTCTACCCCATGAGGGTTTCCCAGGATAAATCTCTGTCTCTTGTGTTTATGCTATGCTTGTTGTTTCTTCAGTGATCCTGTATATGCTATTATTGTGAAATGGAATGTAATGCTTCTATTTTATGTCTTAGCATATTGAATTTTAACACCTTCCATGGTTGTTGATGTAATTGTTGTAGCTTTTCTGACATGGTCTAGAGGTTAGTCCTTCCATGGTCGTTGATGTAATTGCTGTGAGCCTTTCCAAGATGGTCAGAGGAAAGTCCTTCCATGCCGGTGAGTGTAAGTGTTGAGCCTTTCCCGGATGGTCAAAGGAAAGTCCTTCCATGCTGGTGAGTGTAAGTGTTGTGTGTGTGCATCTGAGTTGTGCTTCGTGGACTATGAGGTGATCTGAAGATGATGATGTGACAGTTGGGTACACAGGTTTTGTAGAGGCATATGATCAGTCCTGAGATGCTCTTGCAGGTTTTGCAGAGGCAGTGTAATCAGTCCTGGGAGATTTTGTAGGTTTTGCAGAAGCAATGTAATCAGTCCTGAGGTGTACCTACTTGATGGCTTGCTCGCAGAGATGATTATGATCAGTATGATCGTGATTATCAGGATGATACTCTGTGGTCGTGGACAGGTTGTGCAGTAGCATGTAAAATGTCCTAGGAGATTTGATAGGTTGAGCTGTGTGCTCGTACTCAATCCTGGAATGCTCTTGTGCGGTTTTGTTGACGCACGTAATAAGTCCTAAGGATTCCACAGTATGGCCAGTGATGATGAAGACCTACAGGTGGTGGGCCTGCATCCAGTATGAAAAAGGACTGGCTCTGTAGAACTTCCTATGACGAGTATATTCAGAGATTGATTGAGATAGCAGCAATAGTGACGAGGACGATGATCCAGAGAAGAAGACTTGTGCTAGAAGACCTGTGTCGAGAAATACCTTCCTAGTTAAGAGGGAGTGTTGATGTATATGTAACTTCGGAATGTATTTCATATATGTATATTGTATTCCTATAGAGATGTTATTATTCCTCTATACGGAAGGGTCGTAACTTATACTTGATGGGTTATTAGACCACCTTGATGGGGTCATCCCTGTATGAGTTATGTGGGTAAAAGGGTTATTAGATTACCCTATTGGGGGTCGGCCCTGTCAGCATTATGTTATGTGGTTAAGTTAAGGACGACCTAGTAAAGGTTATTAGGCAAGTCAAGTCAAGTATAAATAGAGTGCGGGAGGCACTCTATTTCATCAATCTATTTCTCACTCACACACTCATTGGAGAGTGGTGCACTTGTGGAGGAGGAGAAGCTGCTCCTAGGAGGACTATCTCTTATGCTTGGGTTGTATCATTGCTCTATCGATCTCTGAAGAAGTTGCGGGGTTTTTCACCTTCTTGGTTTTCCTCGGTGAAACTTTGTGTCTCTTGTGTGCTTGCATTATTGTGTCCATGATTTATATGCTGTAGATATGCTGTACATGTTATTCTCTCAGTTAAATATCCTAGACCAGATTGAAATTCTGAAAAACTAACACTCGGCTATCATGGCAGATATGTAGTTCGAGGATAAATGGTCGTACCACAAATGTTGCCATTGGAATCTCAAATAGAGCCCTTCATCTCGCTTGCTCCAAAGCATGGATTATCTGGCTTTCTCCAAAGCATGGATTCTATGGACCAAACATATCAGATGAGGAGTTGGTACTCCACCTTTTTGTTTCTTATTCCTACACAGCAAAAGTGTGGCTAAATATTGCATAATCACTTACCAGTATTTATGCGTGGCAGGGGAACAGGCTACATGAGTATCTACATTTTTGGTTCGATCACAATTCCAGGTATGGAGAGGTGGCATGTTTCATTATATGGGAGTCTTGGAAATCCAGGAACTCTCTCATATTCGAAGACAAGCATTTACCACTGGATAGATGCGCTCTAAAAACCATTGCCTCCTTTCTGAAGTTTGTGGACCCTAATAAAATTCACAAACAGAGGCCGCCAAAGAGGCTGGACCCTCCTCCACTCCTTTCTTTTCGATGTCGTACAATATTTGACAGGGCGTCCCAGCGTGATGGCACTCTCTTTGGTACGGGTGTTGTCATCCTCCTAGAGGATGATCGATCATTTCAACTCTCCATGAATTGTGGTGGAGGCTCAAAAGGTGAACTGTTAGCACTTTGGGTTGGCCTTTATTTGGCAAAGTGTAAAAACATGATTTTTCAGGAAATTGCGAGGGACTCCCTCACAATCATTAACTGGGCTAAAGGTCTCCATGCAATCAAAATTCTGACTCTTTCCCTCTGGCTGGAACATGTGCGGTTATTCCTAAATCACTGACCACCAGTCTTCTTCCGCGAATTAAATGTTCTCGTTGATACGTTTTCTAAGCATGGTTTGAACCATAGTAACATAATTGGAGTATGAATACGGATACGAATATGATTAGATAAGAAAAAAATACGCACTGAAAAAATCTAGTACTAATAAAGTACAGAGGTAGCTTGCTTATATATAATTATTTTAATCAAATATTCACCAATATACCATAAATAAACATAGACATTTATATAATATATATTTATAAAATAAAAATATAAAATCTCAACAACTTCGATATGGAAGTGTGAGAGACAACAACTAGCTATTAATAGTTATATCAACAAGAAAATATAAAATTGAATGGTATTTCTATTTTATAATGTTTAAATAATTAAAGATTGTTTTTTTTTTTTAAATTGGTTTTCAAAATTTAATTAGAATCCCTATTCATATAAAATCTACATCAATTCGTCCGAATTTATGGTTTGAACTTGGAGGAAGAGAAGCTCTTTTTCGAAGAATGGCCAGGTGGCTATTTCTAGCTAATGAAACTTATATTCAACAGTATATTCAACATTCTTGAGAATGAAACATAAAACTATAGACTTATATATTTACCATAGTAAACTGCACAACTTGCCACACTACATGGAAATGAGTTTTCACTTTGATCTTTTACTTTCACAAAGCTTGGGCTCTTCATATCACGGAATGAGCTTCTCCTCCTTCCACTCTTCTTACACATCTCTCTGAGATTTTTCAATTATCTTCTTCCATATATAGGAATTGCTAACCACCTACTCTTCAGATGGAAGATGGAAGCTACAGGGTTTTATTATATATAGGAATTGCTAACCACCTACTCTTCAGATGGAAGATGGAAGCTACAGGGTTTTATTAAAGATTGTAATAAATTTCTACCTAAAAATTCTTGACATGCGAATACAAATGCGGTTACATAAATACTTTCTTAGTGACTGACTTCCTCACATTGCAGACTCTGAGCCTGCGCAGACTAGATACCCTATTAGCTCAGTAATTAAGTTTTTCCAACACCTTCGTGCCCTATTAGCTCAGTAATTAAGTTTTTCCAACACCTTCGTGTTGTGGCTTTTGGTTAGTTTTTTGCTGGGGTTTCTGGTCTGTTCTTTTGGGTGATTCATCACTTGTTGTCACCGATCCATTATATCCATTTTCTGGGACGACGGTTTTCACGTTATGTAACCTATTATTTTAAACACAT
The DNA here is from genome assembly GCA_027924585.1 of Larix kaempferi. Lineage (NCBI taxonomy): Eukaryota > Viridiplantae > Streptophyta > Pinopsida > Pinales > Pinaceae > Larix > Larix kaempferi. The sequence goes on from BSBM01000423.1 coordinate 4,611,559, forward strand.
ATTAATCAAAGTATAGCATGTTCCAGTTTGAAAAAAAAAATTGTTTAATTCTGGGTTTGTTTGGATTTGAATTTTAGATAAAGTGATAGAAAAAATCGAAATTTTATAAAGAAGTGAAACTATGCTTCGCAAAAAAAAAATTGAATATAACACGATAAAAAATGATGATGGCCTGAAAATATCCCTTATCTTGTAAAAAATTTCAGTAAGCTGAAAAAAATATGAACCACAAGGTTTGTGTCTGGTCACTCAAAAAATTATGAACCACGAGGTCTGTGTCTGGTCAACCAAAGATTTCAGTAACCTGAAAAAAATATGAACCACGAGGTTTGTGTCTGTTCAATAAAAAAATTCAGTAACTTAAAATATGAACCACGAGGTTTTTGTGTCTGGTGAACCTTTTCACTGATTGGTAATTTGGTATGCACTTTCGACAGTAAAAGCCACGAAACATATGGAACACGAGATTTGTGTCTGCTCAACCTTTCGCTGATTGGTGTACGCTTTTTTCATTTAGGTGATGACCTGTGAGGTGGGCCATAAAATCTTATGGGCTCCATGGTCTTAAACTTCCGTACATTCTGCCCACATCACCTACTCTGATCTACTACTTTATAACAACCGGACAGAGATCATTCTGGCATATCTTTCATTCAAGCATATTTGAGCATTCTGACTTTTGTTAAAGCAGATTTGAGGATTCCGAAAAGGAGGAGGCGAGTTTTATCAATGGAGTGCCCTGATATGGAGGAATATTGCTCCCAGTTTCAGCTGACTGTGAATGTTATAGGCTCTGTCATGGTGCCACCTTCCCGACCTTCTCCCAGAACCATACACTATCTTTCCAATTTAGATGACCATCTCATTGTAAGGCGTAGATTCGATACATTGCTTGTGTATAACAATGGGTCTCGTAATATTTTCGCCTCCTCAGATCCTGTGAAGGTTATTAGGGATGCACTGTCGCAAGTATTGGTCTACTATTATCCACTTGCAGGACGGCTAAGGAGAACCCAGGATGGCCGTAAACTCCAGGTAGAGTGTACAGGAGAGGGCGCGCTCTTTGCTGAAGCCTACACGCATAACACTCTCTCGCTGCTGGGCGAATTGGAGGAGCTGCAGCCGTCGTTTGAGCAACTGCTGTTTCAGATTCCGCTCACTGCAGAAGTCGAGGAAGTACCACCTCTCATATTTCAGGTAATTTTTTTCCTCCCTTCTCCCGTTATTCCTATGATTTGTTGAAATCTAACATGATCTCATTAAAACGGTTGCAATTGTTTTGGAAAAAAATAGGTAACCCGCTTCCGTTGCGGCGGGTTTGTTGTGGGTGTCAGTTTTGACCATACTCTGTGTGACGGACGAGGGGCAGCACAATTTCTGAAGGCAGTTGCGGAGATTGCAAGAGGAGAGGCAGGGTTTTCGATTGAAGCTGTATGGCAGAGAGAATTTCTCAAACCCGGGAAACACTCCAATCTGGTCCGCTTTCAGCATTATGAGCTCCTTGAAAGTGGATTCACAGTCAATCCAAATTCTTCCATGCAGCAGCAGATGCCCAGTACTGTGAAAGCCGATGACCTGATCCTCGCTTCGTTTTTCTTCAACTCGGATGCTTTACAAAGGATAAAGCAGCCAGTCGCAGAAGAGTTGAAGGAGCATTGTACCACGTTCGAAGTGTTAGCAGCATTGGCCTGGCGAGCGAGAACAAGGGCTCTGGGGATTCCTCTTCATCACGCTGTCCGGCTTCTCTTCGCAGTGGACGTGAGGAGGGCGTTCGATCCCCCGCTTGCAGAGGGGTACTACGGTAATGGTCAGTACTTGGCATGTGCATTCAGTAGGACAGCCCAAGAGGTTGTGGATGGATCCCTTTCGCACGCTGTTAAGATGATAAAGAAGGCAAAGATGTCTGTAAATGATGAGTACTTGAGATCAGGCATCGCCTTCCTTGAGAAGAAACGCTCATCATGTCAAGAGATCACAGATGTGCGTATGTGCGTTGAAGATACGTATCTTACTGACTGGAGATGGCTGGGATTTAACAATGTGGAGTTTGGGTGGGGTGAGCCCGTCGTTGCATGCCCTATTAATTTGCTCAGGACTGCAGGATGTCCGATTGCATTCGTGCTTCCCCCAAAGAGCAAGAGCGGAGTAAAGATGGTGTTCTGCGTTCCACGCCCAGCATTCAAAGCAGTTGAAACGGAAATGCATAGTCTGATGTAGTTGGGTTTAGATGTTATCATTATGTTTGTGCGAAGACGAGGACTATATTAACCTCTAAAAATGGTTAGAAATATAAAAATTAATATGCTATTATTAAATTCAATAATAGTTTGAATCATCCATCATAAAAAATGCAAGTTGTTTGTTGTTTAGGAACAAAGAAAAGTTTCACGTCAAGAACCCTAGTTGATAGTTCTGAATTGTGAATTTTGACTTTCCGAGTTATACACAAATTTTGTTGAAAATTAGTACACGTCGATACTTCCTTTTCCTTTTGTTTATTTATGAATTTGTTTGAAAAATCATTTTGTTTTATTTGTAAATGTGTTTGGTACTGAACGTCTCAAATTGATATTTACACTACTTTAACGGTTGAGTCTCGTTATTTGTTTGGATTGTATTTGTATGTACTTTTTCAGTTTTTTTTTTAATATAGAATCCATATATATTAAGCAATCAACATATTATAAACTTATTTTTTTACATTATTAAATTAATAATAAAATATATGATAAATTTAAAGTTATTGATAATTATTAATTTAAATTCAAACTAATCTTTGTATTAAATAATCACTATACTTTAAACCATGTAATTATTAAAGAAATGTTTTTTTTCTTATATAGTCAAACATTATTATGATAATAAATTTTTTGTATATGTACAAAACATAAAAGGTATATACTATGCTTATCATAACTTTTTCTTTAAGCTAATTAAAGTAAAAAAAATGTCAAAATATATATTAAGATGCAAAATTTTGGCACCCTTGATTAACAAAAATCTCTTAGCTATTAGTTGGTTGTATATCTCATCTTTTATGAAGACATATTATTTATCTCTTCATCAAACACATTTATATGAGCTTTCATATCACAAATAATGAAAAATCTATAGAAAATGCCATAGACCTAGGAAGGAGTCTCACAAAAGAGCTCTCGTCCATCCCAAAAAACAATAGCTCTCCAATACAACTTATTTTGGAACAAGCCAAGATGTTGACTACTAAACCAACAACTCCAAAAAGTATATTTGATTGTTTTCAATCACTACCATATTTGGGCACAAGGCCAGTCTTATAGAACTTGGCCTTCGATGGAATCCCTTGCTAAAAACTAAGTAAAAAAAAACTTATATGTAAGGAACATCGATTGAAAACTATGTAAACAATAGACCCACCTCACCTCCGGATCTATTAAATCCTACCTCACATTAAGCACTTACAATAGGGGGTGCCTCTAATGAAGAGCTTAATAGAGACCACAAGAATCATATTGAATTAATGGTTTACTAAAACTCCATTTCCAATCCCTTCAAAAAGGTATATGCATCCCGATATTCATTTTAAATAGCTTGAGTTCAAGATAAATGAACACAATTCCATGATTACAAGATGACAAGACATCAGTAACTCAAACCCCTAAGCAAGCAATCACCATTGCTTTCAAGACTGAATCCCACGGTCCCATAAATCACACCAATAGAAGATACCTTTCTCGCTTAGTCAATGTGCCTGAAATTGCATAATGTCTTCTACACAAACCCCTTGATCATGCCAACTCTAGATTGGATCAAAGGCAAGATCCCACCTCGTCGTCCTGCTCTGTCCTAATTCCATTGGACAAAACCAAGCACTAATCTCAGGCCTTCCCAAATACTCCAAAATACTATAGAACCACCAACTGAAATACGAAGGGGGGAGAGATGATACCACATAGATTAAAATCCCCCAGGTCCTAAGATGAGTGGTTTGAGGAAGAAGGGTTTGTGTAGGTGCAAAGATACTTAGTAGATCTTTAATCCCAATTGGAAACAAAAGGGGCTAGACTGTGGTGGATACTTCACATGGCCCATTATTTTATGGACCTAGAGAGGAGATTATGTTTTCAAGCAAGCTTCATCTAAGGTATGTTTTGATGGTGGATCCAATTGGTGATATCAATTTGGTTGCACCCTTGGTTTCAATTTTTAAATTGATTGTATCTCACTTAGACTTGGAAGCACTTTCATTCGGAGGGTGTGGAAACTTTCTCCTTGACTAGTGGGTACTCATGGCTGGGTTATATAGTGGGATGTAAATTTTATGAGGGGATAGGGAAGGAAGTTGGATTTAAGGAGGAGGAAGGAGATGTGAGTGCCTAGGAAGTGATTAGAGAAGGTTCACATTTCTCTTGAATAGGAAATCCATAATGCCAATCTTTAAGAAGAATAAAAAAAATTGGAGATGGTTGTAAGGCATGGAGTGTCCAGTATCTTGTGTGTGGGCCAAATTTCATTCGTAGATATAATGGATTCAAGATGGGGATGAGGGATTAAAATTTTACTTTGATTTCCAGAAAAAGGAATGTCACGTTGGAAAGAGTGCTTGGTATTTGCAAAATAAATGTTTCACTTGCTGAGGATCGTGTAGAGATTAGAGGTATGTTGAGTGATCTTTTTCAATGTATTTTTTCTCCTTATGCACTAACCTATGGTGCGATTGTTAGTCTAAATGCATGTTGCAAGGTGGTCCCTCACAAGGTATCTTATGGTGAATGGAACGTGATTGATTTGGATATTAGTCGAGATGAGTTTTTTACTTTGATGATGTCCATTAAGAATGGAGAATCCCCTAGGTTGGATGGTTTTCCTTGTGAGTCCTATAAGTCCATGTGGCATGGCATTAGGGATGACTTTTTATTAGTGGTTGAAGTTTTTGAGAATCTTAATCAAGGTTGATTAATTTAATGCCAAAAATTTAGAATCAGACTCCATAGGTTATTGGAGGTCTATCACACTATAGTTTCATTTGTGCATAGAATCATGGAAAAGGTTGTGGCTCTTAATATCCATGTAGAGGGAAAATGCGTGGTCCAATAAGAGTAGTCTGGTTTTGTCCAGGGGGGTTCATTCGTTATATAGTGTTTCATTCTAGGAGGCTATGGAGTGTGCCAGAGAGTTAGGTTTATATTGTTTGATTAGTCCTTCATCTCTAATATGTTGAAATGATTGGGATTTGGTTCACGTTGTGTAGCATGGTGAACACTTTATTCTATATTGCCTCTATTTCTATGAACAATGAATGCCTTGTCCCCAAGGATTTATTGACATGGGTATATTGAATAGAGTTTCCCTCTAGCACCATATGTATATGTTTTGACCGCAAATGCCTTGGGGTATTTATTGGAAGCAACCTACATTGTTGGCCAGGTTAGGGGTATTACACTTCTAGATGGTTGTGAGATGGTTAGTAATCACTTTACATCTCTTTTATCTATTGGGGCTAATTAGGGTTAAGTTGGTAAGGGCATTGCTTATTTGGATACTTTTGCAACATCCTTTTTATATATATATAGTCTACTAATTTAGTTTAATATGTTCTCACTCACCCTTTATTTAATAATTTAGTTCAATATATATCTTAACCTACTCTTTCTTTTAAAAAGAAAAATTAAACTATAACTAATGATAAAAAAAAAATTTAAATTATAAATGATAAACTTCAACTCATAATAATCAATTAAGATAAATTCAAATTAATTCATATATTAAAAAATCATTATTAATTAACAAATCACTATTTTCTTATACTTTTATAACATCCTTTTTATATATATATAGTCTACTAATTTAATTCAATATGTCCTAACTCATTCTTTCTTCAATAATTTAGTTCAATATATATGTTAATCTACTATAAAAAAAAAAGTTAAATTATAAATGATAAACTTCAAATCATAATAAATAATCAACATAAATTCAAATTAATTCATATATTAAAAAATCATTATTAATTAACAAAACATTGTTTGAAGATACTCATTAATCCATCCTTATTATGATTTTTGTTTTTTTAGACTAACTAACTTTAGACTAACTAGTTTCCAATTTAGACTAAGTAACTTTTATTATGATTTTTGTTTTTTTTTAAATCTAATTAGAAAGTTATCATTTGGATTTGGATTTTTGTTTTAGAAAATCCAATTAGAAAGTTATCATTTGTTTTCCTCGACTATTAAAAAGTTTAATTACATACTTAATAATTTGTAGTTGTTTATTATGTTCAAATAGTTTTCATTTGTTTTCCTCAACTATTAAGAAATTTAATTACGTACTTAATAATTTGTAGTTGTTTATTATACTCCAATGTTCTTAGAGTTGTTTTTGTCATATATAGATAAGTAGAAAGTGTACATAAATAGATAAATGGAAAGTGTACATGCAAGTTCGTATTTTTTTTTAAAGAGGACAATGGTTAATATCTTATTATGTATATACATTGTATGAGTATTTATTGATTTTATAAATATATTTTTAATAATTAATTTTATTTATAATTAAATATGTTTGATGATTCTTGTTTTAATTTTGTAATTTTTTATTTGATAAAATAATTCATTATCTGAAATGTAAAAATAATATCATTTGCTTAATATAATGATCATTATTAAATTTTAACTTTTTTACTTAATTAATATATCTAAAAAATAATAAATATTTAAACTAAATTAATATATCTAAAAATATATACATAATTCAAATCTCATTCACATAAATTTTCAAAATGTATTACATTATATCATTCACATGTAAACCTTCATCTATAAAACATATATAGAATTAAAGGAATATCTTTACCCTCAAAGTACTAAGCCTTAGTATTCTCGCTTCTAACTCTATTACAAACCAAACCAACTTACCAATTTATTTCTAATACATGTTTTATCTTACTCCCCCAACCAAACATTTTGATAGAAAGGATGATGCTTCATTTTGTTGGTTTTGTTATGAGTTTTAACATTAATATTGAATTTTGTTTGTTTTGTAATGAATTTAACATTAATATTGAGTTTAGTTGGTTTTCACAATAGTAAAAGTCACATAAATGTTTTAGATAATATTCCTAAAACATTAATACTATATAATTGAACTTTTATATTGAATTTAAAGATAAATATTAATTTTGAAATTTTTTAAAAAAAAATGAAAAACAAATTTTAATGAATAAAAGATACAATGTTTATTTTATAAAGGTGCAGTCTAAATATTCTACGTTTTTAATATTTTTCGAACATATTTTGGACTAATTTTGTTCGTATTCTGGTTGGAAATCTTTTCCAAACATATTTTTAGTTTAATTTTATTCGTATTCTGGTTGGAAATCTTACAAAAATCTTAGAATCACATATATTAGCTATTGAAATTGCATAATTTGGGTGCCATGGGGGTATTTGAGGGTGTTGAATCTATTTATGGATTAAAAAATACAATTTAAACACAAAAATTTAGATTTTACCAAAAAACTATTATCAGATTCCGACCAAAGCCCATTGTAAAGTCAAAAACTTAGAATAAATAGTGTTTGCATGGGGTCAGAGTACATGAAGTGTGGAACCCCAAACGGCCGAAGGGCCATCGACAAAGGAAAAAGGACCATTCACGAAGGATAAGAAGCTGACAGAAGCGTAATTTTTGGTCTAATTTAGTTAGAATGGGTCATTTGGACCATTTTGTAATAACCATAGTTGTCTATAAATAGAATCACAATTGTAAGCCTAAGGGAATCTTGCATCTTGGATAGCTTTGATCGACATCTTTTTCTTTAGAAGCATAGGGATATCAGTCGATCAAGTATAATGTATTTTTGTTCCTTTGGGAAATTTTTGCTCTGAGTATATGGATTTGCATTAAAAGTCACTTGGAATTGTTTTCTGCGAAGTTTATACCGTAGTCCGTGAGATGCGTTAATGCATGAGGATGTTTGGTTATGTCTCAATTCTGTGTTTTCTATTTGTGTCGTCATGTTATGAATGATGAATGATATCTTAATGATGCGATGTATCTGAGGTTTTGTTGCTATGTCGATTGATCAATAATGTTAGTTGATGCGAATGCCGATTACATATTTGAATTGTTAGTATAATGCAAATATAATTCTCTGGTTTCTATAGCAACTAAGGGATAGTAGATACATGTTCTCTCCCTACTACAGAAACTTGGTTCCTGCAGCTCCCCTTAGACATCTCGGGTAAGACCTCACTCGCTCTGCGAGTGTTGCTGGAAGGGGTAAAACCTTTCTGGGTCGATGCTTAAGGGTGTCTGGTCAACGTTTGTTGACAACAATGCGAAGTGAACCCATGTTGACAGATCGGTGTCAACAAATGGTTCTATTTCCAGGACCCTGAAGAAGAAGGAAGAGGCCATGCTATGGAATCCAATGAAATCGGAGATTCAAGACTAGTTTGAGAGGAACACCCAAGAGTTCGAAGAAGAAGAAAATCGAAACTCTGGGAAGACGACAAGTGATTGGTTTCAAAAGTACATTTATTCTAATATCCACGAAGTATTCTTCTGCAAATTTCCGATCTTGCTGCACAAGTGGTTGGCACAACTGACTTTCCAGAAGAAAAATATCCAAGGAGGTGAACTTGACCATTAGACCCAGAAGCTAACAAGGGTCAACAATAAGGAATCAAGGGCTATCGACTTTTGGGTAGATAGTATTCTGTAGGGATACATCACTGAATTCGTTGTCGACACAATCAAGTCATATAGCGATGCAAAAATTGTAATGTCCCTAAAAATATTAAAAAAAAAAATTCCTTTACTGTAATGAACACCTATTTATAAATGATGTATTATAAAATTAACTTCAACACTGGAAGTTGCATTGGTACTTGTTTACGTCAGTAAGAGTTTATGGTTTTCTAAGCAAGATGGTCTTACTAGTTTTAATTCTTTGTTTTTGTGGAAGCGGTGTGGTGAAGTAGATGATGCAATTCTAAGGCATGTTGCAAATGCTAGAGTAATAATTAACATGCTCATTTTTTTTATCTAAGATTCAGATACATATTAAGCTTGTAAACTGTTTTAAATGTTACCTTCAGGCATGATGGACTTGTTGAGGGTAGTTGAAACACCTCGGGTAACTTGACATTTGAAAATACATACCACCGGCAGAGCTACCGAGAGGTAAGGGTGATCTTATGGGCCTCCTTGGCTTACTTAGAAAATCGCTAATGCATTGTAATGTAATTGTTTGCAGGTCTACAAGTGATGGTTCTCCCTTACTACTCATAACCAATGTTATGGCTAAGACTTAGTAACTTCTAAAGGGTTTAAGACATTGCCAAGGTTTAAGACCTTGGAAGGAAATCATATGAAAAATGTTAAGCCATGCAACTTGGGTGAAATAACGTTATAGCACGAATTAGATGTTGGAGAGGTAGCGTTGGTAGTTGGAGTAATTAATGTTGTTAGTGCTATTGGTGACCAGCTGGAGGAGGGGAGTTTAAGCCCCGATTTCCACCTTCGTTTTACGACTTCATTTCGTGTTCATCTTTGGTGGAGAGGTTTCTCTACTGCGAAGTGTGTGGTGGTGTTCTCAACCTGAGCAATGCTCATGGTCAGAGCATCTATGGCCTAAGATGTGTTGCGTGGGAAGTTGGCCATGATTCGTATTCAGGTAATAGTTGTTTTCATCCATTTAACTATTTGGCCTATGAAAGTACTACGTCTCATGTTTAACTTATGGTTGTTTTAAATGTCCCCTTGGCAGGTATGAAGGTCGTGGAGTGCTTACGCTGGCTGCTACAGGTGGGCGAACAACTTGTTCTCTGCACCTCAGGGTAAGTCAGAGTTTTGAACCACTATCACCCTTCCTATCGTAGCTATGGGGAAATGTTACTATATGGTTTTATGAGGGAGCTTGTGATGCCTTTGGATCACTGTACTTACTTTAGGAGCTCCCATGGGGTCTCCCTTTGGGATGGACTGACGTGTGTATATATATAAACAAAATGTACCTACTTGACTTTGGTTAATGGAGGAAACCCCTGAGGTTTTTTATGCTGGATGTATAAGTTGGTTATTTGGTTTTGTGGGTTCTAAAGAACCCTTTTAATGGAGGAAAAGCTAAGGTTCTCACTATATAATTTTGGGACTTGAATATAGTACTATTGCTTGCGAAATATGTCCCCTGCGCTTTCTAATGAACCAATATGGATAAATAAATTTAGTGTCGGGCCTCTGCATTTTAATTATGTAAGAATGGAATTCTTTATTTGATCTCTGTGTTTTCTATTGTGGCTCTACCTGTCTGTTGAATGTTTTCTTGGAAAAGATGGGTGTATTTAGACTTCAATGTTTTCGTTTATTAAAAAAAATAAACCTCCAATTGAAAGTCAAAATCCTTTGATGGAAAACTAGGCTGGTCTTAAAAGTTGTTTAGATAGTGTATTCTGGTTTTCATGCTATGAATCTAGTGTTGGTTGTGGAAGTTGACTCTTAGACCTGCGCCTTCGATTTTTGGTCTACAGGAAGTTTTCATACTGTAAATGATAATGTATTGTTGGTCTTCATTGTGGATTTGATTTGTAGATGAAAGATGCTGCTAGCCAGGGTTTGCTAAGTCGTAAAACATAGGTAGGTAGTTGGTATGTGCAGCTCCACAAATAAATTCCTCGCAGTATACATGGATGATTGGATAGTATATGGCATGGTTAAGGACCATGCTGTGAAACTAAGGCTGATGCTAGAGAGATGTTAACAACACCAAATTTCGCTAAACTTGAAGAAGTGCATCTTCTGTGCTCCATTTGTGATTCTGCTAGGACATATTGTATGCAAGGATGGGATGATGGTTGACCCAGCGAAGATCGCAATCATTGTCGACTTACCACCACCAACGATAGTAAAGAAACTAAGGGCAACATTGGGACATACCGAGTATTAAAGAAAGTTTATTAGAGGATATTCAATGATCACGGCGCTAATGGAAAAACTGTTAAAGAAGGATGCTAAGTTCAAGTGGAATGACGAGTGCCTAAAGAGCCTCAATATACTTAAAGCAAAAATGGTCACAGTGCCAGTATTATTGTTTCCCGACTGGACAAAATAATTCCATGTTAAAGTGGATGCGTCATTAGTCGCACTAGGAGCGATATTGGCCCAGCCAGGAGAAGGAGCGATCGATCATCCAAGCATTCGCAAGTAGGAAGCTTTTAACTGTAGAAAAGAACTATATGATGATAGGAAGGGCTAGCAAGGGTCAGTGAATCAATGTCATCTAAATCCAAATCGGGATAGCGTGTAAAAGAACCATGTAAAAAAAAAATATGCAATTAAAGGTTGGAAATCTGTCGACAACATTTAGTCCGTCGACGAAACAATCGGAGAGTACAGAAGATGCGACAAGGTTTGGCCCCTGTCGATGGCTTCCATGACACAAATGGGTCAAATCCAATCATAAATGCAGTAGTTAAGTTGCGGCAGATGACAACGCAACTGGGTAATGGTACATTTAATGACCAATGTATGAAGAGGATTTGGTAAATGGACATTGAATTTGGAATAATTGTCCAAAATCAGCAAGATGGATAAGATGCGGGAAATTGAAACTATAAATGCAGGGAAAGGGGACAATTCGACTCATTGTGTATTAAGCAAGGTATCCAAGAAGTTGCAAAGTCGAACAGGAAGTGCATGGCACATTTAATTTCTAGCACAAGTACTGAAGAATGACCATAGCCAACGTCGATCATGCCTGAGCAACTAGAGATTGCGTCAGAATGGACGTTAAGAAAGAAGAAGAGTTCCAGTCAGCCTACAAACATTGGCCGAAAGCTAAAGAGAGAGACCCACAGTTCATCACAACCTACAATAGGAGAAGTAGGCACATCAGGCACTGCTAAAAGGGAAATAACATCGCGAGGAGGGCACCCTGGCCCAACAATAATGAACATACTAGGGTATGTGCCACCAAGCAAGGAAGGGAAACCAAAAATTGGGTTGGGTAAGAATGCAATATACATAATCAAGATTCCAACGATACCAAAAGGATTTCCTCACACCGGGAATATTGTGGAGAACCTACAAAAGCTACAGTATAGTGACCACGACTTCATGGCATACGCAGAATGCACAGAAGACACTTACATCAATGTTCCGCATGGAGAAGGAGGTTCGATCATGAAAGAACCAGCAAAGTGGGCGTTGGGATTGGAGCGATTAGGACTACTGGGAATCACGCACATGTCGTACTTTGTGAGATCAGCGTAGGAGAATGCGTGTGTCAAGCAATTACTAGTCTATTTTCATGGCGGGTATTTATGGCTGCATGAAAAGATCCTAGTCACAATCGACCTTATTTCAAAAATCACTGGACTACCCAAGGCTGGGGTAGATCCTTCCTAATTCTTTCAGGGGGAAGGATAATGACAAAAATATTGTTGTGAAGCTAAAAACGAAGTATGGAGTGGAGAAAAACTCAAGAGGATAATTAATCGACACTACTAAAGGACTAAGTTGTTAGGGTTGCAACGAATATATTAGTAGTCAAGTTAGTGCGGAAGAACAGACCGAGAGAATGCACATATGGCATCATCGCATCCGTGGAACAATGTGCAGCAGGAGTACAAATGAACTGGTCGCTCTTCCTGTTAAATGAATTTATGGAGGACGTCATTGATGCGTAGGAAAAAGGGAAACTATTTACATATTCGTGGCTCTTGATGCTGGTCACACTAGTAGGATGGATGGAACGATCGCATTACCAAGGCATGGAAACAACAGATGCCAAGATACGTGAAGGAGCGTGATACCAAAAGTTGTGGGACAAAAATGACAAAGAATTCCAAAATTTTAACATTGTTCAATTCTATCTTTTCCTAGATATGATGCGAATAGATGTGCAAGCAATATCACGGATAACCAAACAGGAAGCAAAGAAGTATCGAAAGATTGCAAGGTTATCGGTTGAATCTTAAACAATATACATTCAGGCATGGGAAGATAATAAGAGGCAGTGGTTTCCAACACAATACAAACTCAACAAGGAGGAACTGGATGACATCATTGAAGGATGGCCAACTAAATGAAAAATTCCAATAGCGGAGGAGGAACTGTCAGATTTGGAAAATGGGTAGTCGACAACTGAACCAAAGCCACCAGAGGGAGATAAGGACTCAGATAGTGAACAAGAGGACGCAGGATAAGGCGTCCCGCGAAAGAACAATTGCACACACTAATTCATGATGGGGCCACATCGGCAATCCCCATGGATTCAAAATTAGAAGCACAATGAGAAGAGACAAGAATGAAGCATAAGATGGATCACGGAGAAGGAAGCACAAGTGGTGGTATTCCTAAGGAACAAAGTAACAAGATCATGGAGAGGATAAAAATGATTGCATAAGACAATCGCACAAAGGTGACACAACATGCGATGGATTATTTTCACTAGGTAGTAGAGCTACTATAAACATTAAGCAATGCAGTCATAGAGACAAGGTTTCCGCAGGGGGGAGTCACACCAAGTATATTGACAAGAAGTATCGAGGTGGATATAGGCACAAAACCAAGGTTAGTAGAAACATTGTTGAATGCCATAACAATGGGCAATGAAGACTTGGACACAGAATTAAGAAATCACGATCAAATCACAATAGATTTTAATATACTGTCGATATTGTCACTGCATTGAATTCACACAACAATAAGTGAAGAAGTCAGCGACTCCGAAGACACAGTACATGACCATATGGTAAGATACAAACGACATGCGAGGGAAAGTGAGGTGGAGGTACACTGTCTCCAAGAAGAGAAAGATAAAAACTTGAACGAAAAATAAAAGGCAATGGAAGATAGAAAGAGGTTGGAGCATGTAATATCCAAGGCATGCGAAGAAGCCCCCGAAGTAGACCGGGATATGTTAGCAGAAGCGAAAGACATACTGTTAGGAGTAGTTATCGCAGATCTGCAGAAGGAGAACAGAGAACCACATACAAGGGAGGTGCCTAGAACGCCACCATACCAAATACAACATAGATAGAATGCGATAGAAGAGGTTGCGACAGAGATCGCAGAGATGGAAAATACATCCCAGAAAATTGCAGAAGACGTCACCAAGTTCTGGGGGATTTTAGTACAAGATGAGCAATTGCATCAACTGAACGTGCAACTTAGCGAGGTAGAGACATAGCTGGAATCACTGAGGGGATCACTTAAAGTGATTCCCATATTCACACAAATGACAAAGACTACGGAGCTAAAAGAATTGTAGCATCGAGTGAATAAGGTGCGCACAAGGCAGCAGAGGAGAACAACACACCTAGATGAGTTACAAATGAAGGAGAAATAGTTGGTCGTAAAAGCAATGGCATGGATGGCACATGTCAAGCAAGAAATGGAAAAAGCGCAACAGATGAGTGGTGAACACCCAACATAACAGCAAGTCGAAGATTGTGCAATACTCAAAGCGTCGGAAAAGGAAGATCTAAATCAGATTAAAGCTACGTACGATGACTTCAAGTCCCAGGTAAATGCACCAGAGATGTCTAGCTGAGGTGACTTGAGGGAGAGCCACAAGTTTGCGTTGGGGGCCTATTGGAACAGGGTCAGAGCGCATGAAGTGCGGAACCCCAAATGGCGGAAGGGCCATCGATGAAGGAAAAGGGACCATTCACGAAGGATAATAAGCCAACAGAAGCGCAATTTTTGGTGTAAGTAAGTTAGAATGGGTCGTTTGGACCATTTTGTAATAACCATAGTTGTCTATAACTAGAACCAAAATTGTAAGGCTAAGGGCATCTTGCATCTTGGATATATTTGATCGGCATCTTTGTCTTTAGCAGCATAGGGAGATCAGTCGATTAAGTCTAATGTATTTTGTCTGCCTTCGTCAAGTTTTGCTCTGAGTATATGGATTCGCGTTACATCACTTGGAACTGTTTTCTGTGAAGTTTATACCGCAGTCTGTGAGATGAGTTAATGCATGAGGATGTTTGGTTATCTCTCAATTCTGTGTTTTCTATTTGTGTCGCCATGTTATGAATGATAAATGATATCTTAATGATGCGATGTATATGAGGTTTTGTTGCTTTGTCGATTGATCAATAATGTTGGTTGATGCGAATGCCGATTACATATTTGAATTGTTAGTATAATGTGAATATAAATCTCTGGTTTCTGTAGTGACTGAAAGATAGTAGATGCATTTCCTCTCCCTACTGCGGAAACTTGGTTCCTGCAGCTCCCCTTAGACATCTCGGGTGAGACCTCACTCGCTCTGCAGGTGTTGCTGGAAAGAGTAAAACCTTTCTGGACCAATGCTTAAGGGTGTCTGGTCGACGTTTGTTGATAGCAATATGAAGTGAACCCTTGTCGACAGATCTGTATCAACAAATAGACTACTCCTTTTATAAATATGAACACAACTCTATAGATAAAAAACATAGTCACTAATAACAAATCAAAACTTAGAAGTAAATAATTAAGAAATCAAGCTAGTACCTGCATAATTCAAGTGCGAATGTATGGTGCAAAAGGACATCTATCTCTTATCCATTAACTCATCAATTTGAAATCATGCTCAAATAAAAATGCATATGGATAAAACATAAAAATCCATGAAACTAAATGCAAGGGGATTCTACATTTGTAATCAAATTGAATTTTCAAACTAAATTACAAATGAGATCAAAATTGTTTAGGACATGTTTCTTAAGAAATAATTGAAAAGACAAGTAAAATCGATGCAATGGAGCTAAGTCCCTTCCTATGTAAAGACATTGAAATGGAAAAAAGTATAAGAGGCATATTTTTTTTAATGATATGTTCAAGAAGAATGAGAGTTCCATTTTGTATTACATCTAGACGTGGTCATATTCCATAAGGTGAATGCTTGTCCTAGGAGATAATGTACACTTGTGAAGAGGAGATAAAAATAGGAGTTTCGATGAACTTGGTGGAGATAAAGATAGGAGTTCCGATGAACTTGGTGGCAAGTGTTGCCCTTCTGATGTCATTGGGACGAGCCTTGAAATATTCGATGATGTTGGGTGGAGCCTTGAAATTGCGCGATCAATTGAACGTCGCCGCCATGGTGGATCCTAATGACGAAGCCACGTACTTTGCGAACATGGCCATTGTATAAGATATGAAATCGGGTTTTCTCCAAAATAATTGAGAATGGTTGTTTACGCGAATTGATCCTTTCCAGAGTGATACTCTATTTGTATTTCAAGGACTATATTTTAGAGTGCCGTGAACAGGAAGGACTGGGCTGTTTGATTTATATCCTGTGCATCGAGGTATGCCTCCATATAGAAATACATGTGTGAGAGGTTCACATTTGCTGAGCAAATTAAATTAATACTTGCGGGCTTTCTCAAGAAGGAAAATTTAGCTAAAAGAGAAAATAAAAGACTTGAATCAAAGATTTGGGATTTATATATGGCTCAAGGCTGCTTTGTTAAACAAAATCCCAGCAGCTTGTCAGGCTTCCTGCAAACGAAATTATTTGCTTGGATTTTGGATTTGCTCTCTACATTCTAAGGCACGAAGTAATACAGATATATATTCTATTTTCGTGTATGTAGTCTTTTTTTTAATGTTTGTACTATACAATAAGGGAGAAAAGCATTATGTAATGGAAATGGTTTGAACTGTTTCCTAGTTATGTTTTTTATTGTTATAAAACCATAGAAAAAAAGATGACCATCTTGGATCAGAGCAGCTTCGTGGAGGATGTCTTAATAATCCATAGTAGTGTAAACTTTGAAATCATATACCAAATTTAATTGTCCTTAAAGCTTATTTAGACCTCAAAATTTGTATAGATCCGATAATACCTACATTGGTTCATGTACGGAAATTGACTTTAGGAAGAATTGCATAAAAGAGCCTTAATCATAACACATCATAATGTGATTGCTGAAGTCCATATATAGAATGCAGTGGAGGGATTTGGTTATGCAATTATGTTGTAGATTGAGTGGAACTTGTGGTCACTCCATCCCTTATTGAATTATTACTGCGAGGTGCGGAAAATATTTGCAAACGAATAACCAATTGGTTGTTGAAAAGCCTGAAAATTTGCAAATTTCATCTCGGAGCTCTATTCTATGGGGATTCATTCACCACTGTCGTTATTCTACCTGGAATAAACGCTTCTAGGAAAAGACATGCTTAAGGAAATCGGTGGATTGAAACCGCCAGCTGACCTAGAAACATAAACAAAGGATTTCTCTTGCATTTTCACAGCTTCATAGCAATTGAAAGTGCTTATGTCTATGAAGACAACAAAATTAAGTTAAAAAAAAATTACACCTCGAGAAATTGGATCCCTCTTGGTGCTTGATAGATATGAGTTTAAGATGGATCTATGTCGGTTTTTATTTATTTTTATTTTATGAGTCGGCAAGGATTTTTTTAATTACTTTTCATTTGGTTTTATTATTTTATTTTATGAGCCGACATTAATTTTTTAATTAATTTTTGTTGTTTCTAACATAATGCTACATTACATGACAACATCTCCCCCATACTGAGTCGTAGAGAACCTCACTTCTCTCGTTGCAAAACCCCTTCTTTTTCTTGAGAAAAGGTGGGATAATGGCAATTGCATATGGAAATTTGGATTCCAACAATGGGAATTTCATGCTAGTGAGATCCAACATATGATTAAACTAGGTTTGTTTCTTGATAATTCCACCTTTCCTTTGTGGTCAGTTTGTGGTTGGAATTCTCATTTGAGTTGAAGGTGCTCAATTGTGGATTGAACTCAGTTTAAAAACAAGAAGAGGATTTGTGCATTTCAACCTATTATAAAAGGGCTTGACCAGGAGGCGACCATGTTCATTGAAGGATAAACCAACAGTGCAAAGGAGGTATGGTCTTTTCTTGGTTGTTTTGTAATGACTTATGCCCAATTTTTTAGACTTGTAGATTGTAGTATTTAATGGAATAGTGGGGAAATTTTAGAGGAACCATTCCAAAGTTCAATTGTGGTCATAACTTTTGTTGGGTTTCTATATAACTTTTTAGGTTCCATGGATTGCTATAATAATCTTGTGCGCTTCCCATATTGTGAGATTCTAGATATCCACAAATTTCTCCATGTGGAAAAGGGTTTAATAGTAGACAATATAACCTCCATCTTTTTAGCCACAATCAAAACTCACTACTAGGAGGAAAATAACAGAATATATACAAATAGTTATAGAAACCTTTTTCCAACAAAAAAGGAAAATTGAAATGCTAAAAGTAGAGTGCATAACACTGCATCAGATAGTCACAAGCATGTCCATTAAGGTTCAATCAACTACTTCAAAAGAAATAATATGTACGAGTTCAATTCCAATGGAGAATAAAGAAGACTTTGTTTACTATGTTCCAAGGGATGTGGACATTGATGGAACCAACTAAGATTCTCAACCTTTTTCCAAAAGAACAAGAGGAGGAAATCAGTAGGATTTTCTTAAAAAAAATTTCATTGACATTTATTTGAAAATATAGTCTTAAGAGTATTTCATATGCTTTATACTAGAAAAAATTGTGAATCCTCTAAGAAAGATTGAAAATCTCTTATTGCATCCATGCAAAATATTTTGGACAATCTTTGAAGTTAAATTGTGAGATTGTTCCCTCTTTTATTTGTATTATGATGATCACCCATGAAATTAGAACATTTTTTAATACAAATGTACAACCATTTTTGTCAAAAAAAAAAATGATAAAATGCACTTAACTAATTTTGAAACATATTATGATACAACAACAACATAATTTCCTCATAGATATGGAAGTGACTATTTTCAAAATTATAAAAAATACTTAATCTAGTAAATGATGGAAAGCCACAATTTTCAACTAATCATAAAAACTCAATTTAAACACTTGCTAAATCAAATATCTAAGAAGAATATCTAAGGTTTAAGTAGATTACAATTGCTCAATAATTTCCTAGTGGAAATGAAAGTGTCTATTTCCAAAATTATAAAAATACAAAATCATCATGAAAACGAAGTTCAAAGTTTGGAAAGCCACAAATTTTAACTAATCATAAAAACTAATTCAAACACTAGCTAAACCAAATGTCTAAGAATAATATCTAAGCTTTAAGTAGATTACAATTGTCATCTAACTAAAGTTACAAATCTTTTCTTATAGATATTGTTCTTGATTTATATAATATGTATTTTATAATTTATATAGTATGTATTGTTCTAGATTTATTATCTTGGTTTGTCAACATCTATAGTATTTAAAAAAAAATATTTATTTGATCTAATATCAAAAAGTTGTATTAGTGTTCAAAACATGAATAATCCTTGTATTCAATATAAATGCAAGAGTATCCACAACCCATTTAATGGAAGTTCTAATATCCACATTCTACCAAAGAAAGTGAAGCACATTGACTTAGTTAAACTTTCCATGTTTATCTATTTATCATGATAAATGCAGGAAAACACACTTTAAAAAGATAAAGATACGAATCAAATTCCACTATCAATAATATTGGAATGACATTGGGATTATGCACAATACATATGGAATAAGGGTACACCATTTGTGCCTAAAAGTATAAGGTGAGAAGTTGTGTGTTTTACCATAGATTAAAGGTAGGAAATGCATTTAAATATTGCTAAAATCTATATGATGAGAGATATGATTTATGTAACTTTTAAGATATTTAGTGAGTGTTTAGAAAAATTCACTAAAGATATAAATTTACATTCAAGAATGCCAATAATTTATTAAAAATAAAGTTTTAGAAAATTAGAGTACATCACTAATGATAAAATATGAAACTGAAATTATTGTGTTAATGTTCACTAAAGATTAAAATAAGTCAAAAATATCTAAAAAGGAAAAAAGCAAATGATGTCATTGCAAAAAGCAGCCCTAAAATGAAATGATATGAAAAATGAGTACTGGAATAGTATGAAATGACAAACATACCTGTGAATCTCAAATAATGTCATTTGGACACTATGATTGCATTGATAAAAATAGATTAATAATGATTCTACAAACACCCTCAATTAGAATAAGATTCCAAATGGTTGGATATGTATGGAATCTTATTGGGTAAAAAGGAAAGCCTTGGTAGTGCAAGTCAATAGGGCCTTGGATTATTGGTAAGTTTGGCGAAGTATGAATCCATCTACTAGGTTTCAATTTCCTTGTAGTCTACACTACCTAAATGAGAATGACAACAAGTGAAATACCTAGGGTAAACCGATGGAAAATTTGATGGAATGGATATATCCCTCAGACCTAACACTTAACCCAAAAAAAGTTTGTGTTAAAGGTGCAACCCCAAACCTTATGATATGTTTCTGAAAACAACTTCCTCCCAAAAGAAATATGTTATCAAGTGCAAACCCCAATACTCAAAACAATTCTAAAAAAAATAGCTATGTAATTTCATCGAAAGAAGGGGAAATATGTGACTCTAAGGAAGCTTTGGAAACGCATTTGAGTTTGGATACTAGTGAAATTTATATTGTGGGAGACTCAGTTGGAAATTAGTTATAATTGATGGGATTGGTATTAAGTCTTGAAAAATATTCGAAGGAAAATAAACAACCATGGAATTACACATTACATATATACATACAACAAAGACAAAAATGTAGAAAAGTAGATTATGTTAAAAAGCATAAACAAAAAGTGGAATAGTAGATTATACTAAGAGCAATGGAAGGACATAGGAGGGATTTCTCTCAGATTCTCTCACACAGATTGCTCAGATATTAATGCATAGATCAGTTACCAAACAATTGTTATTACTTGTTACTAATATGGTCGAGTGGCCAATTAGACATTCTATTCCTCATACATGTTGACTCAATGCACAAAGGGGTGTATTTATCATCGAAGCATACATAATTTCTAGCGTACCATATTCTAAAGAATAAGTAAAAAGTAAAATGAAGTTGAATGTTTTTTTCCAAAAGTTTCTCGTGTCCACGTTTTAAGCAATGAGTTTATGACTGTATCAATGGAATTTGTTCCCTTGTGGTGGCAAGATATTGTTGTTGAAAAGCACGTGCTATAGGTAATGATCAAGTATTGAGTAGGAAAAATGGATTATGTTCTTTCTAAAGTAATTGGAGCTTGAGTTAGTGTACCCATTTCAATTAGATTTGATTCGATTTGTCTGTTTATTAAAGTTGTGGTCAGAACAACTATGGTATGATCTTATCCATCATCAATCTTGATGAACCTCATAGACTATTCATGCATGTATTGTAAATACAAGGAGTATAAGTTGAATTAACTGATATATTTTCCCAAGGCCATGTTTTCATGCTCATGTGTAAACTAAATCATAATTATTAGACTAGAAATTTGAAACATATTGTCACTGATCAGAATGGCGTTAACTTACAAAACGCACTTACTCAGATTCCACACCACGAAGAGACAACCAAAAAAATAGAGCACCATTGGTTGAGTCGGATCCCACCTCTTCCCGATTGATCATGCCTAATGAGGGATGGGGCTAAACACTAGAAGTAAATATAAAGCAATGATGTTTTTAGAGAACAATGTTAATTGTTCATTTAGGTGTAATTTGCAGTGCAGAAAGTGAATATGCACATATGGGTTCTTCTTGAGCTTTCCATGTGAGTTAAATGAAATATTTGTTATTCTATTACCTAGATGCATCAAGATTCATCTTAAACCTGGATTTATCAAGCATTGAGAAGGAACAAAGTTCTTCAGGTGTAATTTTTTTTGGATGTGTAAATAATTTAAGATTAAAAAAAGATTTACACCTCAAGAAAATAGATCTCTTCGGATCCTTGATAGTTACAAGTTTAAGATGGATCTATGGTGGTTTTTTTTTAGTTTTTATGTAAAATTTAAAATTAAACCAACATAGGCTAAGAAATAGTGTTATTTTATTTTTATTTTGTCACTACATTACATACATGACATATCCCCCATTCTAGGCTCTAACACACCTTGCTACTTTAGGTGCAATAAATTTTTTTGTTGTCATGTATATACATGACATATACAACATATTTTGCATACTAAGTTGTAGAGCATCGAGAGTTCCTGCTACTCTCATTGCAATAACACCAAGTGCCTTGTGTTGGAAAGTTGTTTTTTGTTCATATTTTTTTCTAATTCCCTCTTTTTTAAATCACAAATGAAAAATGCACAAGTCTTTATATAAAAGCCCATGTGGCCACCCGACTTCAAACTTGTAGATTAGACTTTATATCTAATTGATAAGTTGTCCTTGTACTCCTTATCCATGGGAGTTCGAACTTCTATATCAAACCTTGTCCCTAATTAATAAAGTTGTCTCTTTCTATTTATATGTGGCACGTAATAACCAACATATCATTGAGTTAACCCATTATTTTATAACTAATTGGTACTTTCTCGATCGATCAAAATAATGAGAAGGGAAACCATAATTTTTGGCTTGAAATCTGATTTGAATTGTTTTGGATTAATGGAATTGCAAACATTTGGATGTGTTGAATCCATTTTTGCATTAAAAATCGGTGATTTCATCAATTCAAAATTGCAATTTTGACAAAAATTATCTAACTAGATTTTGGTGATGGAAATTAGAAAAGAGAAAAAACACATAATACTTAAACTCCCTAAAGTCTGATAAATTTTAGTTCATTAAAAGATATAATTCCAATCTAACACCAATGAACAAGATTTTAGAATTGCCTATCAATTCTATAAACGTTCAAATCAAATTTTGTTAGCCCCTTTAACAAGATCAAAATTTTTTATTATGACAAGAAACATATATTACTTAAACCCCCTAACAAGATCAAAATGAAGTTTTATCATGGAAACAAAACTTACTGTGTGTAGTTAAAGAGTATTGGGTACTATAAAAATATGTTATACATCATTTAATCATTGGGAGGATATATCCTAATTTCACAAGGTAGATTATGCTGGAATTGAAACTCCCCAAACATTGAGGCACCGCCCATTAAAAAAGTATACATATTATGCAATTTCTTAAAACAAGATTGTTTAATTTAATCCTCCTCGGTTTATATATTTCATATACTTCTTTCAATAATATGGAATTGCAAAGTAATCATCTTAAATGCAATATTTGACACTATGTTCAAAAGGGTTGGTGCAAGTTACTTCCCACGCAAGGAACAACATAAAACATGAAAATTATTTAATTATTTTTTTCATGAGCTTCACATTCATGTGGTCAAAGCACTGTTGGGAGGCGCCCATACGATGAGGATTGTATAATATCAACATTGTTCTAGCAAAGTACTTGTTAGAAACCAGGTTATGATACAGCTACTAATGATGCAGCCAAATTAAACCACTTGAATATTAAGGTCATTTACTCTAATGTTATACACATGTGTCTTACATCTAATATCTACATGTAATGCTTTCTTAAACCACCAATCATAGACCCCATTCAAATCCAAAAGCATGAGAAATCTAATTTGTCACGTAAAACCCAAATATCAGAACCATAGCTATGTGAATCAATAAAAAAAACACCAGAAGTCATTCCCAAACTTGCAAATAATTAACATATTCATGTTGATTGGAGTCTGTTGAATCTACCACTTGTCCTTTCAAATTTATACTATTTTTTATTAATTGCACAATATTTTTAGTAAGAGTTTTTTGCTACATGGTTGAGGATATTAATTGCATAATATTTTTAATAAGAGTTTTCTGCTACATGGTTGAGGCCTCCAAAGCATGCTATCGGTCTCTGCCATTTGTCCTTTTTGATTGTGTAAAAACTATTGTATGTGCACATATATTTGTTACTGCATCACCCTTATTATTCTTTTGCCCCTTCTGCCAAACTACTAGCTCATACATGCTCAAAATGATATCATTTACTCTTTATTGCCATAACCAAACTTCCAAATAATCAAAATATTCATGATGATTACAGTCTATTGAATCTACCACTGTCCCTTTCAAATTTATATTCTTTTTTATTAATTGCACAATATTTTTAGTAAGAGTTTTATGCTCCATGGTTGAATCCTCCAAAGCATGATATCGGTCATCTATTTTTCCTTTTAAGTTTGATTGCGTAAAAACTATTTTCTGTGTATGTATGTTTGTTATTGCATTGCCCATATTATTCTTTTGCTCCTTCTCCCAAACTATTAGCTCATACTTGCTCAAAAAGATATCCTTTCCTCTTTTACTGCCATAACCTTTGTTCAGTTCCTAGAATATATTTCTTATATATATGTGCATATAGCATCATCCTCCTCCATCCTTAGCACGCGCATTTTCCTACAGTTTAAATGGCGTTAGCTATTTTTACTCTATTTATTTCCTTGTCAATGTCATTGTTTTGAAAATTTTTCCATTGACTATATCAGAAGACATGCAAATTCAAATATTAGACCTCAAGATGAGAGGCTAGCCAAACAAAATTGAAGAGTGTAATTTAAGAGAAACACACAATTCAGAAATAGAAATCATAAAAGTAGCAAAAAAGAGTACAAATGAATCCACCAAATGCCGACAGTATAAAAACCTACAATAACGAAATAATTGTGTCCACAAAGCCATATAGGCACAAAACAAAAGTAGAAGTGCAAGTCAGATACAAAAATTCTTCTGTGATAGATTATAAAATAATAATAAATTTATCACAAAAGGGACTATACAAAGAAGTTACCTATAGCACATACTTGGGGATATAACAACTTGAAGCAACAACTGCCATAACTTACAATGAAACTCAGTTGGGATGTTGGCCTGACCAAAAAGATACCATAAACACGTATTTTCCTGCTCACTGTACTCGACAATTAAAGATTGTTGTGCTAATAAAATGTTAAAAGAAAGGTGCCATTAAAAGGAGGTAAAGGTGCTTATGAGAAAGGTCCGCATCAATACATAACTGTTATTTTGGCGGCATACAATATAGCAGGCAATGAAAGTATAGGCTAGTACTAAAGGATATGTGGACCAACAAAAATAACTGAAATATAAATTGAAGGCGATAAATATTGATTCTCAACCTGGAGCTGCAAACCACTTCAATGAAGCTGCCATAATTGGGTTTACATAGAAAAGTGCAACACAGTCTAAAAATGTGTTCATAAAAACTATGGAGAGAAGGGTTGCCAAAATGAATGGTATAACTAGCATTGAGTACATGTACACCCACACATCTTGACGCATGGTGGGAAGATTTCATTGATCTTATAACATAAAATACATTAAAGCAACATCAGATAGCTCTCAAACCTCTTATATGCCAAAATATATCCTGCTTCAAGTTTTATGTGCATAATTTGAGGCTGCAAGCATGGGTTACTTTAGCTTAAGCACCTTGAGAATAGGGCATACGTGTATCAGTACATAATGGTTTCAACTAACCCAAAAGGTATAATGAATATGAATCATAGCAGTCTACAACTTTCTCCTGAGGAGCCTACCTTTACAATTTCCTCCCATCAGATGCTTCTTGTTGGATAAGACCAATGCCATGTGATCATCTAGTACCATTCACCTTGTAGTGTTTGTTGAAAAGGAACCTAGAAATGGACCTCTATCTTGGACAAGACTAGCTGCGATAAGAATTTTCTTCTTTGATGTCTTCATTGGCATCAATATTACCTGTATTAATAAAAGAAGGGGATCCTGCAGGCTGGGAAATATTCTAATAAACTCTTCCTGCCTTTGAACCATCATTTGCACTCCTCTTCATTCTCTTCCCAGGTCTTCCTTTCTGTTTAGAATCACCATCTATTATCAAATGTTTAGGATCCATTTATTCTAGAGGTGTTTTTGAATCGTTGACAGTTTTCTGTGCATTTCTAGGTTTTGAAGATGCCTTCCTCTCTGAATTATTTTTTCTCTGCAAAATTAAGAACATCTTCTAAAACATCAGTTTCTAGATCCCTAGAAACTGTCTAAAAGATGATCATTTTACATGCCAATCGAAAAAATTGCAATAACAAACAAATAATACAAACATTGAAACAAACCTTCAAGATAGATTTTTTCTCAACATTCTTTACTCCCAATCAAATACTGAAAAGAAACATAACATTTATAGTTCCTGCCTTTCCAATATATAGTTCAATAGCATTCTCTGGTGCTACAGTAGAATGCTCTAAATAAACATCACCTTCAACATTGAATCAAATAGATTTTGCTGCACTGGACATTCCCTTTCTCTTTCTCTGCCTATCCTTACCCTGAAAAGATAAATTATGCCACAATAGTTATTACCATAGCAGGAGCCAAAACATAAAAATAAGGCGATAAAAATGGAAGGAACTGAAAGGAAGAACACTTGCTGAAAAAAAGGACAGAGAGACAGAACCAGAAATAAAATGAAATCGGGAATTTTAGCCACATAGAAAGACACTTAGCCATATCATATTAATATCAAATTGCATTCCTAATAATGAGAATTGCATCATCCTACACAAACCTAGTTCCTAGTTTGTACTTTTCCACGAATTTTTACATAATAATTTATTGAGAAACTCTCTGCACCAATATAGACAGGCAACAAATATCCAATAGAAAGAAATCCAGAATCTTAAAAGCACCTGCATAGGTACTTGCTCCTTTATCTTCTGCTCCAGCTGAGCATCATCCAACAACAAAGAAATGTCGTCTTCAGGAGGAAGTAAATCACCTTGTGCATGACCCCTTGTCATAGCAAGCCGTTGAACAATATGATTTTTGGCTAGATCTTTGCAAAATTTTCTCTTCAATAGTCTCCTCACAAATCAATCTGTACACCGTGAATTGAAGCATAAATTAAGTAATTATGAATGGGCTAAAGCAAATTGAAGATTATGAAAGAGACAAATTTACAAAAGCATAAGGAAAACAACACAGAAAACAAGAGAGAGACTTTTTATTCAACATAGGAAAATAAAACCTTTTATTATTTATCTCCCATTGATTTTCAGACTTGCACTGCTACATAGTTATATATATACTTATATATAGATTACATTGCATAGAAATAAAAGCACTATTTTTACATGCCGTAAAGTTAGCTTTGCAAATTTATTTTATTCTTCACATGCATTAGCATGCAGTGAAGTTTGTTGCTAATTATCTAATAAACACGTGCAACCTAAAAATAAAATAGACACTGTCAACAATTCTGCATAGCTTCAGTTATCAACATACTCCCACTTGATGCTGAGAGGGCTCACAATAAGATGTATGAGATTCAAAAACTGGGCATTTGAGACTTCCTTAGTGAAGATGTCTTGCTAGTTGTTTTTTAGTGTTGATGTATTTCAATTCCACTTGCTTCTTTTGCACCAAATCTCGAATAAATTGATACTTCATGTCAAAAAATTTTGTCCTGCTATGGTGTACTGGATTCTTGGCCAATTTGATGGCACTCATATTATTACAAAAATTACTGTAGGTTGAATTTTTTTTTCTTTAATTTCTTCTAGAACGTTTCTAAGCCATAATGCTTGTATGCCTGCTGAGGTGACTGCAACATATTCTGCTTTTGTAGAATAAAGAGAAACTATACTTTGCTTCTTTGAGCTCCAAGTGATCAAACCAGAACCAAAAGAAAAACAGTTACCAAATATAGACTTTCGATCATCCAAACTACCTCCCCAATCAGGATCACTGAATCCAACCAATTCAAAACCATTACAAGTATAGTAATGAATGTCAAAACTTAGAGTGCCTTTCACATAGCTCAGAATTATTTTAGCTGCATTCATATACATTTCAGATGGGTTTGTCATATACCTAAAAACAAGTGAAACTGAATAAGAAATATCAGGCCTTGTGTGGGTTAGAAACATTAAGCTTCCAACAATACTTTTGTAAACTCTCTCATTAGCCATTTCATCACCATTATCTCTACACAACACAAATCCATGAGCATTTGGAGTAGGAGATGGTTTGCAATCAGCCATATCAAATTTATTCAACATATCCTTTGCATACTTTGTTTGACAAATACAAATTTCATCTTCACTTTGATAATCTTCCATTCCAAGAAAATATTGCATGAGGTTTAAATATTTTATCTCAAACTCACTGATCATAGCAAATTTGAATTCATCCTTCATCTTAGAACTGTTGCCCATATACAACAAATCATCAACATATAAACTGACAATAAGAATATCATTACCTTCTTGTTTATAGTAAAGGGTAGGTTCACTCTTACTTATTTTGAAACCATTCTCTTGAAAATATCCATCAATCCTGGCATACCAGGTTCTTGGTTCTTGCTTTAGGCCATACAAATCCTTCTTCAACTTGTAGACTTGATTTTCTTTTCCTTGCACTTCAAACCCCTGTGGTTGTTCCACAAAGATTTCTACTTCTAAGTACCCATTCAAGAAGGCACTTTTCACATCCATGTGATGAATGCTCCATTTATTTTTTGTTGCCAGTGAAATTAACATTCTGATAGTCTCTTGCCTTGCTACAGGTGCAAATGTTTCTTCATAATCAATGTCATACTTCTATGTGAATCCCTTAGCAACTAACCTTGCTTTGTGTCTTTCAATAGTCCCATCACTATTATACTTTGTCTTGTAGACCCATTTAGTACCAATTTTTTTCTTGTCATGTGGAAGATCTGTAAGCTCCCAAACCTTATTAGTAGAAGCTTCTTCAAAACTTGATGGTTCAAAATCAACTTGTGAAAATAAAGAAAAATTTAAAGTCTCACCTCTTGGATTTTCTTCATGTGCCAGACTTGTACTTCTCTGATAAATTTCATTCAAGCTTCTCCCCTTCCCTCTAGTACTTGGACTTGAATATGGAGAACTAGATGACCGGCTACTTGGTGGATTTGTAGCATTTGGAACTGAAACATTAGTGGGATTCTCATTATTAATATCATCAATAATATCACCATCCAAACCAGATTTTGACTTCTCAACATGGTCTTTTTTATAACCATAAACTCCCCCTTCATAAAAAATTACATCTCTTGACACAACAATGCGATTAGTGAGACGATTATACAATCTGCATTAGAGAAAATTTGGGTAAAAAATGAGCCTCTTAAGGAAAATAATAATAAAATAATAGTATAGAGAGAGTAAAAAACTACTTTTTTGAATCGTATTTTCAACTTATCTCCTTGTAGGTTTACTCAAATTTCAAGCGGGATAACTCGTTGGATGCATAATTTAATTTTGCATCCAACGAGTCCCGCTTCAAATTTGAGTAAACCTACAAGGAGATAAGTTGAAAATACGATGCATAAAAGTAATTTTTATTTTTTCCCTCCAATTTTTTTAGGTGCTCTTTTTTTTAATTTTAAAGCATTTTGATTGGCTAATACATGATGACATGGAATTTGTATTATTTTTGGAAGTCTCATTTTAAATTAAAAATTTCCTCTAATAGTAAGCCTTACATTTCTCACTATATCCAACATAAATGCATGGTTCACTTTTTGGATCTAACTTTTGTCTCTTTTGATCAGCTACATGAACAAAGGCTTAACAACCAAAAACTTTGAAATGATTAACATTAGGCTTTTTCTCATACCAAGCTTCATAAGGAGTCATCATGTGAAGTGCACTATTGGGACTTCTATTGAGAATGTACACTGATGTAGTGACTGCATCACCCCAAAAGGAATTGCTTAATCCTTTGGTATGTAACATACTCCTTTCCATTTCCACCATTGTACGGTTTTTCCTTTCAGATACTCCATTTTGTTGAGGTGTGTAAGCAGTGGTGAATTGTCTTCTAATGCCATCCATATCACAAAAATTCTGAAAACCTCTTGAACAAAATTATCCTCCACGATCAGTCCTTAAGCACTTTATTTTGTAACCACTTTCATTTTCTACAAGGGCTTTAAACCTCTTGAATATATCAAATGCTTCACCCTTGCTCTTCAAAAAATAAACCCAATTGTTGAGTAATCATCAATAAAAGTAATGAAATATGATGGCTTACCCAAACTTTTTGTTTGCATATGACCACAAATATCATAATGAACTAGATGAAGTGGATAATGGGCCTTCCATGCCTTGCCTCTAGGAAATTTCTCTCTTGCATGTTTTCCTTCAGCACATCCTTCACAAACCTCCTTGTGCTCTTCAACCTTAGGCAAACCATAAACTAATTCTTTTGATGTTAGAAGCTTCAAACTATTA
Source organism: Larix kaempferi (assembly GCA_027924585.1). Lineage (NCBI taxonomy): Eukaryota > Viridiplantae > Streptophyta > Pinopsida > Pinales > Pinaceae > Larix > Larix kaempferi. The sequence goes on from BSBM01000423.1 coordinate 4,641,678, forward strand.
AAATTCAAATGGCCATAACTAAGATGCCACAACCAACCTTTGTCCGCATATGTCATATTAGCAAGGTTGATGCTATTTTCTCCAAAATTCAATGGGAACATCTGATTCTTTGACATATGAACAACTGTAACCACCCTATTGCCTTGACTCTTATTACAAATTGTGCATTGTCTATCATCAAACACTACTCTGTAATTCTTTTCACACAACTTCCCAACACTTAATCAATTATGCTTTAACTTTGGAGTGTAATAAACATCTTTGACACTTTTCATACCTTCTTTAGTATGGACTTCCATCTCTCCTTTTGTAGAAACCTCTAAGGTTTTTTCATCACCAAGTTTGATATTAGATTTGAAACTTTCATCCATTGTAGAGAAGAGGTTGAAATTTCATGTCATGTGGCTAGAACAACCTGAATCTAAATACCAAACATCTTTTTAACTGTATTTTCAGTTTTTCCAAAAGATAAAAACAAATTATTTGGAGAAGCATCATCACCCTCTTGAGCATAATTAACACTTTTGTTTTCTTTTAATCTACAATCCCTTTCAAAATGACCATACCTTTGACAATGATAACATTGGATGTTCTCTTATCAAATCTGCCTCTAACTCTTCCTCTGAAACCACCTCTTCTTCCTTTATCTCCTCTTGAAAAAATTTGATTTTGACCTTTACCTTGGGCTTGGTTTCTTTTGGAGCTATAACTAACATCTGCATTCTTTGTAATATGTAGCTTCGTGGAAAAATCTTTCTCATCACTTTCTCCAAATGAATCTATCACTCTGTCTTCATGAGAAATAAGAGATCGAACTAGGTGATCAAAGTGAAGGTTAGTCAAATCCTTGCTTTCTTCAATGACTATAGCAACATGGTTCCATCTTGGTGTTAGAGACCTCAACACCTTTTTAACCACAACTTGTTTATCAATAGTTTCTCCTAGAGTAGCCAATTTATTGAAAACATCATTTAGTCTTACACAATAATCACTCACCTTCTCACCTTCTTACATCTTCAAATTATCGAATTCTATCCTCAATGTTTGTAACTTGACAACTTTAACTTGATCACTACCTTGGCAAGCTTCATGTAGAGTTTTCCAGGCATTTTGAGTTGACTTTGATCTTGCAATTCTTGGAAATAAGCTCTTATCTAGAGCTAGTTGAATATGAAATAAAGCTTGAGCATTCTTCTTCTTAACTTCTCTCTTAGTTGTTCTATCATTGGTTGTAAGGGTGTTCCAATCAGTTGGCTCTTCATAACCTGATTCTACAATATCCCACAAATATTTTCCTATCAAAAAGGTCATCATCTTGATGCACCAATAATCATAATCACTTCAATCAAATTCTGGAATGGGAAAAGAGTTAGAATTTGACATTATGAACTTAAGCCAAAAAAATACCTGATCTGATACCAAATAAAGATTATGAAAGAGCCAAATTTACAATAGCACAAAGAAAACAACACAGAAAACAAGAGAGAGATTTTTTATTCAACACACGAAAAGAAAACATTTTTTTATTTATCTCCCATTGATCTTCAGACTTGCACTGCTACATACTTATATATAGATTATATTGCATAGAAATAAAAGCATTATTTTTACATGTCGTAAAGTCAACTTTAGGTTGATGTATAATTCTACAAATTTATTTTATTCTTCACATGCATTAGCATGCACTAAAGTTTGCTACTAATTATTTAATAAACACATGCAACCTAAAAATAAAATAGACACTGTCAATAATTCTGCAAAGCATCGGTTATCAACACAGAAGACAACATAATGAAAAAAAAAGGTAGTGAACTATCGAAGGAAAACAAATTTCAAGACAGAGAAAACATTGTGAAGACAAAATGTCAGAAAATAACAAATACATGTAGAATCCATAACAAGATCCTAAAATTTGAAACTCTAACCACATTTCTACGATTCCATTATATAACAAGCAGCCTGCCATAAATTTCAACATCAGACTTATACTTCAAAAAGGAAAACTTTCAAGATAGAACTTTCACGAACCTCCTTAGTTTGTCCAAGCGAGTGTGCACTGTCCATGGATTGTAAGTCCAAATTTGGATTCCAATCACTTTCATAAAATATATAACAGTATCAGCGGCTGTGAGATTGACTCCCATACCCCCAGCTCTTGTGCTCAACAAAAATACAAATATATCTTTCCTGCACAAAAGTCATCCAAAATGAATTTGTCCACATGCATTGAGTAACTAAACGAGTTGACCTGCTAGATTAAGCAGCAAGAAACCATTTGAAATCATAATATAATAAAAATAAACTGCAAAACGTTGTTAAATATAATGCAGAGCTTAATATCATCAAGGCATGAAATACGCAGTGATTAAAATGCCAGAAGTTGGAACAACATTCCTACTTGTTTTGGAAATCCCTGACCATGTCACGACGATTCATTATGGTTGAAGATCCATCTAGACAAAGATATTTTTCTTTATAACAGACAACCAACCCCGTCAAGATAGAAACTGCTTTGACTTGGACGAAACATAAACATAAATCTACCAGTCCCTTGATAAAATCAAGCCAGACATGACCGCCAAAAAACAATAATAAGCCTATCTAGCAAAAGGGATGGAAAATTCTGCCAGTCTACCCATGCTAACATTACAGAACACCAGCCAACCAACCTGATTTTTTTTTTCAAGTCCAAGAGAACGATAGAGTTCAGATGCATGTCTGCAACATGAAACTGCAAGAACAAGCTTTTTATTCAAGTCCAAGAGAACGATAGAGTTCAGATGCATGTCTGCAACGTGAAACTGCAAGAACAAGCTTTTTATTCAAGTCCAAGAGAACGATAGAGTTCAGATGCATGTCTGCAACGTGAAACTGCAAGAACAAGCTAGTATAACTCATCCTTATCAAACTCTGATGCTATGCCAGAAGTCGCAAGAAGTACTGGGCCTCCAACGAATCGCCTAGTTTATCTTGGACTTCCATTTGTCTGCAATGCCTTTGGATTGCTCCTTTATATTGGAGGGCATAACTTGATGTTCAACACCCAAAACATGATCTACCAAAGTAGGTACAAGAGATGGCAACAATAATGTAGGCCCGGCGTAGCACCAGGATCCTGGACTCTTTTTTATCACTTGACTTTTGTTCAATAGAATAAAACCCCTCCAAGGACTCCAACACTAACTATGATGGATCAATTACAGATTTTAGCTTACTCTTAACAGTGCACACTCCAATATATTGAAGCTATCCAACAGTGCACACTCCACAACTGTCCAACATTAAATTCTCTGCAACCAAGTACTTAGTGATCGCTAGCCATAGTGCTCGCCCGGCTCCATCACCACCCCCATAAATGACTTCCTTGAATGCGACATGGACTAATATACTAAGATACTAATGATGGCTATGTGGATCATTTGAATCTAGTTAAGCTTCATGTTAGAGCAGAAATATTTGAGAATTTTTAATTTTTTAACCAGATCAAACGGACACTTTGCCATAAAAATAATATCATCAACATAAAGAAGGAGGATGATAACTATCCTAGCTAAGATTGTGCCGGCACAACCTACATCTTTTAAACATCTTTCTAGTTTATTGATGAATTCCAAAAAGGGTAGGGGAGAGGGGGCAACCTTGCTTAACTCCAATATTACAGTTTATATCCTTTAACCATCCCTCATTATTCTTAGATTTGGCAATGACCTTTAATAATTAATCCCCCTTATAAGATGAAAATTATCTTTTGATATAGCTAAAACTTTAATTCCTAATTTTCTTTATAGATTTTATGAAGTTAATTAATTAAAATATTATTAATTCTATTTTTATATTTTAAATACCCGTTAATACAACCTCATCTATTTACTTTCTCTAAATTTAAAATGGAGTTTTAGTTACTTTACACTACATACACTATGCCATATTTTGAGAGATTTGCATTTGGAATAATACTCTTCAGGTGAAATTTATTAAATTATTGAATTCTCCAAGTTTAAAAAGTCTATTATAATTATATCTATAGTTGTAAACTATTTTGGGGAATTTTAAAATGCCATGTTCCAGAATCCCATTGAAGTAAAGTTTCCTTCTTATATTGGATTGAACGGGTCTCATTGAGAATGCCACATCCCAATCATGCACTAAAAAAATGATCACCATTTTTCTTGAGAAATGGATTATTTATGGAGATTACACCCTTCAAGAGAACATAGTTGACATAAACCAAAACTAATGGTGCTCTTTACCATGAGTCCAATTATGAAATTAATTTGCAACTTATATTCAAAATGGCGTTGAAGCAAATTGAGTGATAAGATAACATGTCCATAAAGATTCTATGGAATCGAGGAATGACAAAGATCGTAGGCCAGCTACAGGTCATATCTTCAATCTTAAATGAAAGGGATAAACTCCAGCTCTTCACGGGCTCACAATGGAGAGGACGTTGTTTTATTGTGGAGAATTATGTTATGACGGCATTGAAGAAGGAATATGTTCGCTCAGATTTTTCCATCTTGCACGTATTCCAAAGAGGTGTCATTTTTCCATCCTGAAAACAAGAAGTTGTTGAAATTGATTGTCATCTTATTGAGATTCTATTTTTAGAATGCCAACGCAACAATTGGGGACATGCCACATCTCATTTGATCGCATCACTTTAAATGATCAATGAGAAGAAAGATGCAGAGGTTAACTGTACAGAAATAAGGAACCAGTTAGATCTCTAATGCATCAAAGGAGACCATCTCACCGTAATATTACCAGTTGTTCTTGACCAAAATCTCCACGATTTTTGTGTTTAAGAGAACTCCACCACCGCTACCTTATCATCATGCCATTAAAGGAACAAGTGCACTACGTTAACATATTTTGGCCAAGAAGCCAGAAGGAACATATCATTGCCACATCACCTGGTTACACCACAATGTAGTTATTGAAGAAGCTACATTCTAATAAATAAAAGACTGCTGAGCATCACATGCTGGTTGTACCATCACACACGTGCCAGGGTCAAGGAGCTTCGAGCTGCCTTAATTCAGTATTGGCTTTGTTTCTCAAAAAGGGATTCTATTGGTTCATAAGAGATGACATTGCAGGTTAAAATTATTTACCAGTGTATCGAAGGATCTAGATACCTTTGCCCGTCTTCATACATTTATCGATTGAAAATCAGTATAAACGTAGAGATCCAATAATGGCTACAACAGCAAATCTACATATGTTGTGAAACGATGAAGTTAAAAGGGAAAATTTCTATCTTCATTTTCACCCTCCAAATTAATTTAAGTGCTTAATTCTCTTCTATGTTGTTTTTTATTTAATATTGATTTTGATGTGCACGTCTAAAGAACTGATCGTTACATTTGAAGTTGCGGTGAAATTGTTTCATGAAACCAACTAGTAGGGAAGTTCGACCATAAAAGAAGCGATCAAAGTGCCGAGTATCTGAAGAGGATTAATGAAGACCATTGTACCTTTTGTTGATTGGGTGAAGACGTTTTATTGCTCAAAAGTCTCATTTCCTATATAAATAGGACAAATGCTTTGTAAAAATTGAGGGAATTATTTCCCAGAGGTTCTTTTCTCGCGGAGTTCGAAAACTGTATGGGAGAAACTTATAAGAGTTGATTGTCATTCCAGTTTTTGTTCTACGGAGCAGTATAAGGCCTTATTAAAATGCTCTCGATTTGTTGGAATTGGGCAGTGCGGTAATAGTTAAAAAAGCAATTTCGACAATCTGGGTAGTTTTAAAATAGGACATTAAGTTTAAGAAAAACAATTACGATTGCTGAGTATCACAAAAATATCAATTTTCAGAAAAAAAATTTAACCATTTTCCATCCAAATTTCGGTGAAAAAGCAAAGGCGTTTTAGTTAGCTTTTATCCTACTGATTTGTTCTACCATAAACGATCTGTTATGATATTGGATAATGGTACTTTATCCAATATCATTATGAATTTATTAAACTCCTTTACTTAATATCTATACTTTTATCTTGGTGTGTGTATACTTTGTTAGCACATGCAAATGATTAATCCTTGTGCCTTGAGCAAATGAAACCGTTTAAATAATTGCATGGTGATTTTATGATTAATTTTATTCTCGTTTAATAGACTCCGTAATTAAATATTGATATCATTTGGGTTGAATTATTAACTTTGTATTGTAATTTAGTTTAATAACATTCATTTTAAATTTGATTTTGATAATAGTAGTAGTATATTTTCATTCGGCTCCTCGGCATGATAGTTTTAAGTAATTAGTTTTAGTTGGGTAATGTTATTATATTTTAGTAGTTACTAGTGTCTATGTTATGGGTAGTATAGGATAGAATTTTGCTAACAATGGGTGTCTATGCCGAATAACTATAGTTATTTCGCTGAATAATCTATATAAAAATAACGGAGAACTCGAACTGCGTGCAATGCAGTGCCGACCAAGAAAATTGTCTGGAGTTTTTTTGTTTATTCGGCCGAATAATTATTCTGCATAAAAGCTCGGCTACGACCATCGTTAGTCATTTTTCGTCCCGCAGTTTCTAGATCTTGCATGTTGTCCCCGCCTGCACTTGCTGGAGCCCGTGTTTGTTTCCCCCACTTACACGGTGACCCTGTCCGTGCTTGTTGGTGGATCCCACCTGTTGCTTGACCCTGATTTCCTTTCTTCCTCCTACTCCCTTCGGGGTGGAGATCCACCACCCTACGTTCCGCCACCCCTCTCGCCACCCTCTTGACGTGCAGCACGAAGTTGACAGCGTCCAATTTGCAAGTTGGCATTCAACGTGGAGTTGGAAAGCATCAAGTTTGTAGGTAATCTTCGTCAATTTCTTATTTTAGTTATTTTTTTTGTTATCTTTGATATGTTAATCAGTGGTTTGATTGTTGACAGGTTTTGGTTTTGGTTATTTTGTGTTTGGCTTCGTTGTTGGGCTTCGATCGTTGATGTTCGACTCGTTGTTGGGCTTCGATCGTTGGTGTTCGGCTTCGTCGTTGGGGTTCAGCATTGAAAAACAAACAGGTATGCAAAACTCGATACCTATTGAGATTCAGAATTAAAAAAAAAAACATAATTAAATAAAAATAAAATAGATGCTCATTCTTGTTGTGCAGTAATTTATAGTTTAAGCTAATTTCAATAAATTTCCAATAAACATTCTTTGTTGTTTAAATGAAATTTACTATATTGTTTCAATTGAATTTCTGATAAATTAATTGTTGTTGCATTGAAATTTTCTAATAAATTCTATTCAAGTATATGCATTTTCTTATTTTGGTCATTAACAATCATACATACAGATGTAGAAATAACTAAAATATGAGGATTTTCTTTCATGCATGTTTTAGCATAAGTTAGAATACGAATAATCAAATAAATAACAAGAAGAATACAATTTTACAGAACTTTATTTTTAATAGAGTTCATGAACTCTGTTCATGAACAGAGATGAACTTTGTTCATGAACAGAGGTCATGAACTTGCCTTCCCTCTGTGCTGTGTGGGAGACCTCAAAAATATAGAGTTACATTCTGCAACACCATTGTTACCATAATTCTTCTCGCTTTCTCAAAGCCTCTCAAAACATTCCACCATCTAATGCAGAAGTGTTACTAAGACTGTAACATATCCATAATAATAAGTACTTTGTGGAGCAACATGCTATAGAGACAAAAATTTGATATATTAAACATACCCAAAAATCTCACCTCTCCCATGGCTCTATTTACAAAATTCCAATGTACACCATACCAACCCGACACGATATTTTTATATTATCAAGGTCAACAACTATTAAAGAATCCTAAATGTATACAACATGTACATAGGAAGGTCGGATTTACCTAATACTAAGGTTTGGTCTACAATTAAATCTCAAGAGGGAGATGGTTAGATATCAATAGGGAAAATATATGTATATAAAAACATTTATACATACAAAAATTGAACCCAACAGAAAACTACAAGGACTTATACATATTCTCTTTTAAATAAGGACATAGTATATACATCGATATGAAAATGAACCAGCGAGTCCTTTATAATGTATACTCCTTGAGAAACAATGCAAAAGGAAGATTCATAAGGATATGAGAAACATAGATCTATTAAAGTACCCATGAACGTTTTCTTTTAACCATGATTAGCTTTGCTTCTTTAGCAGTAGGTCCTAAAACTTTTATGCATTACAATTTTGTTAGTAGCTATCAAGTACTTATCTCGTATCCATCAGAAAACAATCGCGCCAGGCAGACTTTTAAGGGTGTCAAACAAACCAGAGATGGATCCTATCTATCTAGAGATTGGATCAACTGCAAAGCTTTTATCGAGGCTTAACACTCTACCACATTGTTTGCGCATTTAATTTGCAACCTAAAATAATGAGGATATACCTCTCTGGTCGGACTTTCCTAAATTACGTAAACACCTAACCCAAAAAGGTACATGCTCCGTAAAAATACATCCTATAGAATCTTTTTAAAGGAGGATCAACCTCGGGAAGGTTTGGTGCATGAATATCTTCCTTTCTCAAAATGCATAATTTCCCAACCCTGCATCAACAGAGTTCTCCAATTATTCAGGTTCTTTATTCTCAAAATAGACCAGTCTTTGAACTTTGTTCATGAATAGAGTTCATCTCCTTTATTTCCACAATGGACATACTATTTACAACCTGGCAGTAGTTCAAATGTACTTCATTCGTCAGCTCGTATGTTGATTGTCTAGATTAATAATAAATAAAGTAGGTTAAATTAAATGTATTAAATAAAACCATTATAAAATGCTTGAGACTAGCCATTTTCCAATATTTGAGATAATTGCATGAAAGTATATATATATCTAATTACGCTCTTCATTTATGTTATATCATTGTATTGCGTAATTAACTTTATAATAAGGTGAGCATGAGTTTTGACCACTTTTTAAGATATTCTCCTATAGAAACTTTTGTTCATTGATGGAGTTCATGAACAATAGTATAGAAAATATAATATAATTTAATTATTTTAGTAGTGTTAATATTATTAATGTTATTATATTAGATTTGATAGAACAATTGTTAAGGGCCTAAGCTAATGGTACTTCAATGAAGTGATCCTTATCATATTAACACTACTAATATAATTAAATTATTTTAGTAGTGCTAATATTCTTAATGTTATTATACTTAGATCCCCATTAAATCTAATAAGTGAGAAGAAAGACCATATTGGTGCACCTCTTTCTTCTTTATGCTGACTTAGCCACTTTCAATTCACAAACTGTAAAATAGCTTATAAGTGTTGTCCCACCATAAGGCTGAACTTTATTAACATGACTAGACTAATATAAGAAATAAAAGTAATGTACAGAACTCCCCTTGACATGGGTGTTGTACCTCAAATGGTTGGATGGTCAAAATTACAATTGATCATAACAACACTTATAATCTTTATTTTGTCTTATATAACATAATATCTTTTCTTGGGAGATTAGGTTAAATGTTTGGAATGTTAAAATATCAAAACATGTAGAATTTGAATATGTTATGAGTTGATAGTTGTGTAAATGTAGATATCATATCAAATGGAAATAGATGATTCTTTGAGGAAAAAGCGTAGGAGATCATCACGGTCACCAGGAATTGGTGTCTCGACTGATGATCAAAGGTTGTAGGCTTCACCTCGGGATTCAAGCTTATTGTATAGTTCACATTCATCTAATCACTGACGAGGCCTAAGGGGTATAGATGATTCCCCTGTATCTTCTATGGGAGAACGTCGATCGCGACCTTCTGTTGGTATGAACATTTATGTTTTAATACATGTATCAATTGTAATTTTTTGTGTGTTCAAAAAGTTTGTACATGTTTAATTTCAATTGTGTTTGTATTTGAAGAATAGCAAGGTTCTGAAGAGGCTCGTAAGTCTACACAGAGGGATGAAGTTCAAGCAAGGAGGACAGATGCTGAACCAAATGTGGGCGTAGAGCAAGGTTCGGAAGAGGCTCATAATTCTACACAGAGGGATAGAGGTCAAGCAAGGATGGCATATGTTGAATTAGATGTGGGTTGTACACCCATAACAATTTATCCATCTAATTTACCTGAGGAGCTTCCATGGGAAAGTGGTGTTCAACAAATGACCCTTGAAAGTTGTAAATCCCACTATGACAAGTTGCAAAATGATCTTTCTAGTTTGGATCTCCCTCTAGAGAGAAAACAAAGTCTAGAGATTGTTTTGTGATCATTGCAAAAATTCATTGAGGCATATGAGGATCTCGAACCAACTACGAACGGTTTTGTTGATTTGATGCGAAGGCAAAGGGCACAAGTGATGGGTCCAGACAAGTGGACTGTTGTGAAGGAGAGAGTGACCAAAGAATAGGCCAATTCAATGTTTTACTTCAAAGAAGGCCTAAAGAGAAAAATGTTGAAAGTGCAATATTTCAAGCACCCTGAACTTGCACATCTAATATATGATCGATTCCTTATAGCCTATGGTCGGTTGCCATGGAACGATGAGGTTACTAATTATTTCGCCATATTTTTTTATGTAGAGTTTTTTTTAAATATGAAGCCAGACTATACCAATCTTCATTTTGACTCTTATGGAGTTGGAACTGGGAAAATATCTGATCAAAAAGGTGCTCTTAGAGATCCCACAACTCTTCGTCCTCCACCCCAGGTATCTCGCCCACCCAGGCTTGTGACATTAAGATCGAAGATCGAGCCCACTTCCCAACTTGGGACAACTGCAAGGGATTCTGTTGTTGAAGGTTTAACGTCGACATTTGTAGGAGTTGATGTGGGATTGGTTTGAGAGAGGACTCGATCCACTATTCGTCAAAAGTTTGTTTACAAAATGAATGATCAGGTAGATGGAATGAGCATTAAATATATCAGGGCTTATGCTAAGATTTGTTGCAATATAGCTTCGGATGTTCTATCCAATGACATATCGAGTATAGGAGAGGTTTGCTGTTTATGTACATATAATCTATTTAATTGTTTTATTCATTTTGAATTGAACTTTTTGTTACATTATATCTATGACATATGTCTTTTTTGATGTATAGTAATAAATACATTCTGTAAATGTTTATTGGTTGCAGTTTTCTAGAATGTTGAATGAACGTAATTTTCAACTCTCCACTAGTGAAAATGTGGGAGAGCATCTTAGAGAGGTATATTTTTTATTTACATATTTATATTTATCTTTGAAAGATATTGTATGATTTTTTTTAATTTTAATTTATCTATGTATATTATTGTTAATGTGACTTATCCATGCAGGTTCATTTAGATTTCAACTTTTTTGATGATTTTCCATCTCTTGTGAGCTCATGATTTGAATTTTTGTTGTTTCGGTTTTAAGTGAATTGTTTAATTTTAGTTTATTTTGCTTGCACAATGTTTTATTTATTAACAAAACTTAAATTTTAGGGAACACGAGAACATATGAAAATTGGTGGTGAGGATATAGGTTCTTTGATGGACGTGGATATTGGCACTGAGGTAATTTTGTTAATAATTGAACTATTCTTTTCAATTTTTTTTATAAGTTTAATATTTTATTTTTTTGAATTTAGTTTAAAATTGTTTGAATAATTTATGAGATTCATAATTTTCTTTTATACATGTTGCAGTTTCGGTCTCTTCGAGGCAAAGGGAAGACCCCAGTGGATGATAGTGGTGGACTTTCATTCAGAGAATAATTTTTATTGGACTTTTTTTGTTTTCCCATACTACCATATTCCATATATCTTCATGTTGAAACATATGATGTAGTTGTTTTAGACATCCAGGAACTTTATTTTTGGATTATATATGTACATTGAACTCACATGTTCAAGAACCTTTTTTTTGGATTATATACATGTACATTGATCTTACATATTCTGTATTTGCTTTGAATGTTCTAACTTTTTTGGGGGGCTAATTAAATAACATACTTTGTGTGGTAAATGCTTAGAATATGATTTTGCATGATGTTCATGAATGTATGTTCAATATTGAAATGGTTTTAAATATATTGGTACACATGTTTTAATGTTTAAACTATATTATTTTATGAATAATATAAAGTCCATGTGATTGTTGTTGGAGCTTTTCCTCGCAAACTGGAATATTTTAGATCATTGTGTGATGTAGAACAACACTATTTAGCTGATGTACCTTCTTTCTGTAATTTTCAGATTGCAAATTTTATGTAAAGTAGACATTAATTATTTGTTGTTTTAAATTAGTTCATAGAATATAGTGTTTTGCAGTTTGCACTCCTGAAGTTTTCTTTATTGAATTTCAGTATATGATAACTTTAAGTTTTGATAGGTGAAATCTAAAGTTACAAGTTTGAAGACCTGCAAGATTTAATCCTTGAGTGCATATTTGTAGTATTGAAAATTTTTTAGTGCATATATTTGAATTTTTGAGTGCAGATGTATTTTAATATATGATCTTGTATGTCTTTTAATGTATGATCTTGGTTGTCTCTTGATTGTCTTTTAATATATGATCTTGGTTGTCTCTTGATTGTCTTTTAATATATGATCTTGGTTGTCTTTTAATATATGATCTTGGTTTTACAATAAACTTGAATTTCATATAAATGATAACTTGAATCTTATATAAATGATTCATACTTTCAATTTTTAACTAATGATTCATATGTTCAATGTTCAGGTACCACACTTTTGTAGTTGGTGAACTATAGATGCTGCTGAAATCATGGCAAATGGGGATTTACTAATTTTTTGTTTTTTAATCATAAGCAAGGATTCTGGATTTGTATTCTTATGCTAAATTAGAACAATGATTTTAGACAACAATTTGATGAATTTTCATCGGTTTGTTGTAAATAACCAATGCTCTAATTTAGCATAAGCTTCGCAATCCTGTAGTCCTTGTTTGTGATTAAAAATCAAATGATCGTTATATCCATTTGCCATGATTTCAATTATGTGAACTTAACTAGTTATGTTCAATTTCATCATCATATAAAATCAGATCTTCATATAATCTAGATCAAATGGAACTAAATTCTATCTACACAAGTGATATTGTCAAGAATTCAAAATAAGATATTCATATAATCTAGACCAAATGGAACTAAATTTTATTTACACAAGTGATATTATCCTTGTGCATGTATCATTTATTTAAAAACCATAGGTTAGCAAAGTTCCAAAAAATTCATGGATCATATTCATATGAATTGTTCAGCTCACCACAAAGCCATTAATGGATCAAGAATAATAATTTCCCATTATTGAATACATTAGAGAAGCATGAAATAGATTCATCATAATCCAAATCTTTTCACGAAACTACACATTAAAGACCACACATATTACCCTAAAATCCTTCAAATTCAATCAAGGTCAAATGGTTTTTAACTATACAGCCACATATCAAAATTGATAAGGATTCCAATTTAGGATTTTCTTCACATACTTAAATACCATACATCCCTCAATATAATGGACTCAATTAGCTTAATCTAATACTTGTAAAATTACATTTGCATTCAACATTCCATAGTTGAAATATAACATTTTTCAACTTTTATTAAAGTTTTCATTACCAAATAATTATAGAATCGATTTCAACATGCTAAAATACAATCATTTAAACTCGTATTCTAGTTCTCATTCAATATCATAGTCATAGTTCTAAATATAAAAATATATTTTACACAACATTTCATATGCACAAAAACATCGATCAATTCATTTTCGATATAGTTAAAAACATCGCAATGGAATGTTGTCCTCAATTATTCGTTCATGGTCATATTTCGACAATTTCCGTTTTCTAGTTTTTTTTTTTCGATGGAACTTGTACCAATTTTATTCGAGATGTACATACTAAATGACTATATTGACAACATATAACATCAGGTTCATAATCCTGAAAGTAGACATAATTTTCAGTCATATGGGTCTGCTAAAAAAAATAACCTTTTAAAATGATGGATCCTCTCTCATATGTAAATCCTTTGTCATCATAGTCCTCTAATAACTTCATCTTTCCTTTAGTGCATCGCATCAAATAATATTTCACGTTTTCTTTGTTGTCTAAAGGTGCAATCATAGCGAAAAAATATCATGTGCAAATTACAATTGAAGTTAGAGTTTTTAAATCAATTAAATTGACTATAAACATAAGGCGATGGACAACAATTAACAGTCAACAAAGAAGTTGTAAGTTCATTACCTTCTCTAACAAGATCTGAAATTCTATCGCCATCAGATGATATTGCTATTTCTTCTTATTCTAATTCTTTTAAGCTTGCTAGTGGAATTTTTCCCTTTGGATTAATCTCTATTTGTTTCCAATGTTTTACGTAGTTGTTCGTTATTTTTTCACAAACTTCTGTAGATTCAACATTTTCAATGCAAATATGACAAAATCATGATTGCTTTCTACTGTCAAATGAAAACACATTTTGGAAGGATTTTGTTTGAATAAAGTGTAAATCTCTAGTTCCATGTATGGTGCCATCCTCGTATGGGATTGATCTATCTATATATTAGATTCCAATTAGCCAAAAGAACCTACACAATATATGACAAATTACAAAGGACAACTTTTAATGTTAGTGTACATATACTTAAATGATAGAAGTTTGCAAATAACATATTTTTAAATTGACAATTAATATAAAAAAAAACAGTGTACATACCTACAGACATATTTTGATTGTTGATTATAATCATGACTTAGATGTAATTGAAACCATTGGACGACCTCTGCAGCTGAATGAAATCGTGTGGAAGAATGGTTCATTTGCCATCTTCGAAGTGCTCTTTTTACACATGCTCCTGCACCATCATGTTCACCTTTTGCATTTCCAGTTTCAAAGAAATTCCAACGATATTTAATGTTCATTGCTTTATGAAGTCGACATAACCAATAAAATGATCATGATGATTTAAATTGTCCCACACATCCATCCGACCATATCCAATGTTCATTGAATTTAACTTCATGTCTTTTTAATGAATCATAGAAAATATTTTCAATACAATGCTGAGCAAAATGTGTATCGTGTGTACAATCATCGTTGATATAAAAATGATATTCTTTAATCACATCTCGATTGTCACACATGCTTTCAATGCCATCAACATCGTGTTGAGACTGTCTATATAGAACATGGACAAATATTGAAACTTGGTCAGAATGATAGTATTCACTTTGTATCTCTTTTTGTCCAGTAAATGTGTATTTTTCTGCAAAATCAACCACGGAAAAAATTGTTCCGCGTGGAAAAATTTCACAAGACTATTTGAATTGAAGGTCTTGCCATCGTTCTCTATGCGAATGCTTGGTGTATTTATAAATTTCACTTTCAAATTTCTTCAGAAAATATATCAGACATATTTTATCTTCTCGCAGATCAATTCGTTTGGAATGTTCATCATTAGAACTTCTAGTATAATTGTTGTATTCATATCTTCTCCAATCAATGGTTACATTTGACAGTGACTAATGATTATCAATAGGATATTTATTGCGGAATAAAACCATATTGCCACAATGATGACAATGTTTTCCATTGATACATTTTTTATTGTAAAATAGTTCATCGTGATCTCTCTCACATAGAATTTGAGATATGAATTCAAATATTGTGGGCAGAGGTGGTGAATTTGTCCAAAACATTTTACCAAATTCAAGAAAAGTGTCGTAATATAATTCAAATTGAACATGATAACAAAAACAACATGTGTCACGTATAGTAATAGGTCTAACATACCATGGTTGTTGTTGTGCAAATGTAGTGATTGACATATTAATTCCATGATGATCCTCCTTGAATTTATTGAACAATTGTACTTGTGTCATTTCCATTATATGTTTTGCATGGATTTCATATACATTTCGTGATACTCTTTGTCGTATCACATCCCTTGAATTTGGTGAAACTCAAGCATGTGCCAACCAATATTTATGTACAACATCTTTAACACCTTCTATCATTCTATCTTTGTAAGGTTGTCTACAAATAATTGCCCAACAAGCAAGTTCATCATTTTCATCTATTTGCATTCTGAATTTGTTATGTTTGTATAGTGTCTTTCTTGAGGTTCCTATTGTTTTTGCTAGTTGTGTTGTCAAACGATTTCGTCTAGTACTAGTTGAATTAATTGTTGTCTGAATTGCTTTATTTACATCTTTGGTATCTTTCTTCTGGGATTTTCTAATTTTTTTATTGCATCACTTATATTTTCTATCACATTATGTTACAATTTTGACTCGTTTGTGATCTTGTGAATACCTAATAATGACGTAACATCTTTTAACTTCTTGGACACTAATAAACATCTCAAAAATTTGCGCTTGTCCTACTATTGAATATTGTTTGAGAAAATCATCATAAATTTGCATAGCATGATATCATGTATAATGTGTGGCTATTTTTTCTCCATATTTTTCGCAATCAATGTATTCTAACATTCCATCATCAATGGTGAAAGCACTTATACATTAAATTTAATTTAATTTAACATATATCCAAAAATACAATTCATTATAGAAAAGGAATTTGGAAAATATATGATATATACATACCAGGTCCAATTTCTTGTTCTTGAATTTGATCTTCAATATCGACTTTAGCAACATTAGCATGTAAATCCATATTTATATCTTCAACAATGATCTCTTCAGCTTCAATTTTTTCTTCTTGTACTCTATTTTCAATATCCATTTCATCAACATTGTCATGTAAATATGTATTTGTATCTTCAATAATTGTCTCTTCTGTTTGTGCAACCCTTGCTTTTTTGGCATGCTATATGAGTCTTTATGTTTCCCTATGAGAATCATCATCACGTTTACGATCACTTTTTCTTTGTTGGTTTCTCTTACTACCCATGATTGTTTAATCTGTATAGGTTAAATTAAAGAATCATCGCTTTATAGTAAAAAAATAAAAATTTAAGATTTAAAAACAGTTACTAAATTAGTTTTTTTTATTCTTTTAACATTTATAAAAACATGAATTGAAATTTACTCATCTTATAAAAAAATCTTGTAAGATTCCTTTGAAGAACAATTCCTTGGAAAGAAATTTCATTTAAAAAAAATCCTTGACAAAGATATAAGAAATATCCTTGGAAAGAAATCTCCTTTGAAGAAAAACTCTTTGGAAAAAAATAAGAACTCATTGGCAATAAATCTTCTTTGAAAAAACCCCTTCGAAAAAAATAAAAACTCCTTGGAAAGAAATAAAAACTCCTTGGAAAGATATCTCCTTTGAGAAAACCGCTTGGAAAGAAATAAGAACTCCTTGAAAAAACCTCCTTTAAAAAAACCCTTTCAAAAATATTGTATACATACCTCTACGAAAAAATAAGATGTGAAATGATGCATCATTTAGTTTTATTTATACAATTATAAATAATTTAATTTCTTCTTCTTCTTTTCCAGCCGACGGAAATTTTTTGCGTTTTGTTTTTCGACCGAATAACCGTTGTCAATTTTAACGGTTTGGTAATGGAAAATATTTATTCGTTCGAATAATTATTTTGCCGAATAATATCTGAGACCTGAAAAACAATGATGTTTTCAGGCTTCTCTATTTTCGGAAGGGAAAAACCATCTGTTACAGTGCAAATCGACTGTCAGACTTGATACCATTAGTTTATTCATTGAATCTACTCTCTGTTGGTATAGATTTTGTTTTGTTTAGGTGGGATCTAATAATTGTAATTATTATTTTTGTTAACATGTGTCGAGTATGCTTTCATCAATTTCAAAATGAGGTGAAATAAAGAATCCATAACTTTAAAAATACACCATAAAAAAATTGAAAACATATGGTGTAGTTAACTGGAGTGTCTACTTCAAAAGGGTATTCTTAGATGTTTTAGTTTTAGTGTAAATTGAGAGATATGTCGTGCCCAAAAAAACATGTTGAAAATCAACAAGCTTTCCCCATTGATCGAATTCAAAAAAATATAATAATTAGTATATAGATCCATTGGCTACAAAATTATAGTCATGCAGTAGTACATTTTGTGTAGATTGTCGTAACATATTTTGTTTTTACAAAACACAAGTTTAGTAATGATTTCAGCCTCCCAAAAAAACATGACTATTTTTTAGTCCCTTCATTTTATAAGAACATACTGTCGAACATTTTCCAAATTGACATAGCAAATCGCAATTAAAAAAAGTTCAAAAAATAATGACTAGAAAGCTAATATAATTCTCTAAAATTTTTATTTTTATTGAAAAGTGAAATTGTAAACACAAATATCACTTTTGTTCGCCCGAAGTTGAAAAACATGAAAAACTCATATTTATTTTCTCATAAGACCCCCCAAAATAAACACCCATCTTCATGGATTTACTCTTAGTTTTCATGTAGTTGGAATACGTAGAAATTAATAGCACCATTAATACAAAAATGAAACTGAGACTCTCTTCGTGAGAGTGTTATCAGACAATCTACCGAAAGCGGACTTAAGGCGTGATCTCCCTATTTCAACGTGAATCTAGAACAAGTGAGATAGGATATGAAACTGTTTTCCTATATCTAGTTAAAGATCGAGTGATTAGATCTCTTACCTCTAGCTTGTAGATCATTTCTCCTTGATGTTGCTCCAAGCTCCATGGTCTTTAGATCTTAGCTGGAAAACCTATCAAGACATATAGAACAATTCAAGCAGTAAAACAATATCTAAACAATAACAGATCTAAGTAAACGGTTAAGCAAGTGAACTACACAAACATCATTAGCACAACAACATTTGGTGGAAAGAGTTTATATTACTGTATTAAAGAAGGGAAGTACAAAGAAGAAGATTATTACAACCGAAGCTTAATATCGCAATCCTCCTCCAACAAGCCAATGCCAAAGCCTCCAAAGGAAGCATAGGTCTCTGAAGAGATGAGTAGAGATCTCCTAAGCTAATTTCACTAGCACGTAAGTACTATAGACTTCCTCCCTTTGTAATGGGAATGAG
Source organism: Larix kaempferi (assembly GCA_027924585.1). Taxonomy (NCBI): domain Eukaryota; kingdom Viridiplantae; phylum Streptophyta; class Pinopsida; order Pinales; family Pinaceae; genus Larix; species Larix kaempferi. The sequence goes on from BSBM01000423.1 coordinate 4,660,640, forward strand.
CTTCATATATATAGGACTAAGAGGATAGGGTAGGTTGAGATATAGTGGGAGAGAGTGAAAAGGGGTCCTCCCCAAGGGCTAGGGAACCAAATGCTAGCTCCCCTATAGGGTAGGGATAGAGATCCACATCACACACCTTCAAGAAATGGCTCAAAGATTCCCTTTTATCCATTTAACTGACATCATTGCAGGATGCATGAGGGTGACCTGCGATGTCGCATGTTTCACAAGGGTAGCCTGCGACGACCTTACTAAACCCTATGGAAATAGGCCAGTATCTCTTCCAATTTGATGTATTAGTCATGGGGACTTTAGGGAGGTTTACACTAAGTCTCAAGGTAGCAAGATTTAGGTGTAACAGAATGCCCCCCAAAGCATGAAGTTGTTGGACCTTGAAAAATGAAATGCTTTGACAGAAGGATTAGAAAGGACTTGTCAGACAGAGGATGCGACTGGTATACAACTGAATCTGAGAACACAGTCTCGTATGACTCACAACACGGGTGCCGACCAATACATTGCAGATCCATGGTAGTAATGATTGACTAAACACAATCATGTCTACTAGACACAAGCGTAGATCCATGATGAGATGATAACACAGCCACGACCAATACAAAAGTGGATCCATGTAATATGACTCAAAACAATCTCCATTGCAACCTGGGTAAAACATGACTCCCTAGGGTCTTCAAGCCGAACGTGCAATGATACGAATCTATACATGTGATTATAAATTTCTTGACGTCGAACATGGTAGAAACCACTTGATTAATGGTCATTGATGTATACCGTTAAAAAGAACGAGGGAAAATCATCATTGATGTCAATGATCCCCAAGGTATCATAATACATATAATCAAATGTGAATAAATTAGTTGAAGTCAAACGCTGGATTAAATCTTTCAATCAAGACTCAATGATGTAAACTCATGTCGAAAGCGAGGTAACCTGTCATTGAGGCATGCAGACCCAAGGTACTTGGTTGGTTTTAAGATTCAATCCTCAGATGATGTGTTGAGGTCGACAAGGATGAATCCGTCGAAGGAGGTCCATGATGAATCCCCCATCAATGACACGAAACTCGATAACAAATGTTTGGAGTAGGTTGGATGGTACAATAACATGCAAGACTGACTTAGAGTAGACCGACATGGTGGAGGGTGTACTGGCTACAAATGATGAGTGGTGAATGTATTCTTGAACATGGGAATGGCATGACTGGCAGTATTGACATGACGAGAATGGCGCCAATTCTTAATTCAACTGATGATGGAAGTATTCTTCGGATGACCCAAAGGAGTAACAAGACTCAAGAAGTAGGAAAAACTCAAGGGAAAATAGATGATCCAAGTACTGTATGCAAATGCAAATGAGTGCCATGTTCAAGAATGACTAAGTATTGCCACTGGTAAAGGTGTAATACAAAAACTTTCCTTTTTCCCCATCATGACTGATGAGTACCTCATGTGTTTTTTACGAGCTTGATGAGTGTAACCAGATGCTTGGTATAGCTCATCTCATAGATGAGTCCAATCCCAAATATTTTTCGAACCTTGGAAATGAGGGGTTCATCCCATGGCGATTCCTTCAATGTTGAATTTTAACGAGTCCATAGAAGGTAAACTAGGCATCATTTCATGTTTAGAGAGTCTGAAAATAACTAAAGAAGACTCCAAAGGTCCTTTTTCGTAAGGTTAGCCTCTTCGCTCGGAAAATGGTAAAACAATGCGAGAGAGGACTCTTCCAGTCATGATTGGATGGAGTATTCCTTTTTCGTATGTAGTGCCCCCTGGTCAGGAAAAGGGGTAAACTATTGCCAGGGATATGATCATTCAAATAATTTTACAAGCGTGAATGCATCAAGTTCGCTTGGCGATCTTTTCATATTTAGGGAGCCTGAAAAGAGCTTAAAGAGAGACTCTGGGGGGTTCCTTTTTCGTAGGAGTTTAACAAGACCGAAAAATTGGTAAACTATAACTCAGTGACTTATTCTCATCATTTTACTAACACGAGAAAGAAAAAAGAGTAAGCTTAGTGTCATTAATAATTGAATTTAATGAGCGAAATAATGACAAAAGATGCTCGAAGAAGTTGTTCATACTTGATAATACTTATGAGATGATCGTCACGGTGAGAAATGGAATTAAATAGTCACTTAAGCTCTACTGCAACTCAAAGACTAGGTCAAAAATAGTCAACCAAGCGCTTAAATGCAGTAAACAATCCAAAATATAGCAAAAAACACACTAAAGCATCAAATTATAAAACGGATATTCCATTTTTTGTTATAAAATGGGTGAAATAGTGAAAAGAAATTACAATTTTTTTTTACCAAGTTTGGAGAGTGTGGAGATCCATTTGGAACCAAATTTCAACTGTTGATTCTGGGAGCTAGGGTCCACCATTTCGTGAGACGTCAGAAGTAGGTAGGCCTAAACTCATATTTGCAACTTTTCAATGGATTGGTTTCATGTTTTTTGCTTATTTTTCAAGGTTTTGAGTTTTTTTGCTTGGGGGAAATGCGCCCATGGGTCGACGCAAGCCGTCCTTACAGGAACTACGACGACCCTAGGTCGTCGCAAATCTCGTAAGGGTCATTTGCAACGATGTCACACTGTCTGCAAGGACTTCCTGCGACGTCGGAAGCATCCAAGTTCAACTCATTTCCCAACCCAAAAGAAAAAAAATTGATGCATGGGGTGAGTTATAATGTTGCTTACTTGTCCTTCTTAACATGTTCACAGTGATAATCATGGTCATCGAGTGGAGAGAACGAGAACAGGAGTTGGATGATGCATAGTTTGAAAATGACCCTCAATGTATTGCCACATTGAGGAACCGTGGACTTCTCAAATAGTTTCGAGTGCTGGGCATGAGGGCCCAAATTATGCTACTGACACACATGATCCGATGTTGGGATCCGACGCAGCAGCACTTCGAGATCAGAGTACATACGTTGAGTATAGATGTCGAGGACATCTACTTTCTGACAGGATTATCTCGGAAAGGAGAACCTGTATCTCCTACAGGGTCACGAGGAGGTGACCGGACTCTGGATGGCATGATTACTTAGTACTGTACAGGAGGCACTGCGGCTACTAGTGGGAAGATTCCCATTAAAGTGATTCAAGACCATCCTTTACGTGTTGTGCTATTCACCCCAGTGAGGGTGGTGGGGATTAAGTCTGCTCACCTTGAGAGCAAGTCCCAGTTGACATATGTGGAGGAATGCATGGCTCCCAGGGTATTCAACTTGTGCGAGGGACTCCTTACCAACCTCCAGAGTCATCTTACCAAATGTTGGTGCCGGATGCTGAAACAATTTGGATATGGGTCCATGGTGATCTATTTTCTACTAGAGCGGGTACCTCATATGCGTCCACAAGTGGACTTGGATGACCGGGATTCCAGGTATCCTCATATGATTCGATGGGCTGAGGTGATGGCCCGCCATGGTAGCGGGGGACCCATCATAGGTTATGGCATCGAGTTCTTCACTTGGCTGGAGGGGCAGCTCCTCATGATTGAGGATTTCCTTTACAGTGGGATAGACTTCAGAGGTGATCCCGACCTGGTGCTTCCTGAGGGAGCACAATGGACTGATATCGGTAAGAAAAACAACTTTTTTTGTTTTAAATTTTATATATTTATGATTTTTTTTTTGGAGTAGTGCTGATAACTTAGTATTGTGTGCAGATGTGGGTCCATCACGACCAGTTGGGGTCTCATTCATCGCGAGGAGAGGAGCGGCATTGGTTGTAGGTCCCGTGGTGCAGGATGCTACCAAGGAGGTAGACGAGGTCTATGAGAACCTCCATAGGTTGATCCTAGATATCCTAGAGCTGGGTGTTCGTGATCTACCTTGTGGCTACCAGAAGTACACCGTCAAAGTGTCTACCCGTTTCGGCATGCTGCTGGCCAAAGTGGCGAGGGTCGTTATCTGCTTTCATGGGAAGCAACCAGGAGTTTTGAGGCCTAGGGCCAAGCGCCCTTAGACTTAAGCTCATGTTCTACTCATGTATATTGAAAGCTTGCGAGCTTTAGATTTTGTAGAGACTCACTGAAAGCTAGTATGATTCAGATTTTGTATCAACACTACCATTTTGATTTATATATATATATAGACATTTTTGGTGCCTTTATACATTATGTGTTCTATGGATGATTGATGTGATCTTGTTTATATGTTTGCTTATAAAATGGATGATTTACATGTTATATATGCTTTTATATTTTATAAATATGTTATGTGTGTGCAACGTACCAATCTAGAATGAAGTTGGCCATTGCATCGAAAACTATGTTCATGTCTTGTGGAATTAGCAGTTATTGAATAGATTCAAAGGACCTTTCCAGAATATGGACTCGTCTGAAGAGACGGATTAGAGTAGGGTCGCAGATAGCATAGATCCGATTAATATGAGAGACCACTAGTTGTGAATCCAAATAGATAACAACGTGGTCCATACCCAAGGAAAGAGCATTGGTTAGGGTTCCAATGACTGCCTGATATTCTGTGGCATTATTGGTCGCGTACCCTAGACAAATTCCTCCTAAGCTAATGAGCTCGCCGGTGGGAGAATAAAATACCCAGGCTATCGAAGCAAGGTTACGGGTATGCCCGCTGGCGCCGTCCACGAATCCGTATCAAGTTGCCATCTGCACATGCAGACATAACATGGTATAAGAAACAAAGCAATACCTAAACACACTAAAACAAAAGTGTCACACCACACAAAACACACACACCATGTACAGTATATACAAGATGTCTATGCGTGTAGAAAGTGTTGATGTATTTGTAACTTCGGAATATATTCTTCTATGTATTACACTTGTACTTTATTATATTCTTGATGGAGATGTATTATTCCTCCAATTAGAAGTGTCATCATTTGTATTTGTAAGTGTCGCAACTTATAATTAATGGGTTATTAGACCACCTTGGTGGGGTCGGCCTTGCATGAGTCATGTGGATGGGTTATTAGGCTTCCTTAGGAAGTCGGCCCAGTTAGGGTTAAAGGAAGGTTAAGTTGTTGTGTAAATAGAGAGTGTGTCTCTCTCTATTTTCTCATTCACTCACTAATCCAACTCGCATAGTTGAGAGAGAGGAGTGCACGCAAGTCAAGGAGTAGCTTCTAGAGACATCTATCTTTCGAGGTTTGATCTTTGTGATATTTTATTGGTGCTCATTCTATCTCTGAGGAAGTTGCAGGTTTTTTCACCTTCTTGGTTTTCCCCGCTGAAATGCTTTGTGTCCATTGTCTCTTGTGATTGTTATGTTGTGCTTGTTATTCTCTTAGTGATCCTAGATAATATTGAATGAAATTATCAAAAAATTAACAGAAAGACTCAGGCAAAGTACTTCTTCAGGTAGAGCCCATTGCGGGGCTCACCCAAAGATATCCCATCGTAGTCCTCTAGTTTGTAGGCTCCTTTTTCTAGAACACGTTTTAGTATATACAGTTTGTGCCACATGGACTCGAACTTACATGCCCCTAGCTTATCGTGTCTTTGGTCATATGTGAACCAAATCACCTTCATTAAAGATGCCGGGTTCGACCGACCTATCGTATTGTGCCTTGATGCACTTGTTGTGTGCCTCGTTGGCAAGAGCAGTGTCGCGGTAGGTCTCATCAAGTTTTTCAAGGTAAAGGAAACGTTCTTCCTCGGTAGTGGTGTTCGAAAGAAGTTCGACTGTGAGTTTGAGTGATGGAATCTTTCTCTCTATTAGTAGGACTGCCTCCAATCTGTAAACTAACTGGAATGGTGTAAACCTAGTGGCAGTCTTAACGGAGGTCTTGTATTCCCATAGTGCAAAAAAAAGCATGTTGTGCCAATTAGACTTGTGGGTACCCACCATGCGTTGAATCATGGTTTTCAATACCTTGTTGATGGCCTCTACTTGTCCGTTGGACTGTGGGTAGTAAGGGTTTGAGTTTTCATGACAAAAACCCAATCTGGCACTCAGCGCATCGACCATATGGTTCTGAAAGTGGGATCAATGGTCGGTGACTATGACTTGTGGAACTTCGAATCATGAGATAACATGATTGAACATGAAGAGTGCAGCGGTTTTGTCGTCATTAGTGTACGTAGGCATAGCCTTGGCCCACTTTGTAAAGTAATCCATGGCTACTATGACGTAACCATTCCCCTCGGCCGAGGTAGGCTTATACTGCATGAAGTCAATGCCCCATTTTGCAAACGGGCCAATGACAATAACTGGGTGTAGCAGGGCTTGCTGGGTGTGCTTTTTCATTTGAAAATGCTAGCATGGGGAAAAGTTTTTGACGGACTCAATACAATCTTTGAAGATGGATGGCCAGTAATACACCCCACACAGTATCTTCTGGGATATAGCCATCCCAGAGAGATGGATGCCACAAGCCCTAGAGTGACAGTCATTCAAGACATGTTCAACCTCCTCATGTGTCAGACAACGTCGCAGAATGGAATCTATGTCACGACGATACAAGGTATAGTTAACGATCAAGTAGTACTTGGCATGGTGGCGTATACGACGACGGTCATCACGAGATAGTTGGGGGTTGAAACATTGGGTCTGGAGGTATAAGGTAATATCCCCATGCCACGGGTCGGACGTGTTGATGAGGAACAATGATTCATCTGGAAGAGAATCATTGGGCTTGGATTCTACATCAACACGGGGAATATCGCAGATGAGCTCGACAAACACCAAAGACTTCTTAGACTTGGCTTTCTCAAAGAGGATATTGAACTCTTGAAGTATCACGATCCAGCGTGAATACTTGCCCCCAAGTACTTGACATGTTAAAACATGGTACATGGGGTTCGAGTTGGCGATGATGGTGGTGGTGTGGAGCAGGATGTAGTGACAAAACTTTTGGATGACAATGACTGCCACGAGAGCGAGCTTCTTGACATGCGAATAATAGGTTTCAAAGTCAATAAGACCCTTACTAAGGTAGTATATTACATACTCCTAGGCATTGTTGTCTTCTTGTACCGGGACCATGGAGATCATGGTGGCAGAAGTAGCGAGAAAAAGAATATAATCCTTGTAGTAATTGGGTGGTTGGAGCACAGGGGCATGCGTGATGGCATGTTTCAAACTATCGAAGGATTGTTGCGCTTGATCGTCACAAATGAACTAGACATCCTTCTTGAGTAGTCTCATATAACCCTACGTATTTTGCACGAAATTACAGACAAAACGTCGTAAATAAGTTGCCTTCCCTTGCAAACTTTGAAGTTCGGTGATATCAGTAGGAGGTGGGAGAGTGACGATGGCTTCCACCTTCAAGGGATCAATGCAGATCCCATCTTTCGAGACAATGAAACCAAGGAGGCGTCCAGAATCGACACAAAAAATACACTTGTGAAGGTTCAGATGGATGTTATAACATCTTCATCTGAGGAATACCACCATTAGATGATCAATGTGGAAGTCACGTCGCCGCAAATGAGCGGGGAGATCGTCGAGAAAAGGTTCCACAAAGTCCTTCATGTCATGAAAAGCGTACGACATGGACCGCTGGAATGTGGCACCAACATTTTTGAGACCAAAATGGAGCTTGCGATAAGAAAACATGCCCCAAGGGAAGATGAAAGCTCTCTTGTGTTGATCAACTGGCTGGATTTCAATTTGGTTGTAACCGGAAAAGCCATCCATGAATGAGAAGATGACACTTCCGTCACAATTGCCTATGATCTGGTCGATAAAGGGAGTGGGATAGTTGTCCTTAGGACAAGCTTTATTCAAATCCTGATAATCGACACAGATACGAATGGTTTCCAAACTTGTTATCGGACAATCTACCGAAAGCAGACTTAAGGCGTGATCTCCCTAATTCAACGTGGATCTAGAACAAGTGAGATAGAATATGAAACTGCTTTCCTAGATCTAGTTAAAGATCGAGTGATTAGATGTCTTACCTCTAGCTTGTAGATCCTTTCTCCTTGATGTTGCTCCAAGCTCCACGGTATTTAGATCTCAGTTGCAAAACTTGTCAAGACATACAAAAAAATACAAGGAGTAAAACAATATTAAATAGTAATAGATTTAAGTAAACAGTTAAGCAAGTGAACTACACAAACATCATTAGCACAACAACATTTGGTGGAAAGAGTTTATATTACTATATTAAAGAAGGGATGTACAAAGAAGAAGATGATTACAACTGAAGCTTAACGTCACAATCTTCCTTCGACAAGCCAATTCCAAAGCCTCCAAATGAAGTATAGGTCTCCCAGGAGATGAGTAGAGATCTCCTAAGCTAATTTCACCAACATGCAAGTACTATAGGCTTCCTCCCTTTGGAATGTGAATGAGCTTCATATATATAGGACTAAGAGGATAGGGTAGGTTGAGATATAGTGGGAGAGGGTTAAGGGATCCTCCCCAAGGACTAGGGAACTGAATGTCAGCTCCCTTATAGGCTAGGGATAGAGATCCACATCATACATCTTCAAGAAATGGCTCGAAGATGCCCTTTTATCCATTTAAATGACATCGTCACAGGCTGCATGAGGGTGACCTGCGACGTCGCATGTTTCACAAGGGTAACCAACGACGACCTTACTAAGCCCTATGGAAATATGCCAGTATCTCTTCCAATTTGATGTCTCAGTCATGGGGACTTCAGGGAGGTTTACACTAGGTCTCAAGTTATCAAGATTTAGGTGTAATAGAGAGCAAAACCCCAAGGGTAACAGAGCATTAATCTTGTGAAAGGAAATTACCCCAAACATCTGAAGGTTTCTTTAAGCACTTTGTGTTGGTTGTCTTTCCTTAGTTGTCCACTTGACAAAAAATCCGACCAACAATATGTGAGTCTACTAAACCTAACCCTTTGTCATTAGGAATTTATTGAAAGATGTGGTGCAAGTATAGCCAAGTGAAGGCCTTCCAGATGGCATTCTTTGAAACATATGTAAGTTCCTAGGTTTATTCAAAAGCATCGACCGAAAAGTACGTAGGTAAATGTAGTTCAGTCAAACTCCATGTGCATGAAGCTAGGGCTTCAACTACGATGACATAATGATATGGAGAGGTTCTATTCATAACACTGCCTATGAGTTATTGTCGGATAAGCAACACTTTCATACAATATTCATTATGGTAATTATTAAGATGCAAAATCATAACTATTTGACATGGTAAACATCGAGGTATTTATTAGGACTATCACACGGATACCTGTGGATGTAGTCATCCCAAACAATCTTCTCTAGAGGATGTGTTTCTCTCATCACTTCGCAAGCAGTGTTGTTGCACTTAAATCCTTGAAGTGGAGTTAACCGCCACCTGGCCCAAGAGGCAAGTAGTTATTCTCCACGAGGCAACATAGCCAATGCTTACTCTATTAGGTAGGGAAAACAGACAATTTGCAAACTTTCAGGGAGTTGGCGTTTCTCCAAGGAGATCTCACCCAGTTGAATGATAGATATTGTGACACCTACTACTAAGAATTTATCATGGAATGAAGACTAATCTTATATATTAATTATAACGTAGATGTAAATCAAACTATGTGGTGGAATCCGTATATTACACTAATGTGGTATTAAATAGTGTTGACAAGGCAAACAACCATCCATCATGAAATTAACCAAATGTTATATAGTTTAATGTTTATGAATGTCGAATGTTTTTAAGGTAGATAAACTTTATATATGGAATATATTGTAGTAGTAACTCGATCCACATTGGGAAATTCATACATTACACTAAGGTTGCTCTAAACATCGCAATCGCTATATAGTTTAAACGTTGTGACTGACGCTTATATTAGGGATGACATAGACTACTGTTCTTAGGGCTGCAAAAGGTTTTCTTATACTCTATTGAGTAAAATAAAGACAGAGTTACCAATAGGGAGAGGATTTTTACATGTTTGTGCAGTCGAATTGTATCTACCTATTTTAATGCTTGAATGAAATTTTATTTACTTAATGAATGTCAATTACATTTTATATTCGATCGGCGATTGATAGAATATGGCAAATTATGGAAAATTGATTGGGAAGATATGTATATTTTCTATATATTAGATTGAAATTGTAGGATATAGTTAATTATTTGTATTTGAAATTTTTTTGAATTTGAATATAGAACATTAGTTGAAATGTTCTGCATATATTTTAGATTGAAATTGTAGAATAGAGTTATTTATCTACCTGTTTTAATGCTTGAATGAACTTTTATATACTTAATGAATGTCAATTACATTTTATATTCTATCGGCCATGCGATTGATAGAATATGGTAAATTATGGAAAATTGATTGGGAAGATATGTATATTTTATATATATTAGATTGAAATTGTAGGATATAGTTAATTATTTGTATTTGAAAAATTTGTGAATTTGAATATAGAACATTATTTGAAATGTTCAACATATATTTTAGATTGAAATTGTAGAATAGAGTTATTTATTTGTATTTAAAATTGTGAGTTTGAATATAGAATATTTAGTTAAAATGTTCTACATATATTTTAGAATGAAATTGTAGGATATAATTTGGATATTTGTTTTGAGAAAGTGAACCTGAGTTAGAATAATTAGGGTTGATATATTTTCACATTTATTAATGAAATGAATGCTACATAATAATTATAATGATAGGAAACTGCATTATTTATATATGATACAGAAATATCCAAAAGATTAAATGGAATTCATTGTTTTGAGTAGGTGAATTTAAGAGTCCCTTGTTAGGTATTGGCTTACAGAAAAAATTGTCTTTTGCATTGATTAGAGATGACAATCTTTACATATGGTCTTGAGGATGGGGCCTCTTTGTTTCTTTAAAATGGATAACATTGTCATTTTCTTGCAAAGCCAGCCCCTCATAGGTAGCTTATAACTTTAGGAACATCGCCATGATGAGAAAACTGGTGGATGATCCCAAATGAGAAATTAACGAATGAAATAAACTTGGTAATTTTGGTCGTCATGACACAAAAATGCATATACTTTTTGAGACTTTGAAAGATGGATGCGGGGGTGAAACGAACTTAGAAATTGGAAAATGAGATATCAATGTCACTACTATGATCATCTGAACACAAAGACATTAATTTTGCATCATGACGATACTGTTAACGGAAATGAAAAACTACAAACTTGAATTGACCCTCACATGATAATGTGGAAAGTGTAACTTGAAAAACCTGCTAAAAAGGTTCAAACAAGGATTACTTGTTATAACACAAAATATGGAGACAATCAACATGATGAGCTAAATGCATTTATGCTAACCACATGAAACAATGAAACATACATGAAAAATTACAACTAGTCCTTGAGATGAGACTTAATGAGACTATATCGACACATAGGATGTCACTTCCAAAGGGGTCATATGAACATAGAAATGATGAAATGAGTTAAGGACAAGATGATCTCCTTGACTTGGACATTATGGAACTGATGAAATGACTAGGTAGTTAAATTTAATATGTTCCTCCAAGTCGCTAAGTTTTGACACTTTCGTATCAAGTTGATAATCAATTTTATTAAAATTTATGGAATTGGAAATAGTATTGTGCGAATATTGAATGACTTATGCAATGATTTGTGACGATGGGGTAATCTCCCTTGAAATGGTAATTCATGATTATAACTACCAATCTATATTTTATTGAAGATTGTATGATGTTTATCTTCTCACCTCGGGGAAGAGGATAGCCGAATAGGTTTGAATTCTTACTTGGATTTTGATTGGGTACCTACTGTGTGGTTGTTGATGTGATCTAGATTATAGTTTAATTGGATATTGCAGATCCTTGTGGATGACTAGGAGGCATTGGAAATCTATGTCAGTATTGATGATTATTGAAAAGTATTATTGGATTTACATTACATGAAATTACTATTGAATTATTGAGAATGTGTTAGAACTTTATCGGATGAAACACAAAATCAGTGATGATAGAACAACTAGTGTTTATTGCAATGGTTATTTGATGAAAATAGAAGAGAATGGCATGGAAACTTGATTATGAAAAGAAAGTGGAAGTGTCTTGAATGCATGATAAAAATTAACTTCGAGATGAAGTTTCTATAAGAGGGGGTATATGCAATGCCCTCCTCTAACCAAGTTTGACCAATGAAATTTTGATGCCACTAATTTGAAAGTAACTTAGTTAAATAAACTAGAATAATTTTTTTTATGTTTTGTTTTGAATAAAATTTGTTCATTAACTAGCAACTGATGATTATGTTCAATAAATTGTGAAATTAGAAATAAAGCAAGTAAATGCTTATGTTATGAATAAATGGAAATAATGATTGTTTTTATTCCGTAGATGTGAATAAATGTTGATTACTGATTAGAAATGGATGAAATTGAATAAATCATAATGATATTTTATATTGTGCAACACTACTAATGCGCGCTTTGAGGGTGTGTAGTGGCAGGTAAAATTACTTACCGGATGACTCTCAAATGGAAATAAAAGGGGTCGTAGAGAATGGGAAAACACACATAAGAGTGTGATGACTGGATTTCAACTCTTAATAGCAATCCATGCATGATTTGAAAGCTCTATTAGCTTTACTCGGGTAGTGTGTGTTGTATGGGTAGGCCATAACGATTTGGTCACATAGGATGAATTTGAGGGGCATGCAATAAGAACAATCTTATTCCTCAACCACCATTAGTCTCACATAGAATGTAGAGGATTGATTTAGGTTAGTGACTCCTAAATGGATACATCTTGACACTCCCCACACAAGGAAAATAATTAATTATTTATCGGAAGGACCCATAGATGCGGTACCTAGACAATGATGAGAAGTAATTTATATACATACATATACTAGCATATAGGTATGCATTTAGTTTATTTGTGCAAAAAATAAAAGAGAGAAAAAGTAATAGATTTATCTCATGAAAAGATGTGCACTAAATTAAATATCGAGAATAAATAAATAAATAATATTTAGATTTGGAGAAAATATAAACTTGGGATATTTTTTAGTTAGACTCTACTTGTACCCACAAATTTGGGGATTGGGATCCTAGGAAAAGGGAACATATATGATTAATTTGTGGGACTTATGTGCACCCTCATGTGAAGATGACACATAGTTGGATGAGAAATAATATTTGGAAATTTAATAAAAATAATATTTTTGCATGTGAGCAACATGTGTTGCAACTGATTTTTCTATTTAAGAAAGAAAGCATGGAAGGGAAAGACACATTTGGCTCCCTAATGTTGGATGGATTTCGTAATAAAAAACTGAGAACTTGTGTGACTATGTGAGTTTGGTGTTGGAATTATCCTAGTGATTGGGAGATCATTGTTGAATAATCTGTTGGGTATGTTATATCTCTTCACATGGTCGCATGGTTTCTTTTTTCTTTTTCGCGATTTTCGACCCATTGTACTCTATCTAATTCCGGTAAAAGGAATTAGGGTTGTAACCTAATTCAGGTAAACGAATTAGGGTTTTTTAGATGCTGCAGAATACCATTTATTGTATTGTACATGTAAAATAAACATATAATGAAAAAGGAGCTATGCGGCTCTAAGTTTTGCTGGTTTTTCCCGGTTAAGGGTTTCCAGGTGAAAATCTCTGTGTAATGTGTGTGCCATTGTGTATTGTCTGTAAATGCTTAAGAATCGATATATGTTTGTACTTCACTGTTAAGGTTTAAAACTTACATTTGGTATCAGAGCAATTTTGGGTTCAGAGGGACGCCTTTGTTTCCAGGGGTTTGGCTCGATCTTGGATTTGTGATAAACCTGGTTTCAGTGGGAGCTTTGCAGCGGTGATTTATTCTCTTTTTAAAGAATGGCGAGCAGTTCTAGATTCGAGATTGAGAAATTTAATGGTCATAGCTTTGAGCTATGGAAGCTCAAGATGGAAGATCTTCTGGTAGATAGAGAACAATGGATCGCAGTAGATCCAGGTACCATGCCCTCTGGTGCGGTAAAAGAAGAATGGGAAAAGCTGGAAAGGAAAGCAAGGAGCACTATTCGTCTTTGCCTTGCAGATTCGGTATTGGTGAACGTATCTGGAGAAGACACTGCAAAGAAGCTATGGGATAAACTGGGAAGTCTGTATCAGTCAAAGTCCCTGGTAAATAAGTTATTTCTGCGAAAGAAATTGTACCTTCTGAGGATGACTGATGGAGACTCTGTTTCAGAGCATCTAAACGCCTTCAATACTCTGGTAAGTCAGTTGACATCTGTTGGTATTAAACTTGATGATGATGAAAAGTGTATTAGTCTGTTGTGCTCTTTGCCAGATTCATGGGATAATCTGGTCATAGCTATTGGGAGTAATGCAACCACGCTAAACTTCGATGATGTGGTTGCATCCCTACTATCGGAGGAAATGAGGCGGAAATCCATAGATAGTTCAGCCAAGGATGCCTTATTTGTAAGAGGTCGCCCTGGAGATAGATCTAAAAATAAGTCTTCAGGTGGTAGATCTAAATCTAGAGGGAGATCTAAATCTCCAGGACCTTCTGTAAGAAAATGCTGGAAGTGCGGAAAAGCTGGGCATTACAAGAAGGATTGTAAATCGAAAATTACTGATAAAAGTAGAGGACCTAATGACGCTCCATCCGCAGATGGGAAAGAATCTACAGAGGAAGGAGGAGATGTGTATCTGGCATCTTCAAGTACACATGCAGAGCATGATTCGTGGTTGATTGACTCAGGTGCGTCTTATCATATGACTCCCCACAGGGAGTGGTTTTCTGAATACGAAAAGTATGATGGAGGAGATGTATTTCTGGGAGACAACTCGGTAGCGAAAATCATAGGTCGAGGAAAGGTCAAGCTACTGCTCAAAGATGGAAGGGTTAAAACTCTTCCCGGGGTTCTGCACATTCCAAAGTTGGCTAGAAACCTTATATCTGTAAGTAAAATGGATGATGCAGGTGTGAAAACTCTATTTGAAAAGAACACATGCAAAATGGTTCGAGAGTCATTGGTGCTGATGAGGGGAGTTCGGATTGGAACTCTATACAAGTTGTTGGGAAGCACCTTCAAAAATGGATGTAACAGCACTATTTTTTCTGAGGGTAAAAATGAAGGAGACAGAGTCCTTACTGTCTCTAGTGAGAAGACATCGCTATGGCATCGAAGGCTGGGACATATTGGAGAAAAGGGTCTTCGACTATTACAAGGTAAAAGTATGGCTGAAGGCATGTTTGATTTCACATTAGATTTTGATTTCTGTGAACATTGCTTATATGGTAAACAGAATCGAGTAAGATTCTCATCTGGTGTTGTAAGAGCTAAAGGAATCTTAGAGTTAATACACAGTGATATTTTTGGACCTGTGCCTGTTCCATCACTTGGTAAATCTGTGTATTATGTTTCATTTATAGATGATTTCTCAAGGAAAACTTGGATTTATTTCCTGCGTAAGAAATCTGAGGTTTTTAATAGATTCAAAGAATTTAAGGCTCTTGTAGAGAATCAAACTGAGAAGAAAATAAAAGTACTCAGAACAGATAACGGTGGAGAATTTTGTGAAAGTGAATTTGAGGAGTTCTGTAAAACGTGTGGAATAGCAAGGCAAAAGACTACTCCATACACACCTCAACAGAATGGGGTTGCAGAAAGGATGAACAGGACATTGATGGAAAAGGCAAGGAGTATGCTCAGTGGTGCAGGGCTAGCACAACAATTCTGGGCAGAAGCTGTTGACACTGCGTGTTACCTAGTGAATAGGACACCCACATCAGCGTTGGTTGACAAGACACCTCATGAGGTTTGGACTGGTAAGAAACCCTCTCTCTCTCATCTCAGAGTGTTTGGGTGTGATGCTTTTGTACATGTTCCAAAGGAGAAAAGGAGCAAGTTGGATAATAAGGCGGAAAAATGTATCTTCATTGGTTACAAGGATGGAATGAAAGGTTACAAGCTGTGGAACCCAGTAAAAAGGCAAACAGTTTACAGTCGAGATGTGATCTTCAGAGAAGTTGAAAGCACTTCCAGGATTGAGGATGTACCAAAGGAAAAGGATTCAGAGAAGCTACACTTTTATATCAAGGATGAAAGAGGTGACTCTTTTGAGGAACCAGATTCGTCTGAATCAGATGAGGAGGCAGAATCGTCTGAATCAGATGAAGAGGCGGATCCACAGACTCCGGTATTGAGGAGATCTGACCGAGAAAGAAGGCAAGTTGAAAGGTACAGTCCCCCTGATTTTCGTTCTAATTTTGTGTTATCTATTACTGATGATGATCCTAGAACTGCTAAAGAGGCAATGGATTCAGAAGATAGTAAACTATGGAAGAAGGCCATGATAGAAGAAATGGATGCCTTGGACAAAAATGAGGCATGGGATCTGGTTGAGTTGCCAGAAGGAAGAAAGCCTATTGGAAGCAAATGGGTATTCAAGAAGAAGTTAAATGCAGCAGGTAAAGTGGAGAAGTACAAGGCTCGACTAGTTGCGAAAGGTTACTCCCAAATTGAGGGCATCGATTTTGGTGAGATTTTTTCACCTGTTGCAAAATTGACTTCTATTAGATTTCTTTTATCTATTTCTGCTGCTTTTGATCTTGAAGTAGAACAGATGGATGTAAAGACGGCTTTCCTACATGGAAATCTTAATGAAGAGATCTATATGAAGCAACCAGAACGGTTTGTGGTGAAAGGAAGAAAGGAGCTTGTCTGTAAGCTGAAAAAGTCTCTCTACGGTTTGAAACAATCTCCCAGAATGTGGTATCAAAAATTTGATACTTATATACTGGGACTTGGTTTCTCAAGAAGCAAAGCTGATCACTGTGTTTATTTTAAGCCAATTGGTGATCATTTTATTTATGTAATATTGTATGTTGATGATATGTTGCTAATTGGAAACAACAAAGAAATCATCAAGGATGTCAAGAATCAGCTGTCATCTGAATTTGACATGAAAGATCTTGGTGCTGCAAATTTCATTTTGGGCATGGAAATAAAAAGAGATCGTGAAAACAGGAAACTCTGGTTAAATCAGAGGAAATATGTTGAAACGATATTGAAGAGATTTAATATGCAGGAAAGCAAACCAGTGAAGGTGCCCATTCCTGTAGGTGTAAGGTTATCTGCAGAACAGTGTCCCACTACACAAGAAGAGGTAGAGGACATGTCTCATGTTCCATATGCTAGTGCAGTTGGCAGTCTGATGTATGCCATGGTCTGTACTAGACCAGATATAGCCCATGCAGTGGGAGTTTTGAGTAGATACATGTCAAAACCAGGAAAGGAACATTGGACTGCA
Source organism: Larix kaempferi (assembly GCA_027924585.1). Classification (NCBI taxonomy): domain Eukaryota; kingdom Viridiplantae; phylum Streptophyta; class Pinopsida; order Pinales; family Pinaceae; genus Larix; species Larix kaempferi. Next base: position 4,677,867 of record BSBM01000423.1, read on the forward strand.
GTAAAAAGGGTCTTCAGGTATTTGCGTGGCACTACAGATTCTGCAATCTGCTACCAAGGAAGACCCGGTCTAAACAGAGAGATAGATATACAAGGATTTGCTGATGCTGACTGGGCTGGAGATCTTGATCACAGAAGATCTACAAGTGGCTACGTTTTTAATCTATTTGGAGGAGCAATCAGTTGGATGAGTAGAAGACAAGCTGTAGTTGCACTCTCAACTACAGAAGCTGAATACATGGCAGCTACCCATGCAAGTAAGGAAGCTGTATGGTTGCAAAGATTGTGTTCAGGTATTGGTTTTGTTCAGAATGCAGTAAAAATTGGTTGTGATAGCTCAAGTGCAATATTTCTGGCAAAGAACCCTGCTTATCACTCGAGGACAAAGCACATTGATGTGCAGTACCATTTCGTCAGAGACATGGTTGAACAGAACAAAGTGTTGCTGGAAAAGGTTGACACTTTGGTAAATGTTGCAGACTCTTTGACAAAGTCTGTGAGTACTCAGAAGTTCTCTTGGTGCAAAGAGAACATGGGCATTGTTGCCCTGAATTGTTGAAGTCATAAATTTCTCCTGTATGAGAAGAGAACAACAAGTGGGAGAATGTTGGGTATGTTATATCTCTTCACATGGTCGCATGGTTTCTTTTTGCTTTTTCGCGATTTTCGACCCATTGTACTCTATCTAATTCCGGTAAAAGGAATTAGGGTTGTAACCTAATTCGGGTAAACGAATTAGGGTTTTTTAGATGCTGCAGAATACCATTTATTGTATTGTACATGTAAAATAAACATATAATGAAAAAGGAGCTATGCGGCTCTAAGTTTTGCTGGTTTTTCCCGGTTAAGGGTTTCCAGGTGAAAATCTCTGTGTAATGTGTGTGCCATTGTGTATTGTCTGTAAATGCTTAAGAATCGATATATGTTTGTACTTCACTGTTAAGGTTTAAAACTTACATAATCTTGATTTGTGTGTGTTATTCTTTATGACCCCTAATAGCTCGGGGGACTAGGAGGAAGAAGATTACTCCCAGTGTTGTAGGGATGTCAACCGAGGAGTCGGTTGGTATTTCGGCAAGGTTGGATTCAAAATCAGGAATACTTGACCTTCCACAACATCCCTGACAGCTGGACAAATGTCGTAATCAGGTTCCATCTTTCAATGCTGCTTATTTTTATAGCTTTAAAATGCTATTCCCTTTTCTTTATAAAGAGGACATGAAATGAGTAAAAATTAGAATTGTATATTGTTGATATCATTGAAACTTTTCTTTTTAGATGATTATTTAAGAAATACAACTATTTTTGTTGAAATACTTACCACTGACTACCATCCGTAGCCATATCAACATCAACAAATTCATGTACGAAATATATCATCTACAGCCATATAAAATCATTTTTCAAGGTTTTCACCTACAACCATATAGATCATAAGAAAATCAGATCCATAAGCACATGTAATTCTGAGAATGCATTAAATAATCATATAATAAAATACTTATCTAATTAAGTGGCAACTAGATTCAACTAAAAAAATTTCCACCCATCCATAGACATAGTTAAGTCAAGCCATACTTGAATAGGTCACCCCCAAGCTGAGCCCATGGATCCACAAGAAGAGGTACTCTCAACCAATAAATAGGATGTGATCTTTCTCAACACTGTCAACACTACCACACAAAAAATATCATATCTCAACCATACAGAAATATTTTTCAATGAGTCAAAAGGTATTCCTTACTAGAAACATCGCTCCAGACAGAATAGAATAGGTATCATAACCCAAAAAATATAAAAAATAGGAAAACCACAATATAGTTGCGCCATTCTCACCATTGTGAGGAAAAACCATGCTGCTTATTTTTATAGATATAAAATGTTATTCCCTTTTCATTATAAAGAGGACATGAAATGAGTAAAAATTAGAATTGTATATTGTTGATATCGTTGAAACTTTTCTTTTTAGATGATTATTTAAGAAATGCAACTATTTTTGTTGAAATACTTACCACTGACTACCATCCGTAGCCATATCAACATCAACAAATTCATGTACGAAAGATATCATCTATAGCCATATAAAATCATTTTTCAAGGTTTTCACCTACAACCATATAGATCATAAGAAAATCAGATCCATAAGCACATGTAATTCCGAGAATGCATTAAATAATCATATAATAAAATACTTATCTGATTAAGCGACAACTAGATTCAATTGAAAAAATTTCCACCCATCCATAGACATAGTCAAGTCAAGCCATACTTGAATAAGTCACCCCCAAGCTGAGGCCATGGATCCACAAGAAGAGGTACTCTCAACCAATAAACAGGGTGTGTTCTTTCTCAACACTGTCAACACTACGTCACATAAAAGATCATATCTCAACCATACATAAATCTTTTTCAATGAATCAAAAGGTATTCCTTACTAGAAACATCGTTCAAGACACAATAGAATAGGTATCATAACCCAAAAAATCTAAAAAATAGGAAAACCACATATATAGTTGCGCCATTCTCACCATTGTGAGGAAAAACCATGCCACAATAAAATATCTATATCTTAGCCATTCGGAAATACTTTTTCAATGAAAAAATAAGTGTACCTTATTGGAAATGTTGCTCCAAACAAAATGGTATAGGTCTCATAACTGTGAAATACTCAAAATAGGGTCATGGTTGGGAGGAACATGGTAGCCCCAAAGTTAGAACCAAGAACCAAGAATGGTTTACGGGTCATGGTTGGGAGGAACATGGTAGCCCCAAAGTTATCTAACTAAAGAATCATTCAGACAGGTCAACTAAGCAAAATGGTTGCTGTACTAATTATTGTTTGAGTGTGCAGGCTTCTATAGGAGCAGGTCAAACTCCAAGACAACCAGGTATGAATTATTAAATTAGCTATTTCAAGTTATGTTGGCAGCTAGGCATTTAAATTAAGCTTATTATTATAGTACTATTTTTCCCTAAACTTTCAAAGCATTTAATTCTCTAATAGAGCAAGGACCTTCGGGCATAGGATCTCGGGTTGATTTTATTATAGGCATAAAACTCTGTACCCAGAATTTTATTAATTCATAAACGTTTTTTAGGAACCAGCAGAAGGTCAGCAGGTCTAGCCAAGCTAGCCTATGCTGTACAACCAAGCACATTGAAAAACCTAGAACCCTTTCTTTTATTAAATTTAGACCACTGAGTTCTTCTTACCAGCATTACCATTTATTCCAAACATTGAAATCGTATATTATGTTCTTAAATCAACATATAGCTAGGGTGAATGTTCTGTTAAAACATTTATGTAGTCGTATTTATCTCAGACTCCCTCTCAATCTTCTTAAAAAAAGACCCAACGCTTCACCAACTTGGCTAAGTATCTTTTTAAAATGACTAACCCTTATGTGGAAAATGAACCAGACATCAAAACCCTTAGCAGCTTTATACAACAAGAATTGCAGGCTCAAACCAATCTCAATTACTACTCTCTGCCCATTCAAAACCTTTTTTTATAATGTATTTCATATCATCAACTACAGTATCGTTTTCTCCATTATAGTTATCAATATTATTTTAGTCCCACAAAATAGCATAGACAGGGACAATAATAATCTAGGTACATTACTAAGGACCATTGCAACCAAAACATAGATAATAGTTCCAGAAATTAAAACGAGAGAGATGGTCCTGTGCTTTAAAAACTTAATACGTATTCATTTCAAATACGAAACCTAGCGAGTATTACTTCTTTTCCACAGAACCAAAATCCACATCCAACAAAACATTACGATATCATTTATCAACAACATCAAGTCGTTCATCAAATTCAAACGCAAGAAAAAGGGTCGAATCCCTCTATTACTTTCATTAAACCCTTTTATTTAAATACAATCACCCAGAAAACGAAGGACATTCCCATACAAATGATTCTAATTTACGTAGCTCAGGTCTTCGAAGCCTAGGAGCAACCCAATCACCTAGACATTAGACAAAGTCATTCCCAGCTTAAAATAAACGCAGGCTATAATAGAACTACGATGGTCCATTTAAAATACTCAACCGAGGGCCTTCAGAACAAGAGCAACGATAGCCAAACATAGAGGGAAGATAAACATTAACCATATAAACTCCATTAAGAAAGCGCAGAGGCTCAACAATTCCGTTTACATTTAATTAATACATGTTCAAAGTTCAATAGAAAACGCACGACACTGTATTGTTTTCCAAAACCCCAATATAATACATGTGGGTAGTATTTCCATTTACACAACGTAGAAACTCCATAAGAACCAGTGACCCAAACGCCACATTAAAACCAAACCCTCCAAGGTTATCCCTAGACCTTACATTAAGCACATCCATTAACCGGTCCAGCCAAAGGTGACTCCCTCAGGGTTTCTCAAGTAAAATATAGTGAAACGAAAGGAAACACAAAATCCCAAATAGAAAAACAATACACCCTTCGGAGATGTGAGAGGTAGGAGCAAGGGTTTGGGAAACCTGAACTTGCCATTTCCCAAGCCATCCAATGCCAAGGGTGCTGGTCACTTGGTAGCATTCCACGCAAAGAAGGAATGAAACTAACCTGTCATCAAAATCATCATTTTGGAGTTAAATACAGAGATAAGAGTTCGTGCCGGATAAATTCAATGGGGAAAGGAGCTTAAATAAAATATGGACATTACCTGTCGCATTTGCCTTCCTCTACACCTTCAAGCAACCAACCAACAAATTCTCTAATAACGAGTGAAGCTCAGATCAGAGCACAGATCTCTCAGATGCATCAAGCAGTAACCAAAGCCAAATGAACCACGAAAACAATATTCGCTGGTGTAAAAACCCTTCTGCATAGCTAGCATCAAGATCCATGTGAAAATTGTACTGCATTTAATATTACCACCAACCCCACTAATATTTCGATACTTTACCCTATCCTCTTTAGTGGAGAGTCGTTTGCTTGCATTAGTGATATCCAACAAGTATATCAAAATGTCAACCCTTAAACCATTACACCCTTTAGGCTTAAGTATTGTTAGGACTAGGAAGTAGACACCCTAGGCAGGTGCCTTCATAGGCATACTTACAAAACAGAGTTAGAAATAAAATGCATTAGCGAAACTCGCTAAGTAAGTCATAAGTCCCAATACTTACACCTTACCTCTCGGCAGCTCTGTCGGGGGTACATCTTCCCTTTGAAATACCAGCGTCCCATCATGGGCCTCAACTTTCACCAACAAGGGTCCATCTCACCTGAAGTTACCAATTAGACTTTTATAAATATACATTTGATTTCTTAAAACAATAAGAAGGAGGTCTTTATTGTAATACTCTAGCATTGATACACTTGCGACAAAATTACCTTATCTACCTTACACATCGCTTCCACAGAACCAAAAGAATAACAACTTGTGAGACTTTGTCACTTAGGAAACTGAAACTCTTAAATGTCGCAAACAAATACTAGTGCATTGTTTTTATTAGTGCTGAAGTTAATTTACAAATCATCATCTTTAAAAATAACTTTTATTGCAGTAGAGGAAAATTTTAAATTTTAACTTTTCTTTTAGGGTCATTACAAGTGGTATCAGAGCCCAGCTACAAAACTAAGAGACCTATTGGGCTCATTACAAACAGAACATTCATTGCAGATACACAATAACCAGAAACATACAACTATGAATTTGTTATTCTTATGTGAAAAATAAACTAAAAGATTTTATGTTCTTGACACTTATATAACACTGCAGGTATAGTCATTGTCTGAAAATAAATGTAGAAGGGGGCAGCAGTATACATGGAAATATGAACTCTCCACCATGAGAGCAAGAAATTGTGGTGAAACTAAACTCGGATTTAATGAAATCTATGCAAATTCTACAGGTAGAATTCCAAAGTTTTAGAGATGATAACATACAGGAAAGAAGAGAGCAACAAGCTATAAATGAAGCGTTACTTCAAAGCTTGACAGGGGGAAATCCCCACGGACATCCCACACTCTCAGTCAACACTTTTAAAAAGGAACACTGTCACACAAAGAAAAATTCCAGTCCTAAGGGAGAAGAGAAGGGAGAACAGAAGCTTGAATCAATGGCAGAGGACTGTAAGAGTTCTTCCAATGATGAAGGTTCACCACCTCCTAACAAGAAGAGGAGGAAAAATGACAACAGTTTACAAGGAGAATTCAGAAAGATAAAAGCCCCAACTTATGACGGAGAGATTAAATATGGGGAGAAGGATGAAGAGTGGCTACTAGGAATGAATAAGTACTTCAAAGTTCATAACTACTCCAACGAAATGTAAGCTCGACTAGCCATATAGAACCTAAATGGTAAAGCAACCAGATTGTGGCGAGACTTGAAACACACCAAGGGACAAGAATTGAGAGACATAACATGGGATACTTTCAGCATAATATTCCAAGACAAATATATGTCTGAAAGATTCTTCGACAAGAAAATTAAAGAATTTCACAAGTTTAAAATGGGCTCCCTAACCATGGAGGCATTCATAAACATATTCTTAGACCTCCTGCATTATGTTCCATACATCAAAGACGAAAAGGTCAAGATACAACAATTCTTGGGATGTCTACCACCAAATTTCAGAGAAAAGATTGAATTTGACATGCCCAAAACCTTAGACATGACTTTACAAAAGGCAAGACTCTATTATGAACATGGGAAGCCAAGGAATGATAATATAAACAGAAACAGGGAAAGGTTTAGAACCATTTCAGATAGCCACAGACCGGGTTTTAAACCCCCACCTTACCGAAAATAGAACAACAGTTTTCCACCCAATAGAGGATTCAACCGACCTCAAGCAAGGCCAAATGCACCCCCAACGCATGTCAAAAGGCCAGCTTTCAACAAAGGGGCAAAAGATGTCCCACCGACCATTTCTTGTTGGAAGTTCCAAGGACCTCACTACTACAGAGACTGCCCCAGCAAAATGGACGGAGTTTTACACAACATCCAAGCAGAACCTACTGTAGAAGACATGGCAAGAACACCCAGGATTTATTCCACTCTTGACGACCGACGGGAAGACCACTAGGCCACCATGGTTGAAATTGAGGGTAAGATGTCAAACACAACCATTTCAGTTTTAATAGATCCCGGCGCATGCCGAAGCTATATCTCTCCTAAGATAGTGGATACTTGTCAGTTAAACCGAGAACACCACGAGAAACCATGGCTAGTACAACTAGCCACCGGTACCAAATGAAATGTCTCTGAGTTAGTTAAGGCTTGTGAGATAGATTTAAATGGTTTTCCAACTAGATTAGAATTAAATATTCTACCCCTAGGATCGTATGATGTCCTTATAGGTATGGACTAGTTGGAAGAACACCATGTCCTACTAGATTGATTGAACAAGTCATTACTATGCAGGGATGACCAAGGGAATCAGAAGACAATTCAGGGTATCCCTAAGAAAGTGTCTGTAAGACAGATATCCACCTTACAAGCAAAGAAATGTATTCGAAAGGGTTGTAAGCTCTTTGCCGTCAATATCTGAAATATAGAAGCTGATAGGGAACAAAAGATCGAAGACTTCCTAGTCCTCGTAGAATTTGAAGACGTATTTCACGAGGAAATACCAGGGTTACCACCCAAACGAGACTTAGACTTTTCCATTGAATTAACACCCGGGTCCGTACCAGCTTCCAAAGCCCCTTACCGCATGAGCACACCAGAATTAGTGGAACTCAAGCTTCATTTACAAGAACTGATCGACAAAGGGTACATCTGACCAAGTGTGTCCCCTTGGGGAGCACCGATACTCTTTGTCAAAAAGAAGGATGGAACGATGCGGATGTGCATCGACTACCGTCAACTCAATAAAATGACCACTAAAAACCGTTACCCACTCCCTAGAATCAACGACTTGTTTGACCAAGTTGGAGGAGCGAAGATCCTCTCAAAGATCGACTTATGATCCAGATACCATCAGGTAAGAATTCGTGATGAGGATATCAACAAAACTGCATTTCGGACCCATTATGGCCACTACGCATTCGTAGTGATTCCCTTTGGGTTGACGAACGCACCGGCCAACTTTATGTGTATGATGAATAGCATCTCTAGTAAGTACCTCGATAAGTTCGTTCTACTCTTTATTGATGACATTTTGATCTACTCCAAGAATGAAGAAGAACATGAAGAACACCTTTGGATTGTTTTACGTATACTACGGGAACATCAATTGTACGCCAAGATTAGTATGTGAGATTTCTACAAACCCTGGATTCAATACTTAGGACATATCATTTCCGAGAAGGGAATAGCCGTCGACCCTGAAAAGGTCAAAGATATCGAAGAATGGCCCACACCTACATGCGTATTCGACATAAGATCGTTTTTAGGTTTAGCTGGCTACTACCGAAAGTTCATTGAGAACTTCTCGTGGATTCCATGTCCCATGACTACCTTGCAGAAGAAGGCAAACAAGTTCATCTAGATGGCTAAGTGTGAAGAAATATTTCAAAAGTTGAAACAACTATTGATTAGTGTACCGATTTTACGAATTGCGGACCCCAATGGGGAGTTCGTTGTCTGCACGGACGCAAGCAAGGAAGGTCTTGGGGGAGTCCTTATGCAAGACAATTTTTCCATATGCTACGAATCAAGGAAATTGAAAGAACATGAGCAGAACTACCCTACGTATGACCTCGAACTAGCCGCTATCATCCACGCTTTAAAGATGTGGAGACATTACCTTATGGGAAAGAAATTCCTACTGATGAAAGACAACATGAGTTTGAAGTATCTTTTCGACCAACCCGACCTAAATGCTAGGCAGGCTAAGTGGTTAGCCTTCCTTAGCGAGTACCATTTCGAACTAAAACACATAAAAGGAAAAGAGAACAAGATTGCAGATGCCTTAAGCTGACGAGCACATATGATTTATGAAGTCATGGTGATTCAAACTGACTCAGACTTGCATAATAGGATTTGAATGGTAAGTAAGAGTGACCGATACTACACCAAAATCCTTGCAAAGATCCAAGAAGACAGGTTATTCCAACAACAAAAGGAATATAAGATAGACGAGTCGGGACTGCTATGGTCAAAGGAGAGACTTGACGTTCCAGAGAGTGGAGACATTAGATTGAACATCCTCACAGAATTTCACCATAAACCCTATTCGTGACATCTCGGATATCAAAAGATGATATCGGCAGTAAACAAACACTACTTTTGGCCTAAGATGAAAGCTAGCATCGCCATGTTCATCGCGAAATGTCAGGAGTGCCAACTGGTCAAAGCAAAACACCAACACCCCTCTGAGTTACTACAAACCTTACCCATTCCAGAATGGAAGTGGGAGGTAATAAGCATGGACTTCATTATGGGATTACCCAAGAGTAAGAGACAAAACGATTCCATCTTTGTAGTGGTAGACAAGCTGTCTAAAGCAGCCCATTTCATACCAGTGAAATCTACCTACAAAGTTGTACACATCACAGACATCTTCTTAAAGGATATCTTTCAATTGCATGGGATACCAAAGGCAATCATTTCCGATCGAGACGTGAAGTTCACTAACAACTTCTGGAGAGCATTGTTCTCCAGTTTGGAGACACAATTACAATTTAGTACCACATACCATCCCCAAACTGATGGACAAACAAAATGAGTAAATCAAATCCTTGAGGATATGCTGAGGATGTATGTCATGAATAACCCCACCAAGTGGGAAGATTATCTGCACCTTGCAGAGTTTGCTTACAACAACGGTTACCAAACCTCAGCCAAAATGAGCCCTTTTGAAGTGCTCTACGGCAGGAAATGTCGGACACCCATGACTTGGGATAGTCCAGTAGATAGACTTATGTTAGGCCTCGACCTACTAAAAGACTTGGAACAACTAGTCTCCAAGGTACAACTAAACTTGAAAGAAGCACAAGACCGCAAAAAGAGTTACGCGGATAGGAAAAGAAAATACAAAGATTACCAAGTCAACGAACATGCATTTCTAAAGATAAAGGCAAAACAAAGCTCATTGAGTTTAGGACGATGCGGGAAACTAGCCCCCAGATTTTGCGGACCTTTTGAGATACTAGCCAAGAAGGGCCCAGTAGCATATGAGTTAGCCTTACCAGCACATGTAAAAGTTCATAATGTTTTTCATGCTTCATTATTAAAGAAATATGTATACGATACTAAGCATGTTATTGATTGGTCCTTATTACAGGTGGATTCTGAAGGGGAGTTCATGCTAGAACGACTCCACATCCTGGATGAAAGAGAGGTACAACTTAGGAGGAGGACTATTACTCAGCTAAAAATGCAATGGAGGCACTTCGGACCAGAGGAAGCTACTTGGGAGAATGAGACAACCATGAAAGAGGCATACCCCACCTTGTTTCATGACCTCATTCATAGTCCCTAGAAACACTAGGATGGTGTTTTTTCCAAGCAGGGAGGGATGTAATATCCCGAATTTTGGACTGACTATTCTGATGTTATATTGGGCCACGACCCCACCACATATAAGTTATTTTGAGTATTGGGCATAAGCCCTAGCACACATGATTTATTCTTTTATATATATACTGATATATTGGGCATGGACCCTGATTGACTTCTTTTTTTGAGTGTATATTGGGCGAGGAGGCCCTAATGTTTTGATTATGTTCTTTAGCTTAGTTGTGGGTACCAACCCTAATATATTGAGATGATCTTTTGTTACTTACTGTGTAGATCGATGATTTTACATGATTGACTTATGTGGTGTGTTGAGTGTGGACTCAGAAACACACAGATGACCTACGTACTGGGCATAAGTCTCGATGTACCTAGAAGAATGTTTATGTACTGGGAGTAAGCCCTGAGGTACATTTGTAATCCCTTTTTCAGGTGGATCTATTTTTTCCCATTGGCTCTACAATTTTATTTTAGGATCGTGTCCTCAGTCCACTTGGCCCGTTCATTTTGCGATGCTCTTGGAATTTTTATTGTGTTCACGGTGCTATGGTAATGGGATTCATGGTTGGCAATCTACAAAAAAGGGAGGGTGCACAAAGATGCTTCCCAAAAGCATTGCAACAGGGCCATGCTAGCAGGGAAAAACCAAACACCTGCACGCACCTAAGGAAGCGCGCACGTGCCATGAGGTTCGGTACCGAAATGAAGCGCACGCGCGTTGCTGTGCGTCCGTGTTTCTAGCGTGTATGTGCTCAAAAGTGCACACGCACCCGTGTTAAGATAATTAAAAAAAACAAGGCAGAGGCATTCTATTTCCTTCCATTGCGACCGAGCCTCATTCACCCATCGAGTGCACAGAGCTACATACAACCATTTCCACTCAAAAAATATCTCAATCCATCCACCAAGTGGTCATCAAGTGCATTGGATAGGTAAGATCCATGTTTTTTGTCATTTTATTCATTTTTTTTGTAATTTTATTGATTTTTGTTTGTTTATTAAATTTTTAATAATTCACAAATTAGTAAAATAATACAGAATTTTTCATTTGCAGAGTGTAAACCTATACAATGAATAAACAAAATGTTAACATGGAGTGCGGTGGAACACAAGAAAACACAAATCTTGGAACCAATGAAAACCCTCAACAAAATCAAAATTCTCAAGAAAATCAAAACCCCCAACAAAATTTCAACTAAGACGACTTGAACCATTATGTAAATGCAATGAGAGTGCACACTCGAGAACTAAGAAACACAGGGGAACCATCTTGAGTGTCCCTTGCCACCTTAATTGAGAGCTCAATTGACTCTCTCATCCATACACATTGCCAATTGACTGACATGATTGAATATAGAGATAGGATGTGGGAGTATTATTCCATAGGAATTTCCAAGGAGGAAATACAAGATTTGAATATTACAAAGGCCCAATTATACAGTATGTTCACCGATCCAAGAACACAACAACCACTGAACATTAGAAAGCCACATGTCTTCATGGATTGGTGTCATTTCCAACCATGGAGGGACCATTGGATGCATAGGTGGTTCATGGTTTACAATAAACCTCCCTGTAATAATAGGGAGGTTCCACAGCACTTCCTTCGGCAACTGTGGGAAGAGTTTGCACTCGGTTTACATGTAAACTATTTTGACATAACCGAGTTCCAGGGTGTTGGGAGTGGCTCTGCCCAAGATGGACCTGTTTCCAGGAGGAACAAACTAAGAGGGCCACTAGCTCCTAGGAATGAGCCCAACCCCTCTCCCCAGCCACCTTAGTTACCCCACAAACTTGATCATATTGAGGGGGCGATGAGGACTGTTGCATGTGGAATCCTTAGACACACCTCCTTTGTAGCACTGACTACAATGGAGAGACAGGTTGCCCCTGATAGAGACTCAGGTGTGGGGCCTTCACGACAGAGTCATGATAGACCTGTTACTGGTGGTAGCCATATCAGTCCTTCTAGTTCCACGGGGACAATGCCACATATTTGTCCCCATTGCGGGCACACTTGCCCTGGCCCAATCGAGGGTTTCTATATGGAGTAGGTTAGCACTTTTTTTAATGTGTTTTAAATCATCACTTAATAATTTGTAAAGTAATTTTAAAGTATTTGTGTTTGACTTAAACTATTATTTCAATGTACATTTATTTAGAGCTGAAGCACCATCATGGGAGAACGTAGGATCTCCCAACTTGGATGTAGCAATGGCAGCTGCAACTGAAATTGCGGCACCTCACACGAAGGTATTTTTTGTACCTCACACAATATTGTTATTACTTATGGAATTTCTATTATTTATGTTTTTATTTATTTATGACATACACGATGATAGTTCGTACAATATTTTTAAATATTTTGATTTCCTAAATAATTACTTGTTTAATAGGTTCACAATGTGCATGCATTTTGGTGTCCACAGGTATGCCCGGACTATGATGGTCAACTTTCTCTGCTAGGGATCAACAGATCACCATATACATAGGTCCAATGTGTAGTTAAAAGAACACTTTTAATTTGAATTGTTACGACTTACTATGGTTTAATTTGATTCATTTACTAAACTATGATATTACAAATGTGTATGCAGGGGCCACCAACGGCTGCAGTGGCACAGTTCCCCATACCCCATTTAGTCCCATGTTTCCTCCCTCTCCCATGATTCCCCCCCCTCGCTTCCATCCAGACCCCTCCCTCCGTCCACCCCCTCCCTTCCATCCAGCCTCCCCACTCCGTACATACTCCCCCCTCTGTCCATACTCCCCCCTCCATCCATCCTCCCCCATTCTTCCACCCCCCCATCTATAGATCCTTCGCCATTCATCCACGCCCCCGTCTATCCATCCTCCTCCATTCGTCCATGCCGCCTCTTCCATATAGCTTCCCCCCTTTGTCCACAACCTCCCTTCTATCCATCCTCCTCCCTCTATCCAAGACCGCCCTCCCACTAACCATCCCTCCACATTCCCCCTAGCCCTTTTGGGTCGATTCCCCATATCGTACAGCCGGTAGGGGTTCATCGTCCATGATGTCCTCCTCCATCCCATACCACTATATCCTCTTCCACCATATCTTCTCCAGTTCCCGCCATTATTATGGCAACTACTCTTGCAGTATCCACTTATTTATATACAGTGGTTGCACCCATAGTTGCTGCAACTACATATGCACTCCCCCCCCCCATGACTGCATCGGAGCAGGTTGTCCAGCCAACTGCTCCACCTGCTAGCCCTGAAGCCCTGTCATGTCCATTTTCAGAGGTGTTCACGGTGAGAATCAAGTTGATTTATGAAAATATTTTGATGCATTAACAAAAATTAATTTAAGCAATTATCATTTTTCAATGAAATGATTGTCATAAATGTTGTAGGTTGGAATTGCTGAGAGTCTTAGTAGATCCAGGACACCTGCCTCACATCTCTCACTCGCATCGACGGTGAGTTATTTAAAATTTGAATTCTACATTCATTTTATAAATGTGGTAAATGTTACAAATGCTTGAAAATGATGGTATCTTATATCATTTGTTTCATATCCTGGAGAAATGGTCTACTCCTAGATGAAAGAAGACCCTTGATGGGTCAAAACGTGAAGGTGGGTAACACTTTTGTGAGAAACTAGTACAAAATCGTCTAGCGGAGGTTATTCAGCCGATTAATATTTATTCTTCGGTCGAATAATAAATATTATTTGGCCGAATAATTTTTATTATTTGGCCGAATAATGTAGAAGTTATTCGGCCAAATACCTACTAACAGTTCTCCGTTTAGTTTAACGGGGATCCTTGAAATGTGTGCAAACCACTACCGGATGGGAAAAAATTTCGGATGGTAGTTTATTCGGCCGAATAATTGTTCGGCCGAACAATTGTTCGGCGGAACAATTGTTCGGCAAAATAATTACTCAGCCGAATAATTATTCGGCCGAATAATAGGTCGACCGAACAATTTTTTTGCATAAAAGCCTAGCCTCATCCGCCATTTGGCAATCGCTGTTGGAAATTTCTGGACCCCGCAAGCGGGCCCGCTGTCGTTCCTCGCCACCCTGCATGGTCTAGTCGGCGATGTTTGGGTCGACGACGTTTGTCTGCTGTTGCTCCACCCCTTCCCCGATCCACTGCTTGCTATGTCGTTATTTCCTGTTGCAGCTATGGATGTTATGTTCGTCAACGAGGGTGCCTGGTGGATCCGCAATTCCGAAATTGGTGTTTGGTTGCTGCTCGGCGTAACGACGTGGAGTTAACGGCTGCGAGGGTAAATAATTCTTATCTGCTGTTTTTTGTTTTCGAATTTTATGTTTGATGTATATACACTTTTTCGTCTTCTAATCTTTTGCTGAAATGTGGTAGTTTGGCAGGTTAGTTCGTTTGTTTTTCTGGGGCTATTATCGGTGCATCATTCGTGTTTCGGCTTTCTGTGCAGGGTTGATAGTTCATCATGTGAAGGTACGTTTTCTCGTTGAGTTGTGTCATTTTGATTTTGTTTTCGAATTTTTATCGTTTTTAGTTGCTAACATAATTTGTTGTTGTGTGAAGGAAATATTCGTCGTTTGGCGAGTTGGTGGTCTGAATCGCTGCGGCGTTGTGGATTGACGATCTCTTCACTGCGTGTTTGGGTTACAGGTATGTATCATTTCGTGAACTTCTGTATTGATAAAAAATGTTGTCATTTGAATAATATTAAAAAAAATAGTTGCCTTAAGGATTAAAATTAGAATGTTTATTTTTGACATTTAATTTTATGCTCAGAGCAGAGTTCTGGAACTCTGCTCTTGAGCAGAGGTTGGTTTACAGATATCTATCCTTTCCCAATCTTTTGTATTGGCAAGAAATGGCAATAGGAGAAAATTAAAAGAAATATTTGCATTCAGGTTTAAAATTAGATTGTTTAGTTTTTTTATATTTAATTTTATGTTTATGATGTCGGTCTTTATACCCTTAAACAGAGTTCTTGAACTGTTCTTGAACAGAGTTCTTGAACTGTTCTTGAACAGAGTTCTTGAACTGCGTTCTTGAACTCTGTTCTTGAATAGAGTTCTTGAACTCTGTTCTTGAACATAGTTCTTGAAATCTGCTCTTGAACAGAGTTCATGGACAGAGTTCTTGGACAGAGTTCATGGATAGAGTTCTTGGACAAAGTTCTTGAACTCTGTTCTTGAACAGAGTTCTTGAACTCTGTTCATATAGAAAGTCACTTAAAAAGTTACTATTTTTTTTTTATAAATATTAAGTAATGTTTTTTTATTGAGATATAGAATGAAATCATAAGTGATCGATGAAAAATTTGTAAGGTTGCTATACTACTACAATTAACTGCATTATACTTTTTATATGATTATGAGATGATTATTAATGTTATCTTTATGGTGCAATAGTAGTGCTGCTAGAGTTAAGAGAGGGACTTACAAAAAAAAATAACTTATACTACTTTAGGCACCTCTACATTTGGTATGCATTTCTTTATGAGATATGTCTTTAAGTCTGTAGAATTAACATGTACAACTTCAACATGTGTAAATTTTTTTATCATAAATATAAAGTAGAAATCTTTTAATAAGTGTATATATATATATTTTGTGAGATGTTTGTTCATTGAGATATATAATTCAATCATATTTTATGGATGAAAAGCTTTTAAGGTTACTATACTACTACAATTAACTGCGTTATAACTTATATTTGATAATGAAATGATTATTAAATATATCTTTACGTTGCAATAGTAGTGATGGTAAGGAATTTTAGTTAATTAATTAGAGTTAGGAGAGGGACTTAAAAAAAACTTCACTTATACTACTTTAGACACCCTTACATTTGGTATGTAGTTCTTTATTAGATATGTCTTTAAGCTTGTAGAATAAACATGTACAATTTCAATATGTTATGAGTTGATGTTTGTGTAAATTTGGAAATCATATCAAATGGAAAGAGTGGAGTCTTCGAAGCGAAAGCGTAAGAGGTCATCACATTCATCAAGAGTTGGTGTTCCAATTGGTAGTCAAAGGTTGTCGAATTCACTGTGGGGTTCGAGTTTATTATATGGGTCACAGTCATCTGATCACCAACAAGTTGATAGGGGTACAAATGATTCTCCTTTGTCTTCTGTGGGAGAGCGTCGATCTCAACCTTCTGTTGGTATGAACATTAATGTTTAATCATGTATAATTTGTATTTTTGTGTGTTTTGAATTTTTGGACAAGGTTAACTCTTGACTACGGCTATATTTGAAGTAGAGCGAGGTTTAGAAGATGTGCGTAATTCGACAGAGCGAGAGGAAGATCAAGATAGGATTGTAGATGATGGAATAGGTGTGGGTGCAGAGCAAGGTCCTGAAGATCCTCCTAGAGCTAGGACGACATATGTTCCACTAGCTGAGGGTTGTACACCCATATCAACTTATCCGTCTGATTTACCTGATGAGCTTCCATGGGAAGGTGTTGTGCAACAAACTATCCTTGAAAGTTGTAGATCCCACTATGACAGGTTGAACAATGATCTTTGTTCTTTGGATCTCCCTCCAGAGAGCCGACAAAGTCTAGAGATTGTTTTGGGGTCTTTGCAAAAATTCATTGATGCATATGAGGAACTTGGACCAACTACGAATGGTTTTGTTCATTTGATGCAGAGGCGAAGGGACCAAGTTATGGGTCCAGACAAGTGGGAGGTTGTGGAGGAGAGAGTCACCAGAGAACAAGCCAATTCAATGTTTAATTTCAAAGAAGGCCTTAAGCGAAAAATGTTGAAAGTGCAATATTTCAAGCATCCTCAAATTGCACATTTAATATATGATCGGTTTCTTGCAGCTTATGGTCGATTGCCATGGAACGATGAGGTTCCTAATTATTTTGCTAGATTTTTCTATGCGGAGTTTTTTTTAGGTATGAAGCCAAACTATACTGATGTTCCTTCTGACTTTTATGGAGTTGGAAAGGGTCGAATATATAATCGAAAAGGTGCTCTCAGAGACCCTACGACTCTTCAACCTTCACCTGAGATACCTCTTCCACCTAGGGTTGCGGCTTTAAGATCAGAGATGGAGCCCACATCCCAACTAGGGACAGCTGCAAGGGAATCGGTAGGTGATGGTTTAGTGTCAGCTCTTGTTGGAGTAGAAGTGGGATTGGGTCGAGAGAGGGCTCGTGCTACTATTCGTCAAAAGTTTGTTTATAAGACGAATGACGAGGTAGATGGATTGAGCATCGATGATCTTAGGGCTTATGCTAAGTCTTGTCGAGATATAGCTTCAGATGTGTTATCCAATGACACATCGAGTATGGGAGAGGTTTGTTGATTATGCTATGACAATCTATTTGATTTTTCATTATTCATTTTGAATTGAATTTTTTGTTACATAGTAATAAATATATTAAGCAAATGTATTTTGTTTGCAGTTTTCTAGAATGTTAAATGCACATAATTTTCGAGTCTCCAGTAGTCAAAATGAAGAGCATCCTAGTCAAAATGAAGAGCGTTTTGGAGAGGTATATTAATTATAATATTTATGATTGAACTTGATTTTTTTTTTGTTTGAATTTTAATAAATATCAATGTATCTTATTGTTGATTTGACTTATCCATGCAGGTTTCTTTAGAATCGTACTTTTTAGATGATTTACCATCTCTTGTGAGCTAATGATTTTAATTTTTTTGTTTTGGTTTTAAGTTAATTGCTTAATTTATTATATGTATGTACTATGTTTTATTCATTAACAAAATTTAAATTTTAGGGGAGAGACCATTTGAAAATTGGGGGTGAAGATGTAGGTTCCTTGATGAATGCGGATATTGGCACCGAGGTAATTTTGTTGAACTAGAAATGATCTCTGACATAAGTTTAATATTTTATATTTTTTGGATTTATTTGAAAATTGTTTGCATGCTTTAGGATTCATAAATTACTTTTGTACATGTTGCAGCTTGGCTTTTTGAGATCCTTTGGAGCCAAAGGGAAGTCTCTAGTGGAAAAAAGTGGTGGACATGCATTCAAAGAATTTGATGTACGACTTTTTTAATAATTGAATTGTTTTTTTATGTATAAGTTTAATATTTTAATATCTTGAATTTAGTTTAAAATTGTTTAAATAATTTATGATATAGATTTATAATTTGTTTTTATCTGTATTGTAGGATGAGTTGAGTCCCAGGGAAGGTCCTAGTGGAAAATAGTGGAAAGATATTGGTCCAGATGGACAGTGGTTCAGACTTTATTGTTTTTGTTGATATATATATATTGTAGTTGTTTTGAACATGAAGGGTATTT
This sequence comes from Larix kaempferi, assembly GCA_027924585.1. Classification (NCBI taxonomy): domain Eukaryota; kingdom Viridiplantae; phylum Streptophyta; class Pinopsida; order Pinales; family Pinaceae; genus Larix; species Larix kaempferi. Next base: position 4,696,564 of record BSBM01000423.1, read on the forward strand.
ATTTTTTGATTCTACATATATGTACATTGAACTCACATGTTCATGAACTTTTTTTTGGATTATATATGAGTACATGTTAATTATTTCTCATTTGGTAAAATGTTTAGAATATGTTTTGCATGAATGTTTAAAATGTTTTGATAATGTTTATAATATGTTTTGCATGAATGTTTAAAATGTCTTGATAGATGCAATCTAAAGTTAGGAAATGTTGAATGTTGAGAATGAATGTTATGGAAGAATGAATGTTGAAAAAGAATGAATGGGAGGTGTTAGGAATGTTTAAAATGTTAATCTAAGTTAGGAAATGTTCAATGTTGAGAATGAATGTTATGGTAAGAATCAATGTTGAGAAAAAATGAATGGGAGGTGTCCAAAATGTTTGAAATGTTAAGAGTGAATGAAACATTTGATAGGTAATTTAAAGTTGTTAAGAGTGAAGGAAACATTTGATAGGTAATTTAAAGTTAGGAAATGTTGAATGTTGAGAATGAATGTTATGAAAGAATGAATGTTGGGAAATAATGAATGGGAGGTGTTTGTTTAAAATGATAAAAAAATGAATGGGAGGTGTCAAAAATGTTTACAGTGTTAAGAGTGAATGGAACATTTGATAGGTGCAATTTAAAGTGTTAAGAAATGTTGAATTTGTAAAAACTTTTCAATTTTGTTCGAATAAATGTTATTAAAATGTTAAGAATGAATGTTTGGAACATTTGATAGGTGCAATTTAAAATTTAGAAATGTTGCATTTGTAAAAAAATTTCAATTTGTTATGTTGAGAATAAATGTTATTAAAATGTTGCTATGAATGAATGTTTGAAACATTTGATAGGTGCAATTTAAAGTTTGGAAATGTTGAATTTGTAAAAAATTTCAATTTGTTATGTTGAAAAATGTTATGGAAAGAATGAATGTCGAAAATGTTAAGAAATGGGATGTTAAAATGTAAAGAAATGAAATGATAGAAACTTTTGATAGAAATATGAAGTTTTAATAGGTTTAATATTTTAATGTTTTGAATGAAAATCTACGAATTGTTTGATAAAAGTATCAATCTTTTGGTTGTTTGATTCATATGTAAATTTTATATTTTAACTAATGTTTTTCATATGTTTAATTTTTGATATGCATATGTAAATTTCAAATTTTAACTAATGTTTTTCATATGTTCATTTTTCAGGTACTTTGTAGTTCGTGAATTTCTAAATGTTGAAATCATGGCAAATGGGGATAATGATTTTTTGTTTTTTAATCACAAGTGAGGATTTCCGGATTGTGAAGCTTATGCTAAGTTAGAGCAATGAATTTTAGACAACAATTCGATGATTTTTTATCGATTTGTTGTAAATAATCATTGCTCTAATTTAGCATAAGCTTCACAATCCAAGAATTCTTGTTTGTGATTAAAAATCAAATGATTGTTATCTTCATTTGCCATGATTTCAGTTATGTGAACTTACATGTGAGAGATATATTATTTTTGTGCAACAATCATATATTTAAAAACTGTATAGATTAACAACTTGTTTTAAAAAACTCATTCAGATCATTTTTATGGTGAAGTATATTAAAGAAACATGTTCAATGGATTAAAAGAATACAAAATTTAGTAGATTTTTTGGTGATTTTTCATTAGCATCAATCAATCAAAAGTAAAAATTCGGGGCGGAGTGTGGGGATAGCCACATCCGTTATCTCATCCCTTAAGTGGTCTAATAGACATACGGGGACCCGAATAAAGTACTTTTGAATTCCCAAATAATATTTGAATTCATTTTTAAGCATGTTAAAGTACAACCATTTAAGCTCTTATGTTAGTTGTCATTCAAGAAAATATTCATAAAAATTCAATGAAAAAATATACTGTACACAACAATTATGACACATGGACAAAAAATATATTGTACACAACAATTGACATGGACAAAAATATAGATCAATTTATTTTTGATATATAGCTAAAAACATCGCAATGGAATGCCATCCTCAATTATTCGTTCATGGTCACATATGGATAGTTTCCATTTTTTGGTTTTTAACTTTTTTTTGATGGAACTTGTATCAACTTTATTCGATATGCACATACTAAATGACTATACTAACAACATATAACATCGAGCTCATAATCTTGAAAGTAGACATAATTTTTAGTCATATGCGTCTGCTGAAAAAAAAATAGCCTTTTAAAATGATGGATCCTCTTTCGTATGTAAATCCGTTGTCATTGTAGTCCTCTAATAACTTCATTTTTCCTTCAGTGCATCGCATCAAATAATATTTGACATTTTCGTTGTTGTCTACAGGTGCAATCACAGCGAAAACATCTCCTGCGCAAATTATAATTGGTGTTAGCGTTTTTAAATGAATTAAATTGACTATACTTATGGCGATGGACTAGAATGAACAATTAACTTAAAAGTCAAGAATAAGTTTATTACCTTCTCTAACAAGATCTGAAATTCTATCGCCATTAGACGATATTGCTATTTCTTCTGATTCTAACTCTTCTACACTTGCCAGTGGCATTTTTCCTTTTGGATTAATCTCTGTGTGTTTCCAAGCTTTTACGTAGTTGTTTGTTATGTTTTCATAAACTTCTGTAGATTCAACATTTTCAATGCAAATATGACAAAAGCATGATTGCTTTCTACTATCAAATGCAAACACATTTTGAAATTATTTTGTTTGAATAGAGTGAAGATCTCTAGTCCCATGTATGGTGCTAGCGTCATATGGTATTGATCTATTTATATCTTGGACCCCAACAAGCCAAAAAAACCTACACAATAAATGATGAATCACTTTCAAAGAACAACTTTTAATGTTAGTGTACATGTACTTAAATGTTAGTACATACATTTTTTTAAATTTCAAGAAATAATATAAATTAAAAAAATAGAGTACATACCTGCGCACATCTTTTGATTATTGATTATAATCATGGCTTAGATTTAATTGACACCATTGGACAACCTCTGCAGCTGAATGAAACCGTGCAGAAGAATAGTTCATTTGCCATCTTCGAAGTGCTCTTTTTACGCATGCTCCTGCACCATCATGCTCACCTTTTCCATGCCCAGTTTCAAAGAAATTCCAGCGATGTTTAATGTTCAGCGCTTTATGAAGTCGACATAACCAAAAAAATGATCATGAAGATTTAAATTGACCCGCACATCCATCAGACCATATCCAATGCTCATTGAATTTAACTTCATGTTTTTTCAGTGATTCATAGAAAATATTTTCTATACAATGTTGAACAAAATGTGTATTGTGTGTACGATCATCGCTGATATAGAAGTGATATTCTTTAATCACATCTTGATTGTCACATGTGCTTTCAATGCCATCAACATCCTGTTGAGAATGTCTATATACAACATGGACAAATATCGAAACTTGGTCAGAGTGATAGTATTCACTCTGTATCTCTTTTTGTGTAGCAAATGTATAGTTTTTAGCAAAATCAACCACGGACAAAATTGTTTCGGGTGGAAAAATTTCATGAGACTGTTTGAATTGAAGATCTTGCCATCGTTCTCTATGTGAATGCTGGGTGTATTTATAAATTTCGCTTTCAAATTTTTTGAGAAAATCTGTGACGCATATCTTGTCTTCTAGCAAATCAATTCTTTTGGAATGTGAATCACTATAACTTGTACTATAGTTGATGTATTTGTATCTCCTCCAATCAACATTTACATTTGATAACGATTGATCATTATCGATAGGATATTTATTGTGGAATAGCACCAGATTTCCACAATGATGACAATGTTTTCCATTGACACATTTCTTTGAATAAAATACTTCATCGTGATTTCTCTCACATAAAATTTGAGATATGAATTCACGTATCGTCGACGGAGGTGGTGAATTTGTCCAAAACATTTTACCAAATTCAAGAAATGTGTCATAATATAACTGAAATTGCACATGATAATGGCAACAACATGTATCACGTATAGTAATAGGTCTAACATACCATGGTTTTTGTTGCACAAATGTAGTGATTGATATATTAATTCCACGATGATCTTCCTTGAATTTATTGAACAATTGTACTTGTGTCATGTCCATTATATGTTTTGGTTGGCTTTCATATACATTTCGTGATATTCTTTTGCGTATCACATCTCTTGAATTTGATGAAACTCGAGCATGTTCCAACCAATATTCTCGTACAATATCTTTAACACCTGCTCCTAATCTATCTTTGTAAGGTTGTATACAAATAATTGCCCAGCAAGCAAGTTCATTATTTTCATCTATTTGCATTCTGAATTTGCTATGTTTGTATAATGTCTTTCTTGATGTTCCAACTGCTTTTGCTAGTTCTATTGTCAAACGCTTTTGTTTAGTACTAGCTGAAAGAATTGCTGTATGAATTGCTTTACGTGCAGCACTGATATCTTTCTTCCTGGATTTTCCAAATTTTTTTATTGCATCACCTATATTTTTCATCACATTTTGTTTCAATTTCGACTCTTTTGTCGCTTTGTGAATACCCAATAATGATGTAGCACCTTCTAACTTCTTGGACACTAATAAACATCTCAAAATTTGTGCTTGTCCTGCTATTGAGTAATCCTTGAGAACTTCATCATAAAATTTTGTAGCACGATATCGTGCAACATGTATTGGTAGTTTTTCTCCATATTTGTCTCAATCAATGTCTTCTAAAATTTCATCATCAATGGTAAAAGTACCTATACATCAAGTTAAATTTAATTTAACATATATCTAAAAATAAAATTCATTATAAAAAAATGAATTAGGAAAATATATGATATATACATACCAGGACCAATTTCTGGATCTTGAACTTGATCTTCAATATTGACTTCATCGACATTAGCATGTAAATCACTATTTACATCTTCTACAATGTTCTTTTCAACTTCAATTTGTTCTTCTTGTACTCTATTTTCAATTTCCATCTCTTCAACATTATCATGTAAATCTGTATTTATATCTTCAATAGTTCTCTCTTTCGTTTCGGCAACCCTTTGTTTTTTGGCAATATATCTGAGTTTTTGTTTCTCTCTATTACCATCATCATCACGTTTACGATCACCTTTTTTTTTACGTTTTCTCTTATTGTCCATGGTTGTTTAATCTATAGATGATAAATTAAAGAATTATGTTACTTTATAGTAAAAATAAATAAATTAAGATTTAAAAACATTTACGGAATTTATAAAAACATGAACTGAAATTTACTTCACCTTATAAAAATTTTGTAAGAGTCTTTTGAAGAAGATCTCTTTGGAATTAACTTTCTTTTGAAAAAACTCTTTGAACATAAATCTTCTTTGAAAAAAACCTTCTTGAAAAAAAATAAGAAACTCCTTGACAATAAATTACCTACCCATTGGAAAATAATAAGAACACCTTGTAAATAAATCTTTGTTGTAAAAATCATTGGAAAAAAAACCTCTTTGAAAAAATATCTATGAAAAAAGCCACTACGAAAAAATACTTTGGAAAAAAACTTATTTGTAAACATATCTTGGAAAAAACCATTGTAAAGAAATAAATTATTTGCAAAAATACTTTGAGTAAATAACTCTTTGAAAAAACTCATTTCAAAGAAATAAGAAGTACAAAACTACCTTGCAAAAAAACCCTTTGCAAAATACTTTAGCAACATAACTATTTGAAAAAACTCCTTTCAAATAAATAAGAAGTGCAAAACTACTTTGGAAAAAAACCCTTTGCAAAATAACTTAGCAAAACAACTATTTGAGAAAACCTCTTTCAAATAAATAAGAAGTGCAAAACTACTTTGGAAAAAAACCATTTGTAAATTATCTTACCAAAACAACTCTTTGAAAAAATCTCTTTCAAAGAAATAAGAAGGAAAAATACATTTTTTTTGCAAAAATATTTTGGAATACACACTTTTTAAATACAATCCTTGCAAAGAACCTCCTTGCAAACATGTCTAAGAAAAGAAATATTTTGAAAAAACTCCTTGCAAATATGCCTTAGAAAAAAAACACTTTCAATGTGTCTTTTGGAAAAAAAAAAGAAAAAACATACTTTGTAAAAACCTCATTTTACAAAAAATGTCTTCTTTGCAAATATGCAATAAGAAAAGAAATATTTTGAAAAAACTCCTTGCAAATATGCCTTAGAAAAAAAACACCTTCAATGTGCCTTTTAGAAAAAAGAAGAAGAAACATACTTTGTAAAAACCTCCTTTTGCAAAAAATGTCTTCTTTGCAAATATGCAATAAGAAAAGAAATATTTTGAAAAAACTCCTTCAATGTGCCTTTTGGAAAAAAAAAAACATACCTTGTAAAAACCTCCTTTTGCAAAAAATGTCTCCTCCTTTCAAAATTAGTTCGACAAAAACATGCAAAGTTAAAACATGCGAAAATAATGAATCAATTTTAGGTTTATTTATATGAGTATAGAAAACACAAATTTATTTATTTATTTATTTATTTATTTTTTTTCGGCCGACGAGTTTTTTTTTCCGTTTCATTATTCGGCCAAATAACCTTCACTATAATTGACGGCGTCGTTACGGAAAAAGGTTATTCGGCCGAATAATTATTCGACCGAATAATTATTCGGCCGAATAATTATTTCGGCCGAATAATCTCTGAAACATGAAAGATTCACATTTCTGCAGAATTTTCAGGTTTCTCCATTTTTGGAAGGGAAAAACCACCTCTTACACAAAAAAATGAATGTCGGACTTCATACAAGTAGGTTCATCATTGAATCTACTTTACGTAGGTATAAATTTTGTTGTATATAGATAAGAACTGTTTTTTTTAAGTTTTATTTTCGTAACATGTGTCGAGTTAGGATTCAACTCTTTAAAAAAACGATGAAAATAAAAATCCATAACTTTAAAAATACAGCACCAAAAAAATCGAAAAAAATGTGGGATTCTTAATTGGCGTGTTTACTTCAAAAGGGTCTTCGTAGATTTTTTGTTTTTATAGCGGATTGAGAGAAAAGTGGCGCAACAAAAAAGTTGTTGAAAATCGACTGAGTTTCCCCATTGATCGACTTTAAAAAAATATAATAATTAGTATATAGATCCATTGGTTGCAAACTTATAGTCAGGCACTAGTACATTGTGTGTACATTGTCGTAGCATTTTCTGTTTTTGCAAAAAACAAGTCTAACAATGATTTTAGTGGCGCAACAAATCATAACTATTTTGTAGTATTTTCATTTTATAAGAACACACTGTCAAACATTTGCGAAATCGACATATCAAATCTTAATAAAAAAAATTGAAAAAATTATGAATAGAAAGCTAACATAATTCTATAAAAGTTTTCTTTTTACGGAAAAGTGAAGTTTTAAATAAAAATATCACTTTTGTTCGCCCGAAGTTGAAAAACATGAAAAAACCAGAATTATTTTCTCACGAGACCCCCCAAAATAGACACCCATCTTCATTTTTTCATACCAATAGCTCCAAGAAGAGGAAGATCGATTTTGGAGATGTGCTTGGGAGTGATGGAGGTGGTCACAATGCTTGACACACCATGTTTAGTACATGTTAGCCACGATGTGGCACTTTTGGGCACCAGTTTCCATGTACTTGGTACCTACGGAATGCGTTGCCATGTATTTTGGATCTACGACGCGAGTTGCTGGATTTTGTATAGGGCACGAGTTTCCATGTATTTTGGATCTACGACACGAGTTTCCAAATCTTGTATAGGGCATGAGTTTCCATCGTATGTACATTGGAAACCATGTTCCACTATGGGTGAATCCATGAAGGTGGTTCATGATTTTTGGCAAGCGGTGTGGGAAAAATTTGCGCTATGAACCCTTGATCGAGGTATTTTAAATCCCTCGATCGAGCTATTGAAACCTCAATCAAGTTTTTTAAAATATCTCTCTTGAGCACTTCAAAACACCTCGATCGAGGGTTTTAAAATACCTCGATCGAGCTGCTGAGACAGTGAAAAAAAAAAAACAGCCACGGCCGATTGACCGACACTGCTCCAACGACATCGACCCATCAAATCATCTCGATCGAGGATGTGGGCTTGATCGAATGCCTTGAGACCACCACACCACACCACGCCACCACGCTACGCTGTCGTCCAATCCACCAAGTAAGTGGACCATAAACCTCCAATTTATTTTTAAAATTAAATTAAATTTCTTGTGTTTTTAGTTTGTATAAATTTGTATCAACCACCGTTTTTAATTCTAAATGTGTATTGGCAAGCAGAAATGCTGTCGAATTACACATTTGGAAATAAAACAACAACATTTAATAAATGTCACTTGTTGTGGGTTTTTTTTTCAATAAATTGGAAACCTCATTGAAAACATGTGTAGCAATTTAAAATTTTTGTTTTATGTTTTAAATTTTAAATTTAGGTTGTATTTATTTTTTCAAATTATTAATATTTTTGTTTATATCAATCGGTAGCATTTACGCTATCGGTTTTATTTTAAAATGTGTATTGGCAAGCAAAAATGCTGCCCATTTTTTTCAATCCTCTGAGAATGCCAAAAGGATTGAAAAAAACATATACATATTTCAAAATAAAACCGGCAACATAAACGTTGCCGATTAAACATTCCCCGTAGCGCTACCGGTTTTATTTTAAAATGTGTATTGGCTTGATTGGGTATTGAATTTTTAAATATATAGATTGAATTTTTAATAAGTTAAAGTACACTAAGGATCTATTATAATTGGAATTGTAAGTGGAATTGCAATTAGAAATGCAATTGAAATCGGAAATTTAAATTGAAATTCGAAATTGAAAATTTAAATTGAAATTGAAAATGAAAATGAAATTGATATTGGAAATTGATATTGAAATGAAATTTGAAATTTGAACTTTGAAATGAAATTGAAAATTGAAAATGGAAATGGAAATGGAAATAAAAATTGATAATTGGAAATGAAATTAGAATTGGAAATCGAAATATTGAAATTGAAATTTGAAAACCTTTGAAATTGAAATTGAAATTTGAATTGTAATTTGCAATTTCATTTTCAATTTGATGAAATTGCAAATTGCAATTGAAATTGAAAATTGAATTTCATATTGAAATTGAAAATTGACATTTGAAATTGAAATTGGTATTGGAAACTAGAAATGGAAATGTAAATGGAACTGAAATAATTGAAATTGGAAGTGGAAATTTAAAATTTGACTTGTGACTTATTGGTGTTCACCGATCACAATTACAATTTGAAATTTCAAAATTGAAAATGAAAATGAAAACCAAATTGAAATTGAAAATGGAAATTGAAATGTAATATGAAATTGATTGAATTTGAGAAATGGAATTGGAATTGGAATTAGAATTGTAATTGGATTTGGAAATTGAAATTGAAAATGGAAATTGAAATGTAATATGAAATTGATTGAATTTGAGAAATGGAATTGGAATTGGAATTAGAATTGTAATTGGATTTGGAAATTGAAATAGAATTTGAATTTGAATTTGGAATTGAAATTGAAACTTGAAATTTCAAATCGGAAACTGAAGATGAACTTGAAATTGAAATTGACATTGGAATTTTATGTAAAATTGAAAATGAAATTTGAAATTGAAACATAAATTTGAAATTGACATTGAAATTTGATTTTGGAATTTGGAATTTGAATTTGAGTTTAATTTGAATTTGAAATTGAACCTTGAACTTTGAAATTGAAATTGAAATTTGAAATTTAAAATTTGAAATTGAAATTTTAAATTTAAAATTTTAAATTTGAAATTGAAATGCGAAATTGAAATGTGAAATTGAAATTGAAATTTGAAATTGAAATTTGAAATTGAAATTGAAATTGAAATTGAATTTGTATTGAATTTGAAATAGAAAACTGAAATTGAAATCCAAATGTGATGCAGAGAGTTCTCAAGAGAGAACTTCATTGCTTCGTGCTCGATGGAGCACGAGAGGATCCGACGTCGCCCAATAGGGTGGCCATCGGCAATGCTCTCATTCACTGAAGAGCGAGGCCACACTGGGGTCAGCTACCACTGGAAGCAACAACATGAGAGATAGTGCATCGGTTCATCTTGATGATGTACATATTGACCCTGAGGAGGAGGAGGTGCGCCAAGACACAGTTACATCATCTACATATTTTTTGTTAGATACACTTTCAATAAATTTTTAATATAGAATGTATTGAATTTCACTTGCAAGTTATAATATATATTTTCACTAAAATTTGTGTTTTGGTTTGGATCGCAGGTGCATTGGGGGGCTCATATGATGATGAGGTTTCACGCATAACTCTTGCTGATATTACCACCCAACGAGAGTGGGTGCAATCATGCATGTGCACACTTCGGGAGGATTCTCCCACTATACGCTCATTACTCATGATGTTATCGGCACTTGATGATATGTTGGACCTCTACAGGAGAGTGGGACCTCTTAGTGACATTTGGCGTTTTACATGCCATAGGAGAAGACTGGATGTCATGGGCCCCCGTAAATGGGAAGATGTCAAAGGTGCCATAAGAGGGCATGACATAAAGGGTACTTTGTTCGACATCCCTCATGACCCCCCTGCCGGTCAACCGCTTACACTCAAGGAGTTTAAGATCGAGGCCACAGCACCATATGTATATAATAGATTCATCGAAGCGTGGGGCATGTTCCCCCACCATGACCAGGTCCCTTTGCACTTTGCAACACACATATATGTAAATTTGTTTCTAGAAATGCACTCGGAATACACTTGCATGGGATTTGGGTTCTTTGGTGCTGGAAGGGGACGTTCCTACCAACGTCCTGGGGCTCGTAGAGACCCCGCTTTCGTGCCACCCCTCCGAGGTTGGTACCTATTCCAGAGAGGGTGGTCATTAGGGAAGGTGACATGACACAGTCATCCCAGCTTGCTACAAAGGCTAGGCAGGGGATAACAGACTTGTTGTTCACTATTATGGGCAGTGTTGTTGTTGTTGTCTAGGGAGAGGTGTCTAGATCACCCCCTGCACCTATACATCTAGAGATAGAGTGGGTCAACGATGACCTGCTCAATTCATTAGATGATCATGACATACGGGCGTATGCTTGGTCAACCCGAAATGCATACTTCCGGCTATATCGTACACACTAAGCTTCGAGACAGGTATATTTTTTTACAATTATGTATATATTCTTTCATGTTACATCATATTATATGTCGTAAATTGAATTCTCAATAATACTTAAGGGGTGTATTTTATTTCTCCATGCAAGGGACCACATACATGGATGAGCTCTTTCATAGCGAGCCATTGGTTGGTCCATCCGCTTGTATAATTTATGTTCCAATTGAATTTGTATTTATTAATCTCAGTTTAAATCATTTATGTTTTAATTCTTAATTTGAGACATTATGTTTTAGATCCTAACTTTGAATTTCAAATTGTACAAGGAAAAGGAAACGTCATTGCTCAAGATGATACACATGAGGACCACGAAGGTCCTGACTAACCAGGCCTAGACACGGAGGTGAGTTTTAATTTATGTTCCAATTCATTTCACATTTAGTAATTTCATTTTATACTTTATCTTTTAATTCTTGAATTATAACTTTTATGTTTTAGTTAAATATTTTTTCATAAATCTAACTTATTTGTAATGTAATGGCATCTTACACAGGCATCACTATAGGTGGGTGTCGATGCTGCAATCACTTTCTTAGATGATTGGGATACAGCTCAACCACATGGTCCTGATGAGGGCCCATCTACCCATATTTCGATCCAGATTCCAAATATCACCATTGACTTGGCTCAGGTGATTTTCACATCCATCCATTAAAAATTTTCACCTCTTGTTGAATATTATACATTGGTCAAAATATAAATAACTTACAAAGTTCACAATTTTAACTTTTACAGTATGTTGAGATCGAGGCCTTCTTTCATAGTTCACCGTCTCAAGGCCAGGATGGGCCTACTACAGGTGAAGGCAGTCATAGGGACGATCAAGGGCCTCATGGGGGTAGCAGCCAATGAGTTGATGATGTATACATTTCCATGTTTTGGATATTTGAACATGTTTTGGATATGGACTTTTCCATATATTTTGTTATATATTTTACATATATTCCATCATATTGATGTCTTCATGTGTATTTTGTATCTTGATTAAATGAAGTTGATCGTCTTTTATTTTACATCTAGATATAGTTATTACAGTTACATTTATGTTGTGTTGTTTCAATTGCAAATTTAATGTATAGTGATTACAATATAAAAGTTTAATCTCAATTACATTACAATTGCAAATTCAAAATTTAAAATTAATTTGTGTACATTACAATTTAACATTTAAATTACAATTTTACATAAATGTGTAATTTAAATTGAAAATTCAATGTGTAGTTACAATTTAAAAGTTCAATTTCGACTATAGCACAATTTAAAATTTAAAATTTAGTGTGTAATTTCAATTGAAAATTCGATGTGTAGTTACAATTTAAAAGTTCAATTTCGAATACAAATTACAATTGCAAATTCAAAATTTAGAATTCAATTGTGCTTTACAATTTAAAATTGAAATTACAATTACATTATGTTGTCTATGCATTACAATTAAATTACAATTTACATATTCCAATTCAATTACAATTTAAAATCTAAAATTAAAATTTCAAATTTAATCTGTAATTTCAATTGAAAATTCAATGTGTAGTTACAATTTAAATGTTCAATTTCGAATACAAACTACAATTGCAAATTAAAAATTTAGAATTCAATTGTATATTACAATTTAAAAATTTAGAATTCAATTGTACATTACAATTTAAAATTGAAATTACAATTACATTATTTTGTCTATGCAATACAATTCAATTGCAATTTACACATTCTAATTCAATTACAATTTAAAATCTAAAATTAAAATTTCAAATTTAATGTGTAATTTCAATTGAAAATTCGATGTGTAGTTACAATTTAAAAGTTCAATTTCGACTACAAATTGCAATTGCAAATTCAAAATTTAGAATTCAATTGTACATTACAATTTAAAATTGAAATTACAATTACATTATGGTGTCTACTCATTACAATTCAATTACAATTTACACATTCCAATTCATTTACAATTTACAATTTAAAATTGCATTATGGGATCTTTCTTGTATGATTTAGTTTCTATCCATCCACATAAACTTTAAATAAAAAATTATTTCCTAGAATTACAATCAAATAAAATTTACCCATTTTATAAGGTTAGGTGGAATTGTATTAAATAATAATTCTTGGTTTTTAGAGATTATGACTATTTAACACATGTTTATCCTAGATATTGAGGAAGTTCATGGATCACTGACCATACATTCAAGTGTATTCAAATTATCAATGTGCTTGTCACATTGGAGCACCATGCCCCAATTTAAAAAAAAAACTCCCATCTAGTATTTTTAATCTTGGTATTAAAGCATCTAAAAAATACATGTTTATAAAACTAAATTGGTCACCTTGCAAAACAAACCCTATATAAATGAGGAAAAAAGAACCTCCACAAAAATATCCAACAAAATCTTCAACAAGACAACATGACATATATGTCAATGATGCAAATGGCATACATGTAACTCATTCATCTGGCCAATGGGTTATAGGAATGCAAGTCTCCATAAGACGATCATGGTCAGCTTATGTCATCTTCCATCTCTTTGGTTCACCTCTCTTCACCTTGATTTCTGTTAGATGTATCTGAGCTTCCACCACCAAATGACTGTATTGGCATGATATATATTCAGGCATAAAATCTATGTAAATAATATAAGCACCCTGTTTTCACTCTTTCAAAAAAGTGTCCCATTAGAACTAGGTCTCCAATTTGGTATGTGAACTCTCCATCTTGATAGGGTCACACCAACCTGCTTTTAATTTGTGTGCATTGCATCAAATAATATGCCACATTTTCTTGATTGTGGGGGGGTGCAATAACAACGAATACATCACCTGCAAGATAAATTACAAGTATTATTCAAATGTATATGTGTAATATATAGTGAAATAATTAACTATATATATTGAACTAATATATAGTGAACTAACTAATGAAGTATTGTACCTTCCCTAACCTCATCAGAAACTCGATCATGATCAAGTGAGACCATTGTCTCGTTAGTGTGCATCTCTTTCCATTTTGGAATTGGATGCGGGCCCTTTGGATTAAGAGGGACATATTTCCATGGTTTCACATATACATCATTTTCACATTGATGAATCCTGCATCCATTTGCATTAATGCAAAAATAAAATAAAAACAAGCATACTTCCTCGTTTCAATGGAAAATATGTCACACATGTTTTTACTACGAACAGAATGTAATTCCCTCATACCAGGTATGGTCTCACAATACCATGGCATGGATCTATTCACATCACCAAGGGAAACATCCCAAAATAATCTGCATGGAATTAAATTTGTCATATATAAATTCCTACTAAGTAGGTGTTCTTTTGGAAATGATGATATTGAATGTTATTAGCTTATTAATTGAGTTTGGAGTTTATTACATGCACACCTCCCTTGCTTGTTCACAAACTTGATATCCCAAATGACGTGTGCACCAATCAACTACTTCAACGGATCATTTGAGTCGGGTTGCACCATGACTCATCTGGTACCTCCGAAGTGATCATTTCACACATGCAACTATGCCATCATGTTCACCCTTTCCATGCTCTGTTTAAAAAAAGCTCCAAGTGTGTCGGACTCCTGTATCTTTATGAAGGCGACTCAACCAATAAAAAGAGCGTGCTGATTTGAATTTCCTTGCACACCCATATGACCAAATCCAGTATTCAGTAAATGATATGCCTCTCTTCCTGAATGAATCATAAATCAACCCAAAGCAGTGTTGAACGAACAATGTTTCATGCTCACGATCATCACTGACCTAAAAATGGTACTCCTTGATCACTTCATGTGACTGAGGAGTGATATCCCTACCATCAATGCTTTCCTGAGCATGTCTGTACAATACATGTACGGAGACAGACACCTAGTTGGAGTGATAGTACTCACTTTGTATCTCTCTCTGAGGAGCAAATGTGTAGTTCTCAGCAAAGTCTACCACTGATAAGATTGTGCCTGGCTCAAATACCTCACGAGAATGTTTGAATTCTGAAGCTTGCCACCTGGACCTATGGGAGGGCTTTATGTATTTATAAATCTAACTTTGAAACTTCTCCATGAAATCTAAAACAAGAATCTCATCCTTGATCAAGTCGATCCTGTTAGATGGCACAGATGAAGAAGATGATGGATTCATGGAGACATACTCATACCTCTTCCACATAACTGTGATATCTGACAATCCAGGGTGTGTTGGATCGATAGGAAATTTCCTATGGAACAATGTCAAATCACCTCATTCAGGGCATCTTCTCTCACCTACAGACCTCTTATTGAAAAACACTTGGTCAGGATTCTTGTTTCATAGTATCATACAAATAAAATCTCGCACTGTGTGAGGAGCTAGTTCACCATTCCAATGCCTTTTGCAAAAATGGAGAAATGTGTCATAGTGTAGTTGAAATTCAACGTGGTATCGACAGCAAAAAGTGTCACGAATCGTATTTAGCCTGATATACCACGGTTTCAATTTGTTGAACATGCTAAATGATATTTGAACACCAGTATTGGTTTCTTGGAACTCCTCATAAAGTGTAACTCCCATCATCTCTATCACATGCTTACAGTGCTCCTGATAAATTCCTCTGGATAAACATTGTCACAGGACATGCTTTCGATCTGGAATAGCACGAGAATGGCTATCCCAAAACTCTATCACCTTCTCTCTAATGCCCGCTGCCATCCTGCCTCGATAGGGTTCCCTACAAATAAGATCCCAACAAGCAGCTTCATCATTTTCATCTATCCGGACCCTGAATTTAGTATATTTGAACAATGTTCTTTTTGATACTCTGAGCAATGATGCCATTGTTGATACCATTCGATTTATTGAGGTGCTTTGTGCCACAACATCCGTTGTAATTTCCCTATGAGCAGCTCGGATATCATTATTTCTTGATTTTCCAAATGAAGATAATGCAGTTCTTACATTTTCTATTGCATTCTTGCATGCCTTTTTTGTTTTAGCATCTTTAAAACCCAACAACTTTGTGGCACCTTTCAATTTTTTGTGTTTTATCAACCCATGTAGAATTTGAGCTTGTGTCGTCGTTGAATGCTACTCAAACTATGACTTAATTGTGTTACTGACATGCTCTCTAACTGTCCGACTAGGGATCAAGTTCTCAATCTCTTCTCATGTAGAAACAACTACACAATCCTCTAAACAATTTCCACCCCTTCCAACCCCACTGCAACTCCCAATTATACTTGAAATGTGAGAGGGAAAGGTGTCATGTGATGGCTGATCAAGATCATGAGGGGGCACATGGTCATGTGATTCTTGATCACCATGATGTGATGGCTGACCATAATCTCTCCCTATATAATCAAAATTCATGTGAAGGGAATTTCAATCTGAAATGCACTTTACAAGGAGGTTAATTTTAAAGTACCAAATTGAAGTGTTTTGAAATGCATTGGTACACGAATTGAAAATACTTTTAAAACAAGAAAATTGTGTGTAACTTGAATTCAAAATAACTAAATATCTACACATTTAACTTGAAGTTGTACATTTAGCTTGATAATTGTTCTAAGTAAAGTTTGAAATTGCTAGTAACTTGAAATTTGAAATTGCTAGTAAAGTTTGAAATTGCTAGTAACTTGAAATTGCTAGTAATTACTTAAGAATTGTTCTAAGTAAAGTATGAAATTGCTAGTAACTTATACATTTAACTTTAAAATTGCTAGTAACTTGAAATTTGTTACATGTAAATTAACAAATTGAAAATTGCTAGTGACTTGAGAAAATTTTTCCAACTAATACATTTAGCTTGAGAATTGTTCTCAGTAAAATTTGAAATTGCTAGTAACTTGAAATTTGAAATTGCTACTAAAGTTTGAAATTGCCTGTAACTTGAAATTGCTAGTAATTACTTGAGAAAATTGTTCTAAGTAAAGTTTGAAATTGCTTGTAACTTGGAATTGCTAGTAACTTGTACATTTAACGTTAAAATTGATAGTAACTTGAAGTTTGTTACATGTAAATCAACAAATTGAGAATTGCTAGTGACTTGAGAAAAATTCGATACAAGTATTGAAAAATTACATTAAAAACAAGAAAAGTGTTTGTAACTTAATTTCAAAATTACTAAATATGTATGTAACTTGAAATTGTACATTTAGTTTGAGAATTGCTAGTTAAGTTTGAAAATCAAGTATATATATTTAACTTCATAATTATTAATAACTTGATAGTTGTGCATTGAACTTTAAAATTGCTAGTAACTTGAAATTTGATGTGGAAATTGACAAATTGAAAATTCAGTGTGAATTAAATTTTTCAACTAATACATAACTATCATTAACTTGAAAATTATCCAAGTCTTTACTTGAAAATTGTTCATTGAATTTTACATCTATTACATAACTATCAAAATATTAATTTCATTTGTTTTCAAATTGAATTTTCTAACTAATACATAACTATCATAATGTTCATTTCAAATAAAATGAGGGTAAGTTAAAATTAGACATTATTAGTTATTTCAATCAACAAATGTTGAGACTTGGAGCTCACATGAGGCTATACATTTATATTTTTTTAACAAATAACAAAACAAAAATTTAAATTACATTTAACTTGAAATTGTTAGTAACTTAGAAAATTGCAATTAGTTAAATATGTACATTTTAACTTGAAAATAGTGTCCAAGTGTACATTTTTTTTGAAAATTGTTCCAATAACATTGAAAATTGTTAGTCACTTGAAAACTTATTCATTTAACATGAAAAGTTTTACAAATTTTGAAATACAAATAGCAAAGTTATGAAATAAATAATAATCTCATTACAAACAATATCTTAAATAAATTAGATTGTGAAATAGTTAATATTTTTTTTTAAATTGTTACTAGTTTTGTAGTCTAAATAAAAAATTGATAAATATCTTATTGCAAACAAAATATAGTAAGCCTAAAATGAAAAAAAAAATATTTAGTATATATGTAACAAATTATTAGAAAAAGATATGTGAAATTTAAATTAGGTAGCATATAATTAAAAAATTTACCTTGGTTGTCCTCCATTGGAATTTGTTGCACCAAAAGTGCACATTCTTCTTCTCTCAATTTTTTCTCTTTGTTGTGTCATTATTTCCCTATTCTTCTCACGCTCTTCATGCTCGTTTTGTTGAAGAGCATGCTTCCTTTGTCGTTTTCTTTTTCTCCCCATCAAACTACAATGAAAACAAACAAAGAATTTTTCAAATTGTTATAACAAAAAACAATATGTAATATGAAATTGAACAACAATAATACTTCTTACATGTCTAATGAATTCTAATTGAACAATATTAATACTTAGTGATGAAAGGAAATCTGCGGAAGAATTTTTAAATTCAATTACTAATTACAGAACTGTGGGGTAAAGATGAACAATATTCATACTTCTTACATGTCTAATGAACTCTCATTGAACAACTTCAAATTCACATAGCTCTACTTGAAAGTAAATTAATGATGAATTACATAAGTGTTGTTTGGAAATTCTTAAGTGATTATATAAAGGTTTCTTGTTAATTTTGAGTGGGAATGGTGGTTGGAAACATTAATTGTCCAACTCATTTCTTGGGTTCCTTTTTATGTTTTATTTACACACACAAATTCTCGATTGAGACCTTTTTTTAAAACCTAGATCAAGCAACTAACTTCGATCGAGGACATTACGAGACCTCGATCGAGGTCTCTCTAAAACCCTCGATTGAGGTTTTTTAAAAACCTTGATCGAGAAAATAGCTCGATCGAGGGCCTAAAAACAGGTCGAAATCCTTTTTCAGTGCAGAAACAAAATTTGGTCTGCCTTTCACAAGCTTAAACTATGTTATTAAATGCACATTAATGGGAGGACTTGATACCGTTGGATTCATCAATGAATCCTCTATCCATATAAATATAATTTACGAATTTTTATTTTCGTATGTCATTTTTTTTTAATTTCTGTTAAATCTTACCCTAGAAAACCCTATCGACAACTTCGAATGAGCTCAGAGATAAATCAACAACGTTCAAAATACACATCCAAAAATTTTGAAAAAATATATAAGCACTACATCAGTGCATCCTCTTCAAAATGGTATTTTTAGTTTTGGAAATTATGTAAAAAATCAAAATATTTTGCGTGCACATGCACATGTGTGCAAAATGCGACTGAAATATTCACTGGTCAGTTTCGAAAAATAATAATAATTATAATTTTTCGAGGAAAATTAAAAGAAAAATAATTACACACTAGTGCATTCTGTCTAGATCATGTTCACATATTTCATTTTTAAAATTATTACTTTAACATTAAATTATTTTGCACACACGAGCCACTTGTTATTTGCTCTTCAAATTTTTAAGGACACATGTTTCATTAAATGAAAATTTGACATGATAAATGACATTGGTATATTTTAAAAAAATATCATTGGAAGGCCAACATAATTCTCTATATTTCTTTTTTTAACCGCATGTCGAAATTCAAATGGAAAATATGAGTTTTGAGGGCTTCAATTTAATATATGGGTAAAATTTCCATTTTTCATCGCCATATTTGGCAAAAAAGAGTTACCCATCTTCATGAAATCAACCTATTTGATAATAAAATTTATATGTTTGTTCGAGTTTTGTAGCCTTGATGTACATGGATTTCCAGTTATGTGATTTATATATTGCTTGTCTATATTTGTATCTTGTTGTCTCATGGTGTGTTAGGGTTTGTTTAGAAACCATTCAGTTATGGAGTTATAACATGGCCAACTTTAGAAACATAAGCATTAAAACAAAGAACATGAAAGAACATGTGCATAATAAATCTAAAACAAAAACATACATAGCCTTATACCTTGGGATCCTTTCTTGTAGGATAAAAGGCATACATATTTAAATGAGAATATGCATAATTTACTAAAGGAGATACATTAATCTATGAATTCATGAGAAGGTGGAAATCCCATTCATTCATATATTATAAGCATGAACATGTACTAAGGATAATAAGAGTAAAATTCATCAATTTAACATATGAAATAAATCCTAAATCACATATGAAGCCTAAATCATCGTATACATCATTATTGGATATTCTTACTAATTGGTGAAGACTTCCATTTAAATTCAATGCGCAACTAACCAACTATGTCCTCGAATCCAATCACCCTTGAATATAATACGTTTACACTTGATTGATCATCCCCTTTCCTATAACACATCTTAGATTCCTCATTCCAACAGTGACATCCATCTCACATTCCTCATTCGAACAATGGCATTCATCTTCTATGCAAAGGTGAACTAAAGCTTCATGGGGGCAATTTATTTATAGTTACCATTGCATCTACCCTTTGTGGGAAATAATGGGAAATTTCAATTTCCATTTATCTAAAAGCTTTGGAAACATTCAGAAGGCTTGCTAATAAGTAGTGGGACTATCAAATCTACTTTCCATGGAAAATTATGGGTATTACAAACATATAGGCTAGCTCACACTATTCATGGATACACCTTGATTTCCATTACAAACAATGTACTCATCCTTCATGATGACCAATCAATATTGGTCATCAAAATGGTTCTTCTAATAAAAAAATCACATCCAAGGCATACAATAGCCTATGTGCATGAACAATAGTCATGGATTATGATTTTATGTTTGGATGCTCCTAAAATGATGAACAAGGATATGAACCTTGAAAATAATAGACTGAAGCGATTTTTTTGTGTAAAAAGGAAGCACTTGTACATTTTACTTGTTAGTGGACTCGCATACTATGTGACACCCACAAATTAGTATGTGTGCATATTCCTCATTCTTAAGTATTTCCAATGATTTTTTTTTCTCAATTTGTTCATATGTAACTCTAGATATGGCTTCTTGATATTGGAATTACAAATATAATTGAATGATTTGTGAGTTCAAACTAAATCACCATCGCCATTGAGAGGCATTGGAATTTTTGCACAAAGCAATGAAATTTTCATAATCTTGGATATTCTTGGAGAGATTGCTCTTGTGTGATGATATGGATTGAACCATCCAGATATGTTTTATTTTGGATGATCATTCAAGAGTCTATATATTGGCATGTGATATGCATAATATGCTTAGATATGTACTCATACATGGTGCCATCTCAAGAAATAGGGTTTTTCTTAGTGAAGGCCATCGCAATCTTGCTCAAGGGGGTCATTTATGATATGAATTCTACCAGGCATGCATTTCCATCGTGAACACATCCAAAATGGTCACATGCACATGTGGGAGCTGACAAAACCCAAGTCCGCTTGCCGGTTTGGGTTCTGTGCCCCTAGAGAAAATCCTCAAAGTGTCCCTAAATGGCCACAGGGTGCCTGACCAAGATTCCTGTAGCACCAAAATCGTGACTCTGATCGTGAATCCGTCAATTCTGATGGATTCGGGACACTGGGTTTCAGCTAGGGGACCCCCCACAATGTGCCTCTAACACTCGAAAACGGTGCTATTGCGCCATCTTCGGAACTAGGGTTTTGCTCAATGAATGCCATCGCAATCTTGATCAAGGGGGTCCTTTATGATTTGAAGTCTCTCGGGCATGCATGGCCATCGTGAAATCATCTACAATGGCCACATGCATGTGTGGGAGTTGACAGAACCCATGTCCTCTCACTAGTTTGGGTTTTGTGCCCCTAGAGCAAATCCTAAAAGTGTCTATGAATGGCCACAGGGTGCTTGAATAAGATTCTTGTAGCACCAAAACTGTGAATCCGATCGCAAATAAATCGATTTCGATGGATCCAGGATGTCGGGTTTTAGCTATGGGACCCCCCACACTGTGCCTCAAACACTCGAAAACTGTGCTATTGTGCCATCTCCAGAACTAGGGTTCTGCTCAGTGAAGGCCATGCCAATCTTGCCCAAGGGGGTCATTTATGATTCGAAGGCTCCCAGGCGTGTGTTTCCATCATGAACACATCCTAAATGGCCACATGCATGTGTGGTAGTTTATGGAACCCAAGTCTGCTTGCTGGTTTGGTTTCCGTGGCCCCAGAGCAAGTCCTCACAGTGTCCTTGAATGGCCATGGGATGCCTGACAAAGATTCCTGTAGCAGCAAAAATGTGACTCTGATCGCGAATCCGTCAATTCTAATGGATCTGGGGTGCCAGGTTTCATCTAGGCCCCCCCCCAAACCATGCCTCAAACACTAAAAAATGGTGCTATTGTGCCATCTCTGGAACTAGGGTTTTGCTCAGTGAAGGCCATGCCAATCTTGCTCAAGGGGGCCATTTATGATCTGAAGGCTCCCAGGCATGTGTGGCCATCGTGAACACATACAAATTGGCCACATTCAGTGTGGGAGTTGACAGAACCCAAGTCTACTCGTCGGTTTAGGTTTCGTGCCCTTAGAGCAAATCCTCAAAGTGTCCCTGAATGACCATGGGGTGCCTAACCAAGATTCCTGTAGCACCATAAACATGACTCCGATCATGAATCCATTGATTCCGATAGATCTGGGGTGCTAGTTTTCAACTAGGGGACTCCCCACACCATGCCTTAAACGCTCAAAAACAGTGCTATTGTGCCATCTCCGGAACTAGGGTTTTTCCTAGTGAGACCATGCCAATCTTGCTCAAGGGGTTCATTTATGATCCGAAGGCTCTCAAGCGTGCATGAAAATCATGAACACTTCCAAAATGGACACATGCACCTCTGGGAGTTTACGGAACCCAAGTCCGCTCACAGGTTTGGGTTTCGTGCCCCCGGAGCAAATCCTCAAAGTGTCCGCTAGCATCATTGCACAATGAGTTTAAGAGGGTTAAATGGATAATCCATGGAAGGGCTAGGGCCAACATTCATGCACCGAAAGATGCTAAATATAATGAGTAGTTAAATCAATGAGGGCCTTGAAGATCCAAGCCAACACTGGAGAAGAAAAGCATGCACAAAAAACATCAATGAGATAAATGACCAATGAGCAGGGGGATACAAAAGAGAAAGAGAAAACCAAATAGGATATTAAGATCTTACACATGAGAGGGGCATGAATTAACTTTAGCATTAATGCAAGGAGGTGGTAGATAAAGGAAAAGGACATGACAAGGAGAGGTGGTGGTATGATGCCATGCATCCACACACGTCACTAAAGGGAGGCAATCAGGGAAGGAAAGGGTAGTGTCCACAATTGACATATTAATTGGAGGGTCCATGTTGAATATCATGTCAACCATAGTACCAAGAGGGATGACAAATAAATTAGCAAGGGACATGTTGAAAGTGGTCACAAACATTTTGTCACAAGTACATACGGAAGAAGCATCGAGAAGATGACAGGAGCACCAACTATTTGATATTAGCATTAACATACATAGGGGTAAAACATTAATCTTTTCCCAGGTGTAAAACACCAGGTCGTAAATTACTAGCTATGTTGCTTGCTTGTCTGCTAGTTTGTTAAATTGACAAAATACATGGAAGTAGCGCAGTTATTCAAATTATTTCATCAATGGATATATCCTCATAAAGATATGTCCCAACATGATTTCCTTTGCATGGGGACTTTTTTAGGTGTTGAATGATAATACGAGAGTCCCCTACAACTCTTAAATTACAAACTCCTTTTTTCTTTGCTATGTAGAGACCCTTCCAAAGAGCCAATATTTGTTCTTGATTGTTCGTTAGTGTAGGTAATCCCAAAGAGAATCTTATTTCACTAATTACTTTGGGGAAAAAAATCACCCTCCCTGCTCCTGCCACTCTTAAATTTCCTTTCGAGGATCCATAAAAAAGAGAACATGCTGATAACTTCTATAACGTCCCTAATGACCTGCTTGGCCACTAAAGACCGTGATCCATTTTTTTTCTCCAAAACATCGACTGAGTGCCCATGCACATAGTCAGGAGAGTTTGGATCTGCAATCCGCAACTTGCAGTTGTGAACCTGCAACTTTCAATGCGCAACAACGGATCCCACAATCTGCATCACGCAAGCCACAACCCGCAATTGTGGATGCAAAAATGTGGAATTCCAACTTCCATAGGAGGTCACTCCCTCAATCTGCAACCCGCAATAGTGGGTCCCGCAATCGGCATCCCGCAATCCGCAACCCGCAATTGTGGATGCGGAAATGCGGAATTCCAACTTCCGCAGGAGGTCACTCCCGCAACTCGCAACAATGGGTCCCACAATCTGCATCCTGCACCCCGCAATTGCAGATGCGAAATTGCGGAAGCCCCAAAACAAGTAATCTTGAACTTGGCAATCCTGCAAGCCCCGCTCTACAAGGGAAACTTCATCAAATCGTCTAAGGGGCATAACTCCTTCCTCCAACGTCCAAATGGTGCAAGGTTGGTACCGTTGTAAAGCTCTTGGAGAGCTCTATCTAATGGTAGAGTCCCCTGATTAGGTGAGGTATCTAACCTCCCCATTTTATTCTTTGAATTTCTGTCTATATCTCATCTTAGACACTTCCAACCTCTTTCCTGCCAAGGTCTTCCTTCCCATCTGACCCACAGAGGTTTTTGAAACCTCTTCCAGGGCTTCCCTTCTTCCCCAAGGATCAGGTGTAAATATACATCTCCTTCATAGGGTTAGTTATACATAAGCATTCCTCTCCACACCATGAAACACTATCATTCATTATAACATGTAAAATGCATTAAACAGACTTAATCAACACATCTATCATATGCAAGAATTACAAGGCATTAAACTCTTGCAATATAATATATACATATAACCATAAACTCAATCCTTTACTCAGGCATGTGCATGACTTCATTTCAATCCCATTCATATACATACATCCCACAGTTCCATAATTATACACAAGCATTCATCACAAAAAAATGAAACACTATCATTTATCATAACATAAATACTTATCTTTCAATTCAGAAGCAACTGGATAAGTGAGAGCAACGTTCCACCCAACCTTAGATCTCTGTCCAATCTATACTATTTCAGCTGAGAGATCGCCCCCGAGATGGGTAGTGTATCCACTAAGGAGGGATAGCAGGTTCTCTCACAGTCAATGCTACATTCTCATACTAAACCAGTCTATAGTTGGGTTTATCAAGCATTCCAGGGAACCCACCCATTCTAAGCCAACCTATAGTCGTTATCAAGCATTCAAGGACAGCTAGGAAGGCATTGCTAAACTAGTGAGCTCAACCACAGAGCTGCAGGCATCTCAGCACTCAGTTGACCTGGCACCCATAGTACTTACCACATCCAACACAAGGAAGACGTACTTCACTGTTGCACATTTCCTCAAGGCATCTTCCCTTCCAGTGATAATCTAGGATGGGCATAGAAAGGTCCAGCCACTAGTCCATTGAGACTATAGCCTTCACTGGGTTTATCAAGCAACCCAACTCTCTCCCATGGTTCAACAACTGATTCGTTACCAAGCTTGGGGTTTCCTCACAACCGCTCCACCAATACCACTCTGTAATATCTTTCTGTGAATACCACTTCGTCGTTGTAACTAGGGTTTACACACAGGGTGTCATGGCTATCATCTCTCAGGCCTTTTCTAACACACAGGAAGCACGAATAACCTCATATTTCCCTCCCTGGATTGGTTCGGTGTATACATGAAATACATGAACGAATTCTCTGCGAGGGTCGATGGCTCATCCATGGCGAGTGCATGAGTGGGAGAATGAGTGAGGAATGAATAATGTCTTTCTGTCTGCCCCCCCGGATAATCGAACAGGTTCAGCGAGTTTCCCCAAGAGATTGAGTGTTGTCCTGAACAAGTGATCAGAGCCATGCCCTGCCATACGAAATCGCATCCATGCTCCATACTCCATCGGCTTCAGCAATCAGGGTCCCCAACCACCCACTGCAAGTGCATTAATGTCAACCGGGGAGTTCAAAATGGGTTCACAGTCAGACACGTGGCCACATGGGAAACCAATCCCAAACCCCCTTACCTCTCCCTAGTGGATACACATGGCCCCTTCTCATTAGTTGCCTCCTTAGCTAGCTTCTTGGTTATTTTATTCATTCAGTAGTAATTACATCATTTACATTTCTGCATGGCTTAATCGTCCCATGAATAATCAAACTGTCCAAATACTTGCCTAAGTAATAAACTTAAACCCACTAGTGGGGCCTTGGCCTTGAGCTCCACACTAGGGAAAATACACATACTGTATATATACACAGTGTTTACATTGAAGCCAATAAATATCAAGCGAAAAATGGGGTATTACAACTCCCTCTCCCTTAGAATAACATTGTCCTCGATTTTCCATTACTTAGGATTACATTTAGAATTTATACATATCCAAAATTGCAAACATGTCGCAGGTTTTCCCCTGCATTGCATCCTTTTACTTGGAACTTCCAGGACCAAGTCCTTTGTCTTCCACAAGCTGTCCCAGCTAGATGCAATTTTCCAGCTCTGCGGGTGAGCATTGCTCCACAACAATCCCTTCTTTTTCCTTGCTTCTCAAATGATCTACAAGCCTGAAATATTCATGGCTGCTAGCTTTCTTGTTGCTTCTTGTTGGGCAGTTACGGAGGCAATGCTCTCCTCCACATTCCCAACATTTCAGTGGCTGATTTATATTTACCTGTTCACTTTCCTTGGAGCCTTCCTCCCTAGAACGTTTCTTAATGTGATGACTAGATGAATGCTTCTTCATCAATCCACTGCCCTTTCCACTACTGAGGACTTCTAGCATGCTTTTTTACCTCCCTTTGCAGGCAAACAGAGGCCTGCAAAACCTTGTGGCTCATCTCATTTTTTTTCCTTTGCATCTTGAGCATCTCTCCAAGATGTTCTTGGGTCTTGGCACTCGTTCGGAGCAGATTTTCAGCCAAATCCAACAGCCTCTAGTTTGTTTCCATGGTTAATGTGCACAACAACCCGCACTTTGCTTGCTAGCACCGCTGGTCTTATAACAGCTGCAACCAATTGCTTTCAATTTCTCACCTGTGAAATTCATCATTGCAATTTATGTTAGGCCAAGCATAATATAAACATTAAGATCAGTCAATCTTTTTCAAATTGACATAGGGATTTTATGCTTTATCCAAACACTTCCACACGTTTCATGCTTTCCCAACATGCAAATGAACTCATTCATGTTCATCATTTCACAGGGAATTCACTAATTCAACATTCATAATTATTTTCAGCAATTAACACAATCATTTCAAGTCATGACATGCATCAAACAATTTTTTGTTTTTATAAAGGCATCAATAAAAAGGAAAGAGAGAGCAGTAAGAGTTTTATCCTCTTAGTCTTGTTCCACTCTGGAACCCACACCACCCCCGTGGTTTTCATGCTCCTAGCCTCTTTCACGTCAACGTGAATGCTTGACCTGCCCTTCTAGGCTATGACACTTAGTGTCTATGGTCTATCCCAGACCTCTCAACCATGGAGTCCCTCCACCTGGTTTGTATACAACTCTTGGCTGCTAGGACCCACATAGTTCCACTAGCACCATCATTCATTCCTGCTCATACTGATCTCTCTAAGGCAGTCTCATGTCCAAATGCATCCTTAGGATGCCTTCATAGTCCTTGCTTCCAACAATACCTACACTCAAACATTGAATCAATTCACATGTTTTGTTTATTTTCATAGGGTTTATCTTTAAGCAAGAGTTTAAGAAATCATAATCAAATCATATACACATGTATGTTCATATTAAATAAGCAGGAAACTGCAAGATAACTAAATACTTATCTGTATTGGATGTCTTCACTCTATTCCACAGGCTCCTTCATTGCTTTACAAGCCTTGGATTTCCCATGGGTACAATAATGGATGTTGGGCCAGTGTGCAGGCTGCTCCACAACCATCCGAATAGGAAATTCCAAGCCAGTATGTTGACTGGGTTTATCAGACATCCCTTTTAGCAATATGCTTATCCAGTACTCTGACTGGGTTTATCAAGCATCTGAGGAATGTTTGTCCAGCACGCCGACTACTCCACAACATTAAGTAGTTAATTCCCAACCAGTTACTATATGGATTTACCAAGCATTTGTAGCGCCCAACCAGCTACTCTCTAGATTTACCAAGCATTTGTAGCGCCCAACCAATTACTCTCTAGATTTACCAAGCATTTGTAGCACCCAACCAGTTACTCTCTGGATTTACCAAGCATTTGTAGCACCCAACTAGTTACTCTCTAGATTTACCAAGCATTTGTAGCGCCCAACCAATTACTCTTTGAATTTACCAAGAATTTGTGGCGCCCAACCAGTTACTCTCTGGATTTACCAAGCATTTGTAGCGCCCAACCAGCTACTCTCTGTATTTACCAAGCATTTGTAGCACCCAACGAGTTACTCTCTGGATTTACCAAGCATTTGTATCGCCCAACCAATTACTCTCTAGATTTACCAAGCATTTGTAACGCCCAACCAGTTACTCTCTGGATTTACCAAGCATTTGTAGCACCCAACCAGTTACTCTCTAGATTTACCAAGCATTTGTAGCGCCCAACCAGTTACTCTCTGGATTTACCAAGCATTTGTAGCGCCCTCAGGGTCCTTGCTTCCTGCACTGACCAAGGTTTCCAACAATAAATAACATTGTATCAGCTTAGCTGCTAGAAGGCTTATACCTGAAATATTAATTATTCCAAATAAGAATAAATGAAATTGAATACTTATCTGTATTGTGCATTTCCTCTCTAGTCCACAGGGTCCTGCTTCACTTTTGCAAGCCTTGGAATAGCCTATGGACTTGTATGTTTGGCTAGCGCACATGTTGCTCCAAAACATCAATTAGTTTATAGTGCCCAACCAATACACCTTCATGTCGTCCAGGTTTACCAAGAACTTGGTGGTGCCCAACCAGTCCCATACTTGGTTGGCCCTCTCCATTACCGAGCCAGCACATCCACCTAGGTCATCAACCAATGGCAGGGAAACTGTGCCACCGACCATATAGGTCAAGGCTTTACTACTCTGCCGCAGGCTTGCATCATCCTGTCTCTCGTGCCACAACCCTTCCCCGCAACACCTCACAACAACCCTTGTCACTTTGCTACTTCAGTGGGCGTAACCAATTTCATTTGTTCAAGCTGTCAACACAAGTTGGATAAACAAGCTCATCAATCTTGCTGCTCCAAAATTGTAAACATATTTCATAACATTCACTATCAACTATTGAAACACCAGGAATGCATTCATTCCCTTAGGGTGTAGTCAATATTGACAACCCTAACATAAATCGGCACCAAAAAGGTTTGCACCCCTCACTGATGTGAACCATGTAGGCCCCTAATCATACTCAAGCAGTCTGCTAGAATGGAAATAAAATCAAAACATGCTTTGCATAGTAATTCTAACAATTAGACATGCATATATATATACATATATATATATCATCCAGGGTTTATAGAACACTTATCCATTTGCAAATGTAGTCTCTCTTCACTTGTGAGGAATGGGGGCTCCCTTTTCCGAGTAAACCGTCCCTCAGTTTGCCATCCCTTTTCCTTTTTACATTCCATAACCCACACATGTCTTCCTGACATAAACCTTACCATCTTACTCGCATGGTTTACCACATGCAGTTCAGTTGAGATATCACCAAGATTCACAATGGCGTTTCACCCAAAACCCATTTCCAAAGCATGGGATCCTTCCCATGAAGTTTGGATTCTGCAAGCCATCACACATGGTCTTCCTGCAATGTGTCTTCCTGTCACACTTATCAAATAGCCAAACAACCATTAGCATTTAACAATCATATTCAAATATGATTTCCATAATCAACCAATGGCATTAATAATTAAATTCAAACATGAATTTACAGTTCTGTATCCTACACAATTGATTTGTTTAACCATGAGGCCACCCTCATATTGTTTGGCTCATGTAAGTGGCATCACTCTGCCCATTATGGATTTATGTATGCTACCATACATGAACATCCACCTACCACATGTCCTCCTGACACAATTCTATACAAGCCAAATAGTCATTAGTAATTATTAGCAAAATCACAAATATGAAATTTACAAATTTGTTCATGCCAAAATCAGATTTCACTTTGTCCCTACAATCAAATTAAAAATTTAAATGCAGCCATATCATTCTTATGTAATTATGTCCTTCAAACAGAGCACACTGGTAGTCTTCTCATCATGACCACCTTTGTACCACCTTCTCCAATCCTTCAACACTTGTACCATCAACACAAACAGATCATACATGCACGGTTCCCATGAGCATTCTTGATGTTACCTGGTCATCTTGGATTCAAGGATTACACAGTCCTTTCACCAATCCCCAAGATAACAGATCTGTTGCACCAACCTTTCTTCATAAGTTTACTGGTCACATGCAACAACATCATCAACATTTTCAACTAGGATTCAACCACAACAATTGTCATTAGTGGTTTATTGCATATGTAAAACATTACTAGCTTTACCAATCTACAATTCTCATATTCACTTACTATGCAATATCTAGCAATATGTCTACTAGTGCATATTCATTTTAATTTATCTAATCATCTCGCATTTTCAACATCTCCATGCTATGATTTTATGTATATAAAATTAGAAATATAACGAAAGATTAGAATGGGGTTAATGAATTCTCCCTTCTAATTCCCTTTCATAGCATCGAATTCTTCTTCCATGTAATAGCTGGTCCAATTGCATGGCCTGGTCAGCGTTCCCTAGCTCTCCTAGAGCACTGCAACAACCATCATTGAACCAGGTTCGCATGCTTGTTGCCCGCGTTGCTTTAGAATCTTTGGTCAAGTCCAACTCGGCCTCTCTTGGACTAACCTGTAAGCTCGCACTTCGGCCCATACAGCCCCAACGCTGTAACTGAAGCTTTGATACCACTCTGCAATGTCCCCAATGACCTACTTGGCCACTAGAGACTGTGATCCATTTTTTTTTCTCCAAAACATCGACTGAGTGCCCATACACACAGTCAAGAGTGTTCAGATCCGCAATCCGCAACCCACAGTTGCAAACCTGCAACCTTCAATCCGCAATAGAAGATCACGCAATCCGCATCCCGCAAGCTGCAACCTGCAATTGCAGATGTGGAAACTTCCGCAGGAGGTCACTCCCGCAACCCGTAACCAACAACAGTGGGTCCCGCAATCAGCATCCCGCAATCTGAAATCCGTAATTGCAGATGCGGAAATGCAGAATTCCAACTTCCACAAGAGGTCATTCCCGCAACCTACAATAGTGGTTCCTACAAACCGCAATTGCGGATGCAGAATTGTGGAAGCCCCAAAACAAGTAATCTTGAACTTGGCGATCTTGCAACCCGCAAACCGCAATTGCGGAACCATGCATGCAGAACCCCGCTCTGCAAGGGAAACTTCATCAAATCTTCTAAGGGGCATAACTCCTTCCTCCAGTGTCCAAATGGGGCAAGGTTGGTATCGTTGGAAAGATATTGGAGATCTCTATCAAATGGTAGATTCCCCTGGTCAGGTGAGGTATCTAACCTCCCCATTTTATTCTCTGAAGTTTTGTCTATATCTCCTCTTAGGCACTTCCAACCTTTTTCCCGCCAAGGTCTTCGTTCCCATCTGACCCACAGAGGTTTCTAAAACCACTTCCAGGGCTTCCCTTCTTCCCCAGGGATCAGGTGTAAGTATACATCTCCTTCACAAGGTTAGTTATACATAAACATTCCTCTCCAAACCATGAAACACTATCATTCATTATAACATGTAAAATGCATTAAACAGACTTAATCAACACATCTCTCATATGCAAGAATTACAAGGCATTAAACTCCTGCAATATAAGATATACATATAACCATAAACTCAGTCCTTTACTCAATCCTATACATGACTTCATGTCAATCCTATTCATATACATACATCCCACAGTTCCATAATTATACACAAGCATTCATCACAAAACATTGAAACACTATCATTTATCATAACAAAAATACTTATCTTTCAATTCCGAAGCAACTGGCTAAGTGAGAGCAACTTTCCACTCAACCTTAGATATCTGTCTATTCTATACTATTTCAGCTAAGAGATCACCCCCGATCTAGGCAGTGTATCCACTAAGGAGGGCTAACAGATGCTCTCACAGTCAAGGCTCCATTCTCATACTAAACTAGTGTGTAGTTGTGTTTATCAAGCATTCTAGGGAACCCACCCATGCTAAGCCAACCTACAATGGTTATCAAGCATTCAGGGACAACAAGGAAGGCATTACTAAACCAGTGAGCTCAACCACAGAGCTGCAGGCATCTCAGCACTCAGTTGACCTGGCACCCACAATACCTACCACATCCAACACAAAGAAGACCTACTTCACCATTGCACAGTTCCTCAAGGCATCTTCCCTTCTAGTGCTATTTCAGGATGGGCATAGAAAGGTCCAGCCACTAGTTCATTAAGACTATAGCCTTCACTAGGTTTATCAAGCAACCCAACTATTTCCCATAGTTCAACAACTGATTCGTTACTAGGCTTGGGGTTTCCTCACGACTGCTCCATCAATACCACTCTGTAATATCTTTCTGTCAATACCAGTTAGTTGCTGTAACTGGGGTTTACACACAAGGTGCCACGGTTATCAACTCTCAGGCCTTTTCTAACACACAAGAAGCACGAATAACCTCATATTTACCTCCCCGGATTGGTTCGGTGTATACAGGAAATACATGAACAAATTCCCTGCGAGGTTTGATGGCTCATCCATGGTGAGTGCATGAGTGGGTGAATGAGTGAGGAATGAATAATGTTTATCTGTCTTCCCCCCCCGGATATTTGAACAGGTTCAACGCGTTTCCCTAGGTGATTGAGTGTTGTCCTGAATAAGCGATCAGAGCCATGCCCTGCCATACGAAATCGCAGGCATGCTCCATACTCCATCGGCTTCAGCAATCAGGGTCCTCAACCACCCACTGCAATTGCATTAATGTCAGCAGGGGAGTTCAAAACAGGTTCACAGTTAGACATGTGGCCACATGGGAAAACAATCCCAAACCCCCTCACCTCTCCCTAGTGGATACACATGGCCCCTTCTCATCAGTTGCCTCTTTAGCCATCTTCTTGGTTATTTTATTCATTCAGTAGTAATTACATCATTTACATTTCTCCATGGCTTAATTAGCCCATGAATAATCAAATTGTCCAAATACTTGCCTAAGCAATAAACTTAAGCATCCACTAGTGGGGCCTTGGCCTTGAGCTCCACACTAGGGCAAATACACATGATGTATATATACACAGTGTTTACATTGAATCTAACAAATATCAAGGCAAAAATGGGGTATTACAACTTCATTTAATCCATTGTTCTAGTCATCAGATATTCTTAGAGTCTAGTCCATTAAAAGAGATGGATATTCCATTCCCAAAGGGAGGGTAGGAGCACTTATAAGACTATGCATCCAATTCCTTTCTTTAACTTCAAGAGTTGAATCCTTCTACTGGAAGTTTCAAGAGATAGCTTGAGATTTAACCATTAAACTCCAATCTTGGGATGCTATGGCTTTTTCTAAGTTTTCTTCGCTCGAAGAGTAGCTTAGTCCTTGCAAACTGTCTTCCAACATATGTAAAATAGCATTGTTTTCCATGCTCTTTTCATAAGAGGCTTATCATTAAATTTCCTAGGGTATTTCTTAGGAAGATATCCTTCCACTTTCTTGTTTGGATGGCTAACTCAATGAGTCTGGAAAAAACAATATGCCAAACTGAAGCAGTTAAACTACACTCCAAAAATATATGTTCCATTGATTCTTTAGCATTTATACAAAGATGGTATTTGGAGGGACCTTGGAATCCTTTTGTCCTCGGGTTGTCTTCATTCAACACCCTATTATGGCATAAAATCCAGTAAAAAGCTTTAATTTTTGTTATGGATTCACTTGTCCATATGGATTACCTTATTGTTGATTTGGGGGGGGTGTTGAATATTGGCTGATTGAAGTTGATATCCCTCTTTCACCAATTACCTGACACCTTTGGACTGTTAAATTAATGTAACTTCAAAGAATATGTTAGTTTTTCATCATTTAATTCAATAGATCTAGGATCTTAACTGAAAGAAAAACATGTACAGCATATCAAGCATAAAAGACAAGAGACAAGAGACACAAAACATTTCACTGGGGAAAACTAAGAAGGTGAAAAACCACACAACTTCCTCGGAGATAGAATAAGCATCAATACAAGGATCACAATGATCAAACCCAAGAGATAGATATCTTCAGCAGCATGCTCCTCTTCCACTTGTGCACACTCCTCCTCTCTCTCACTAATGCGAAGTGAGTGAAATGAGAGAATGTGTAAAATTATGAGAGAGATACACTCTCTATTTATACACTACTTATTTATACACTACTTC
Organism: Larix kaempferi; assembly: GCA_027924585.1. Classification (NCBI taxonomy): domain Eukaryota; kingdom Viridiplantae; phylum Streptophyta; class Pinopsida; order Pinales; family Pinaceae; genus Larix; species Larix kaempferi. The sequence continues at coordinate 4,730,974 of BSBM01000423.1, forward strand.
ACTTGTCTTTTAAATCTAACTAGGTCAGCCCCAACTTAACCACTTAACTTAATGTTGACTGGGCCGACCCCCACTAGGGTGGTCTAATAACCCTTTAACCCACATGACTCATATAGGGCTGAGCCCATCAAGGTGGTCTAATAACCCATCAAGTATAAGTTATGACACTTACAATATAACTTGCGACACTTGCAAGTACAACTAACAACACTTCCAATCGGAGGAATAATACATCTCCGTTGGGGATACAATAAAGTACAAATGTAATATATACAATATACAAGTGAATATCTTCTGAAGTTACAAATACATCAACACTCCCTCTTAACTAGGAAGGTATTCTCTTGACACAAGTCATCAATACATATAGGCACAAGTCTTCAATTATGGAGCTGGATCATCATTACTGGATCACAGAGCATCATCATCATCACTGTTGTTGTAGCCGACATCTCAATCACTGGGATATCTCTGAATTCTTCTCATCATAGGAAGTTCTACAAAGCCAACCCTTTTTCACGTTGGATGTAGGCCTAGCCTCCTATAGGTCTTCATCATCTCTGCAAGCAAGCCATCAAGTAAGTACACCTCAGGACTGATTACACTGCCTTTGCAAAACCTACAATATCTCCCAGGACTGATTATATGCCAGTGCAAAACCTGTCAAGATCATCCCAAGACTTATTACATGCCTCTGCAAAACCTGTCAAGATCTCCCAGGACTAATTATATGCAAGTGCAAAACCTGTCAAGAGCGTCCCAGGACTTATTACATGCCTCTGCAAAACTTGTCAAGATCTTCCAGGACTGATTAAATGTCACTGCAAAACCTTTCAAGAGCATCTCAGGACTTATTACATGCCTCTGCAAAACCTGTCAAGATCTCCCAAGACTGATTACATGTCACTGCAAAACCTTTCAAGAGTATCTCAGGAATTATTACATGCCTCTACAAAACTTGTCAAGATCTCCCAGTACTAATTATATGCCAGTACAAACTGCAAAACATATCAAGAGCATCTCAGGACATATTACATGCTTCTGCACAACCTGTGTACTCTACTATTACCTCATCGTCTTCAGATCACTTCATAGTGCGCACAGCACATCCCAGATGCACATAACACAACATTTACAATCATCGGCATGGAAGGACTTTCCTCTGACCATTCAGGAAAGGATTCACTTAGCCCTTACATCTCACCACCATGTGATAATGGCTCATGTGCATCTGTGTCTCCGAACTCATCACTTCCCCTTGGAGGGAATCTCGATTTGAAGTACACCAAGTCTCTCTCTGAAGTACTCAAACTTCACTCTAGCCAGCGGCTTGGTCAATACATCGGCTATCTGCTCGTCCGTCGTAACATACAGGAGCTTCACCGCTCCTCTCTGCACCATATCCCTGATATAGTGATATTTGATCTCAATATGCTTCGACCTATCATGGAACACCGGGTTCTCAGACAATTTCACACAACTCTAGTTGTCACAGAAGATACAGGTAGCATCCAACGGGAGATCAAATAACTCAAACAGTAGCTTCCTAATCCATACTGCCTCACAACTCGCCGAACAAGCTGCAACATACTCTGCTTCAGCTATACTCAGTGCCACACATGACTGTTTCCTGCTAAACCAAGAGATCACACCTGATCCCATATTGAAGCAGCACTTTGAAGTGCTCTTCCTATCTGCAGCACTGCCTACCCAATCTGAATCAACATAACCCTCCAGGTTAACCTTTTGATTCGCATCATACTTGAGACCATAATCAACTGTACCCTTCAGGTACCTCATAATATGCTTTACAGCAATCAGGTGAACATGTTTAGGATCTGTCAGAAACTAGCTCAAGGTGTTCACCGCAAAGCAAAAATTTGGTCTTGTGTTCATCAGGTACATCAACCGTCTCAGATGAAGCATCACACGGAAGCTTCAGGTTCAATGCCATAGGTGTGGCCATGGCCTTTCAGTCCATCATCCCAAACCTCTTCAAGATCTTTGCTGAATACATCCCTTGTCCAAGGAAGATCCCATATGTACTCTGCCACAGCTCCATGCCTAGAAAGTAATGCATCATCCCCAAGTCCTTCATCTCGAACTCGATAGCAAGCTTCCTCTTTGTGTCGGCAATCAGTCTATTCTCATCTGTCACAAACAAGTCATCCACATACAATAGGAATATCACTGGATTGCCTTCCTCAACCTTGTAGTAAAGGTTGGAATCCACTTTACTCTTGGTAAAGCCCAAACTAGATAGAAAGTTGTCTATCCTACCATACCAAGTTCTACGAGCTTGCTTCAAGCCATACAAGGCTTTCTTCAACCTGCACACATATGACTCCCTGTCATGTGTCTCAAAACCAAGTGGTTGCTCCATGTACACTTCCTCTTCGACTACACCATTCAAGAAAGTTGTCTTGACATCCATCTGGTGTATCTTCCACTTCATCACTGTAGCCAGGGCAAGTACTGATATGATGGAAGTGTATCTGGCTACAGGAGTAAAAGTCTCTTCATAATCTATTCCCTCTTTCTGGGAGAAGCCACGAGCTACAAACCTTGCCTTGTATTTCTCTATGCTACCATCTGCAGCATGCTTAATCTTATAGATCCACTTGGAAGTCACAAAATACTTCCCTTATGGTTTTGGGACCACATCCCAAGCATCATTCTTCATGATCGACTGATATTACTTGACCATGGAATTCTTCTCTTACTGCATCCCGAATCCTAGGAACTTAAGATTTCTTCAATATATTCAATAGATAGTTTTCTTTGAACTTTGTTCTTGGAACAAATGTTGTAGTCCTTCTTTTGTAGGTGATTGTACACAATCTTTCCTACAAGCCAAATTCAATTGCATGATTAGAAACTTCTCATAGTTTTCAGAACAAAATCTTACACATAAGAATATATGTCATACAATCATGCAATTATCTTAGCCAATGCTTCAATACAACATTTATCCATATCTCGTAACTTTCTAGATGCCTTCCATCTCTACTAGAACATTATTAAGAGTGTGCACAACTCCCAACATGTTAGCAAAGAGGTTTCGTTCTAGATAAGTAGCAATGGAATGTTGTACAGTACCATAGGACACTTACCCATTACTTGCATATTAGTAGTATCTTGTTCATTAATGCAACTTTTATAATAAGCATAATACATATCCTAAATCTAGGAACATAAGTATGTACATGACTGGACAACATCATTTAAGTAATCATATATACAAGAAATGACAATTCAAATACTTATCTTTGTTTGGTTGTAGGGTGGACTCCCTCTCAATCTTTGCTTCCTTGCAAGAAATACTTGAGTGTGCTCCCTCTTGATGTTTGCTTCCTGGATTACCTGTCCTTGAACTTATATTCATCTTGGACCACTATGCATGCTTAAGTGTGCACTACTATCATCATTGTGTTATCCTCAAGATATCATACATAACCATACATACATTAGTATAATCTCAATACTATCAAAACATTATGATCCTAAATAAACTTAACATGTATGGTCATGATTATTTCACACACATGTAATTTATCACAAGCATTAGTATTCAAGGTTTCAGGGAGGACTTCTATTACTCATGCATATTCTTATTTGACCATAGGACTCTTCTCGTTAGTCATATCATTAATCAAAGTAAGAAACATAATATGCATAGTCCCATGATTACTCAAACTTATAACTTTATGAACAATCATCAATCATATGAAGGTATACTTATATAAGAGATCCTAACACAAGGTAGGGTTCTAACTTGATATATGAAAAACATACCTGGATTATCATGTTAGCTAGTTATGTCTAACATACCCGCATAATGTCTTCTTGTTCTCTTTAATGACTTGTGCTACTAACCTGTATATCTCATAGGTTAAGCATTGTAGAACCAAATTATACATACCTCATAAGTAGAGCTTCTATGCGATCCATGACTATGGATGAGTCTTTTTCTTCATGTCACCACGGTCATATGTTCTTGACCTAGAACTTTCTTGATGTACCTTTCATGTTAGCGAACAACTTCAACCTCATACAACACCACAGTGCATTAGTACAATCATAAGTGTCATAGCCCTAATCAGTGAATGTCTTCTATCATGCATTCATACTTTTACTAGGGTGATAAGACAAGTCTAAAATTAATCAAAGTTTGTACTAACCTCAACAATATGAAGACAAGCATATCATAAACTTAATCATGAACAGATTTCAAATTATACCTGTATTTCCTCAAGTCATACCTGTCGAGATTGCTTGTAGTCTTCTTATGTAAGGCCTTCGCCTTATCTCCCTCTGGAACTGGAACTTCTTCACTTATGCAGGTGTCCAATTCATTCTCTTCTAGGATTAACCCAATACACTTGGATTTGCTGAAATTGGATCTGGAGCTGGATTAGGGTTTGTCAAAGAAACCCTAAAAATTCAAACTTTTGAATTTCAAACTTCTGATTGGATGAAAAGATGTTCCTTGTTGAGCTGATCAAGCTGGTATACTTCAATTTTGAAATCTCCAAAATTTGACCCCTCAAAATTGCCTTTGAAACTTCCAGATCTTCTTGATAGGATCCCGAACTAGGGTTTGATAAAGCCCAATCTTATTCCCATCCAAAAGGTTTGATCTTGTGTTCTAAACTTTGATTTTTTTGAAGAGATTCCAGTCGTGGTCACAGATTTTAAAAATTCCAACTTTTGCAGAAGCCCTAATTTTCCACCTTTCCGATCAAAATCCTGAACTAGGGTTTGATCAAGCCCAGCCTTCTGCCCAACCAAAAAATTTGATCTTGGTCTCTAAATTTTGATTTTGATGAGGAGCATTCATCCGTGGTCTCTGATTCCAAAAATTCCAACTTTCTCCGAAGCCCTAAATTCCCGTAGCAGTGATAAGCCAAGAATGAAGGTGCTCAGAATCCAATTCTGTTTTGACAAAAATATGCACCATATTGTTTCTGGTGCATCTCTTAAATTTCAAATCCACAGGGTCTGAAACTTCTACCTATGGTATCCTGACCTGTCATGTTTCCAACCCCACATATCTGACCTCAAATGGATTCTCTGAGAGAGAGTTATGCCAAGTGTCGCAACATGACCTGTTTATGGGATAAAACAGTATAGCGAACTTGTACGGAGTGCCACGTGTCACTGGTTCAATTTCAGCCTCTGAAAAAATTACCTATGAAACTAAATTCCGTGCTCTAACTGCCATTTTTTACAGAATTCCATTTGAAGCTTCCTAGCCCAAGTTGTGACCTTTTTTCCTAGGTCACCTATTTATGACTGAGATTTGGAAGAGGCCGAAACCCTAACTTGTACAGATCATAAATCACAAAGTATCATAAATCACAAAGTACAACAAATTAGATGTTATTCTTTGGACACAAGGTAGATGGGGATGTTATCTATGACCTGTAAAAGTTTCAGAACCTGAACCTTCTCCAAAACGGATTTATAGCGAAAGTGCCACGATGACTGGTTTTTGCTATATCAAGCCCTAACCTCCAATTTGTCGCAAGTGCAACAAGTGTCATAAATTCCATACCATGCCTTTCTTCAGGCTAGCTCTAATACCATGTTAGTTTTTCATCATTTAATTCAATAGATCCAGGATCTTAACTGAAAGAACAACATGTACATCATATCAAGCATAAGAGACAAGAGACACAAAAATATTTCAGCGGGGAAAACCAAGAAGGTGAAAAACCCCGCAACTTCCTCAGAGATAGAATAAGCATCAATACAAGGATCACAATTATCAAAACCAAGAGATAGATATCTTCAGCAGCATGCTCCTCCTCCACTTGTGCGCACTCCTCCTCTCTCTCACTAATGTGAAGTGAGTGAAATGAGAGTGTGTAAAATGAGAGAGACACACTCTCTATTTATACACTACTTCACTTGTATTTTAACTCTAACTAGGTCGGCCCCAACTTAACCTCTTAACATAATGTTGACTGCGCCGACCCCCACTAGGGTGGTCTAATAACCCTTTAACCCACATGACTCATACAGAGCCAACCCCATCAAGGTTGTCTAATAACCCATCAAGTATATGTTATGACACTTACAATATAACTTGTGACACTTGCAAGTACAACTGACGACACTTCTAATCGGAGGAATAATACATCTCCGTTGGGGATACAATAAAGTACAAATTTAATACATACAATATACAAGTGAATATCTTCCGAAGTTACAAATACATCAATAGAATATTCTACTTGTACTTTATTATTGTAAGTCCGTCGGGGATGTTTTTCCTCCATTTGGAGATGCCATTATTATATTTGGTCATGTAAGAGTCACGAGGTTAAACCTCCATTGTAAGTTGGGTCGTTAGTACCCAAAAGAATATAATATAAATATTATATTGAGTCTTTCTAGAGAGGTCGGCCCAATTAGGTTATTGGGGCTGACCTAGTTGGATTAAAAGTTAACTGAAAAGTAAAGTATAAATAGAGAGTGAGTTCCTCTCATTTGTACATTCACTCACTTGTGCAATTCACATTAGAGGAGAAAGAGAGAGATCTATGGAGGAGGAGGAGTGGCTTGAGTCCAGAGTTTTGTCTTTTTGTATCTCTTATTTGTGAGACATATTTTTGGGGCATTGTACTTGATTATCTATACTGAGGAAGTTCTTGTTGGGTTTTCTTGCCCTTGAGGGTTTCCCAAGATAAATTGTTTTGTGCTTTGTGATTATGTATCTTTCAGAGATCCTTATTATGCTGCTATTGTGAATAATGTATTGAATTCTAATGAATTTTAAATATATTCTATGGTAGCATATAATATTAACATGGTATCAGAGCTAGACTGCAAAGAGCAGCTTTCAGTAGGGTAAATCTCTCTCTCTTTCTCTGGAAAATAGTCATATTGGAATTTTCAATATAAATCAGTTTTGGCGAAGGTTCAGTATCTGAAACTTGGATAGGCCAAATATGAAAGGTTCACATACCTTGTGTGTGAGTTTCATCCTCATATTTGTTGTACTTTGGGATATATGATCCATGCAAATCAGGGTTCCAACCTCCTCCAGAATTCAATTTTAAACAAGTGACCTAAGGATAAATGCTATATCTCAGGCTAGGAAGATTCAAATAGAATTTTGTAAGATGTTCCAGAGATTGCACGGACTTTAGTTTCTCAGGTGTGAGTTTCAGAATCCGAAGATGAAACAGTGACACGTGGAAGTCCGTACAAGTTCCCTATACTGAAACAATCCATAAATAGGTCATCTTGGTAAACTTAGCATAAGTTCTGATCGGTGAATCCAATCCTGCTTTAAACTATGGGGTTGGATAGAGGATATATCATAGTATCATAGGAATCTTTTTAAGACCTTGAGGAGCATAAATGTCAGAGATACATCAGAATTAAGACTTGACAAATCTGTAGTAGAAATTGAAGAAACTAGGGCATCAAGTTTTTGGAAGATTTGCTCACGGATTTGGGAGAAAGAGTACTTTTCTCAACTCACCCTGAGAAGGCACATCTTTTCAATATAGTTAGTTCTTCAAGAGCCCGAATTTGGAAAATTAGGTTTTCTCTGTCAAACCTTAGATCAAGGTAGAAGCAGTTTTCAGAAGGACAACTTTACTGAAAGATAGAAGAACCTCTTATCTATCTCAGCATTGGATAAGAATGGATGCAGTTGTGATTGAAGAAGGAGGTACACATAGAGTCCATTGTATTAATCCATGCAAGAAGACTAGGATCGAAAGAGATCCTACCAAACAAACAAAGATAAGTATTTAAGTTGTCATTTTTTTAAATGATAGTGTCCAGTTGTATACACATTTATTTAGGATGTGTGTTAGAATGTTTGCAGTGATATGCATGTGATGGGTAAGTAGACTATGGTACTATAAAAAATTCCATTGATAATTATCTAGAGTGAAACCTCTTTGCTGACATATTAGGAGTAGTGCACGCTCTTAATAATGTCATGGTAGAGATGGAAGGAATCTAGAAAGTTATCATATGAATGTGGGATATGAATGAATTTTTTGTTGAATCATTGGCTAAGATAGCATTATGATAGTGTGACTTATGTTTTTATGCATATATCTGGAAACTATCAAATGGTTCTAACCTTGATACTAAAGTTGACTTGTAGGAAAGATCATGTGTACTCTCCTACAAGAGAATAATGATGAGACTTTTTCTAGAGAAAAAGTGACGATGACATTCAAGAAGACTTATAAAATCAAGCATACTACAAAATTCAAGAATACTTTCTCCAGGATAGAATGATCACCTAGAGTGATGAGGCATCAACCTTTGCTACAAGGTTGAATATGATGGGTGCAAGAGAGAACTTGCAACAAAGTTCGAGATATTTGGTTGTCCATTGTTTGCGCATATTCCAAAAGAGAAAAGGACCAAGTTGAATCCTTCCAGAAAGAAAGGAATCTTTGTTGGATATTGTGAGGTATCCAAGGGATTCAGGATCTATATACCAGGCTATCATCACATGGATATTAGTATGGATGTGACAATTGATGAATATGCATCTCTCAAGAGATCCAGAAAGTGCCAACATGAATATGTATATAAAGAAGATGTACCTCCTAGAGTTGAAGGAGGTTGCACCCTCTCCCGATGATGACTCCGGAAGATAATGATATGTTGGATCCCCAAGAACCTCCATCCATGGCTATATCTTGCAAGAGAGAACCATCTTGGGCTTGTGAAATTATTCAAGATGCTAAGAAGTATGGAGCTCCAGAAGGATCCACAAGAGAAAGAAGAGGCCAAAGCCATTTTCCATTTATGTGGCTTTGATGTGTGATCTTGTAGATAAAGAACCTACTTGCTTTGAAGAGGCCATTCAAAAGAAAGAATGGGTAGAAGATATGATGGAAGAATACCAGTCAATAATAAAGAATGATGTATGGGACATAGTTCCCAAACCAGAAGGTAAAATTTTGGTATCTTCTAAATGGATATACAAGATAAAACATGTTGCGGATGGAAGTATTGAGAAATACAAAGCTAGGTTTGTGGTTCGAGAATTCTCTCCGAAGGAAGGAATCGATTATGAGGAAACATTTTCTCCTGTAGAAAGGTACACTTCTATCATAACCATCCTGGCACTAGCATCCATGATGAAGTGGAAGTTACACTAGATGGATGTGAAAACAACTTTCCTGAATGGTGTTATTGAGGAGGAAGTGTACATAAAACAACCACAAGGTTTTGAGGTTGAAAACAAAGAGACGCATGTCTACAAATTAAAGAAGGCTCTATATGGATTGAAGCAAGCTCCAAGAGCTTGGTATGGAAGAATTGATAGTTTTCTGACAAGCTTGGGCTTTACCAAGAGTAAAGTTGATCCTAACCTTTACTTCAAGTTTATGGATGATGAACCAGTCATATTTTTGCTATATGTGGATGATTTGTTCCTGACAGGTGATGAGAAGAGAATATCAAAGTGCAAAGAGAAGATCGCTACAAAATTCGAGATGAAAGACCTTGGCTTAATGCATTATTTTCTAGGTCTCGAGGTATGGTAGAGACCAGAGGGAATCTTCCTTAATCAAGGGAAGTATGCAGTGGAAATATTGAAAATATTTGATATGTTGGAGTGCAAATCCATGGCCACATCTATGGATACTAACTTAAAGTTATTATCTGATACTTCATCAGAATTAGTGGATGTGACCCTATATAGGCAGATTATTGGGTCGTTGATATATTTGACGAATACCAGGCCAAATTTATGCTTTATTGTGAACACCTTGATTCAGTCTCTGGTAGATCCTAGATGTGTTCACCTTGTAGCTGCAAAGCATGTGATGAGGTACCTAAAAGGTACAATAGACTATGATATCAATTATAGTCGAGAGCATGAGTTCAGACTATATGGTTATATAGATTTTGATTGTGATGGAAGTGTCTCAAACATGAAGACCACTTCAGGTGGTTGTTACACTCTGGGTTCAGCCATGATCTCATGGCTAAGAAGGAAGCAGTCCAGTGTGGCTCCCAACACTACAGAGGCAAAGTATTACAGCTTGTTCTGTGAGTTGAGAAGCCATATGGCTTCGGAAGTTGTTATCAGGTCTGTTTGATCTGGAGTTGGGTATCACACCGATTACATGTGATAACCAGAGTTGTATAAAAATGATAGAGAACCATGTGTTGCATGAGAGGTCAAAGCATATAGAAATACTATATTTCTACATCTATGATATGGTGCAGAGAGGAGATATAAAGCTCCAATACGTGAGCATGGATGAGTAGGTTTCAGATGTGTTAACTAAGCCTGTATCTCGAGTGAAGTTTGAGCACTTTCGTGACAAGCTTGGTATAGTCCGAAAGGACTTCCCTCGAAAGGGGGAGTAGTGATGATGATACTGTGGTGCAGTGGGATTGATCATCCTTAGATAGAGATTGTCTTAAGTGTTGATCTTGAGTTGCAGTGGGATTGATCATCCCTAGACAGATATTGTCTTAAATGTTGATCCCGAGTTGTGGTGGGAACAATCATCCCTAGACAGAGATGTCTTAAATGATTGTGTTGGGATTGATCGTCCCTAGACAAATATGTCTTAAATGATTTTGTTGGGTCTGATCATCCCTAGATAGGGATGTCTTAAATGATTATATTGGGTCCGATCATCCCAAGACAGAGATGTCTTAAATGATTGTGTTGGGTCTAATCATCCCTAGACAAAGATGTCTTAAATGACTGTGTTGGGTTTGATCATCCCTAGCCATAGATGTCTTAAATGATTGTGTTGGGTCTGATCATCCCTAGACAGAGATGCCTTAAATTATTGTGCTAGGTCTGATCATCCCTAGACAGAGATGTCTTAAATGATTGTGTTGGGTCCTATCATCCCTAGACAGAGATAGTCTTAAATGATTATGTTGGGTCCGATCATCCCTGGACAGAGATAGTCTTAAATGATTGAGGTGGGATTGATCATCCCTAGACAGAGATCCCAAGTTTTGAAAGGAAGGATAGTATTAAATGCTTATCCAGCATGGGACTTGATCCCTGTTCCGAAATGAAGGATCACCAGAGTTGTTTGGACTGAATCCCAAGTTCTGAAAGGAAGGATTGTCCATGATCCCTAGTTCCGAAAGGAAGGATCAAGTGTGTTGCAGGTGATGCTCCTAATGATGTCCCAGTACTAAAGATGAGGATGCTCTAGTGTTGTATATGATGATGTTCCAGTGCTGAAGATGAGGATGCTTCAGTGCTGTAGTTCCAGTGCTGAAGATGAGGATTCTCCAGTGCTGCAGATGATGATGTTCTAGTGCTGAAAATGAGGATGCTTCAGTGTTGCAGTTCCAGTGTTGAAGATGATGATGATCCAATTTTGCTGATGATGACGTTGAAGAAATTCCAATGATTTATAGATGTATCAAATGATGTTGTTTTTGATCCCTCCTCGCTCCGATTATGTTGTGTAGAGTTACACATGCAGATGTTGTTGTTAGTAGAATACCCTTCTTGTTAAGGGGGAGTGTTAAATTAATGTAACTTCAAATAATATTCTACTTGTACTTTATTATTTTAATTCTGTCGGGGATTTTTTTCCACCGTTCGGAGATGTCATTATTATATTTGGTCATGTAAAAGTCATGAGGTTAAACCTCCATTGTAATTCGGGTCGTTAGTACCCAAAAGAATATAATATAAATATTATATTGAGTCTTTCTAGAGAGGTCGGCTCAATTAGGTTAATGGGGCCGACCTAGTTGGATTAAAAGTTAAGTGAAAAGTAAAGTATAAATAGAGAGTGATTTCCTCTCATTTGTACATTCACTCAAGTCTTGTGCAATTCACCTTAGAGTAGAAAGGGAGAGATCTGTGAAGGAGAAGGAGGAGTGGCTTGAGCCCAAAGTTTGGTCTTTTTGTCTCTCTTATTTGTGAGACATATTTTTGGGGTATTGTACTTGATCATCTATATTGAGGAAGTTATTGCTGGGTTTTCTTCCCCTTGAGGGTTTCCCAGGATAAATTGTTTTGTTCTTTGTGATTGTGTATCTTTCAGAGATCCTTATTATGCTGCTATTGTGAATAATGTATTGAATGCTAATGAATTTGCAATATAGTCTATGGTAGCATATAATCTTAACATGGACCCCATCCTCTACTATATCAACATAATTTGGATATGGGAGATTTTCCTTTTAGTAGAGTTAGAAGATTCATCCAAGAGTCTTATAGGTTCTATTAGAGCATATAACCCTTTACCTAGCCACCTAGACCTTGACGTGATAACTCTAGTGGGACAAACCACATCCAAATTGACCTCCTGAGTCAACCCTTAGTTGGAATCATAGAATTGGGAGCACATTCCTTGATTTAGGGTCCATTCCTTGATCTTGGGAATCGTCCTTGGTTTTAGGAGTGACTAAGCCTGGAACTGGTCGAAGACTAAATGCGTTCAACTAATCTAGGTCCTAACTAGCCCTAACTATCCCTAACAAACCCTAAGCACACTAGTTGAGTGGTTTTAGGGATTTGCATGAACATCACTAAGTTAGAACCAGTGATTGGGGAGTCATGGGTTAGTTAAACTCTTTCTAGATGAGTGTGCATGGCTAACTAAGGGTATTTGGCTCTAGTTTAGCCTGACTAGTCTCCAAGCACTATAGAAGTAACTTGAATAGGCTCTTGACCTAATTCTAATTTCCGTTCTATATATTGTGTTCACCGCCATTCATTATAGTTAATGAAATACATCATTATTTTATTCTTATCTACTTCTACTTTTTGTCTAATGATCTATGATATCTCATTTGTTACATGATTAGTTGATTGTTGATTTTATTTTCACAGTATCTCTCTTTAGTTTATGTTCCTATATTTATATGCTAAAATATTACATGGTATCAAATCTACAGGGGTACTAAACTAGTCAGTGTTCTAGTGATTTTTGTCAGGGATCAAGCTTTTGGAGGTTAAAGAAGGGAATTTTCACCCATCAAAGAGCTCATTTACAACCAATAGATAGCTCATTTGAAGCCATTAGAGAGCTCATTTGTATCCATTAGAGAGCTCATTTTCAACCATCAAAGAGCTCATTTGTAGCCATTAAAGAGCTCATTTGTAGCCATTAAAGATCTCATTTGCAGCCATGGATCTCATATCTCCCCAATCCAGTTGCTACACAGTTGGTATGCTAGATCCAATCTTGTTGAAGGAGGCCTAATAAGTTTCACAACACATGTCCTATGATGATATATTCACATACATTCAAAGGATGAAATAGGTCCAAGAATTTTCGCAACAAATGAACTACGAGGACATATGCACATCCATGATCCACCACTCAGTTGAGGAAGACCGTTTTACAATCCCAAAAGAAGAGGTGATATCCAAATTTATTCTATCCATTAGAGAAATTGTCCCAAATCAAATTCAAATTGAAGATCCATTGGATAACTTGTCCCAAATCATGTTCTCACAGAAGAATACCGCCAAAATGTCTTGTGATTCTCTAGATCAATAGCTTTTGCTACTACAATTCACCAAGTTCCACACAGAAGCTTCAAGGGATTTCCTTCATTAGAAGCAAGGAGTGGTCAAGATCCACCATTAAAGAACTTCAAAGTGTTTGGATCTCATGAATGGGATCACACGCAATTCAAAATAAGGAGTTCACACAGATTTGTAGAGATATTCACAAAGCCTTCCATTGAGAAGCAATTCACCCATTTGAGAGCTACTTTGGGAGAGAAGGAATATTTTGAGTAGGATTCTTAAATATTTCTCTTCACATAATTTTCTTTTATGGGGTGGGGCGGGAGGTGGTGGTGTCCCATGTTTTTTATTTCATCTTTCCTAGTCTTGAGATAGTTTTTTTAATGTGTGCATGGGTACCTAATATGGCTACAAATTGTCGGGACCCATTTTTATTTCTAATTTTTTCACCTAGTTAGGCTTATAGGGGGTGTTATAGAAAATAACCCTCTACCTAGACACTTATACCTTGTCTTGATGACTCTAATGGGCCAAACCCCATCCAAGTTGACCATCTGAGTCAAACTTGAATTGGATTCCTAGAATTGGGGGTGCATTACTTGATTTTGGGATGCATTCCCTCATTTGAGGAATTGTTCCCTAATTTTAGGAGTGATTGAGACTGAAACTTGTTGAGTACTAAATGCACTCCACTAATATAGCTCCTAAGTAACGCTAACTAGCCCTAACAAACCCTAAGTTCCCCAGTTGAGTGATTTTAGGGATTTGCATGCACATATAGTTAGTTGCTTGCACATCACTTAGTCGAAACTAGTCATAATGGTGTCTTGGGTCAGTTAAACTTAGTATAGGTGAGTGTGCATGTTTAACTAAGGGTATTTTTCTCTAATTAATCTTGACTAGTCTCCAAGCACTACATGAGCAGTTAAAGTACCCTCCCAACCTAATTCGAATTGGCTTGCTATATATTGTGTCAACTCCATTCATTATAGTTAATAAAATACATCATTATTTTATTCTTATATGCTTCTAGTTTTTGTGTAATGATCTATGATATCTCATTTGTTACATGATTAGTTGATTGATGATTTGATTTTCACAGAATATTTTTTTAGTTTATGTGCCTAGATCTATATTCTCAAATCTGACAGGTCCTTTGGAAGAGTCGAGATGGACCAAGAAGACCAAGATCCATTTGAGTCCCATGAGGAGATTGCTATGCAATGTTTTAAAGCCTCTACTATCCATCCATCTCTTAAGCAAGGTAAACAATTCTTCATGATTTAGAGGAGGTTGTTCCAAGGTCCCGCTGTCCAAAATTCTAGTGCTAACACCATTCCCTGGGATGCAAGATATAATGTTTCTAATAATTCGCATCATTGCTTCACAAAGAGACCTAATAGGGGAACAATCATATTATTTTGCATCTCTTTCCAAACTTTGCAACCAATTTGAGGAAAGATATTTCTTGAGAAGAGTTGTTTTTCACCAAGCCTTTTGGTCTGAGATTAGGTGCCACAACGTTTGACACCTAGGGATTTTTTCATCAGGGAGGGTTCTTTAACCGCAATGCCCCCATTATCACAATATGTTGTCACCATGCTCCATTTGATCAAGTGATATTTTCTGGTATTGGATTTCCCCCCTTTCCAAGAAATTTTCTCAAAAGAAGGATTAATTGCTGCAAAACCCCTAAGGGGGCTAGAAGAGCCAAAAATTGATAGATGGGAAGGAAGAACAACAATGACTTGAGCAGAACAATTCTTCACATGGGATTGAGCCATCTTGATCCCCATTCCTACATCCGTTTTTTAATCTTTCCAATTAACAACTTCTGATTCAATAGCTTCATCTTGCTTTAAAAAATAGGGATGCCCAAATAGGTGAAAGAGCCCCAACTCTCCACAGCACTAAAATTTAAGCTAGTGGCTATCATCTTAAGTTTGCGAAAGTGAACATTCCATAAAAAAATGGTATTCTTTTTGTTGTTCATTTCTCATTCCGAGACTTTAAAGTACTGGTCCAAAAGAATTTTGAATCGCTATATTATAGTTATTGAAGAACCCCCTAACAAAACAATGTCATCAACAAACTGGGAATGATTTATTTCCTTGATGCCATGGATGATGATGATCCCTATAGTTTTATACCTCTTCAGAGTCGACCACAATGATGTAAAGAATAGGGGAAAGTGGACATCCTTGTCGAAGACCCCTACAACTCTGGGAAAAACTAGTTGGTTTTCCATTCATCAAGAGGGAGATCTAGGCTCCCCCCTATACAAGTTTTAATCCAACTGATAACATGGTTAGAAAATCCAAGTTTCTTCATAAATGAAAAAATAAAGGAGTGGCATACTCAGTCAAAGGCATTGACCATGTCCAACTTTATGATGATTCCTTTTTCTCGTCTCTGCTTGTTGGAGTGTATGGCTTCTTGCACGAGAATAATGTTGTCTAATATTTGGCAATTTTGCAAGAATCCCCCTCTCCGAGATAAGTCTGGGTAGCATGTTTTTAAGACGAATGACTATAACTTTGGTGAGGATTTTATAAAAGAAATTTCATAGGAACATGGGGCAGAATCTAGAAAAGGATGAGGGATTGGTTTCTTTATGGATTTGAACTAAGAAAATAGAGTTTGTTGCCCCTTACTTTATACTTTTGATTAGTCCATTGAAGCATTTTTTTTAAATCATTAGATCGTTTGAGTGTTGAGAATTAATCAAACTTTTAATGGTCAAATGATCCCATCATTGAATTTTGAACACAATGCACTATTTAAAAATAATAATCAATTTTTGTTAATAAGATAAGAAGAAATAATATATATATCTTTCAAGCATTGCATAAATGATTGGAAGCAAAGAAATTTAGTAGGGAGGATCTCAACAAAACCTTTGTAACTTTGTGTTATAATTCTTGTTTTTACATATAAGGGATATTATTGAATGGTGCAATTGGGTTTAGAAAACACTGATTTCAAGTTGACCAATTCGGAGTTGATCTTACCATTCTTTGAAGTTATTTTAAAATTTGCAAGCATGAGACAATAATGGAAGTATATGCTTTGAAAATTTAAGAAACAACAATGGATACAATTTGAAAATTTAAAGTTTTAGTGGAAAGAACAAAGCTACAGAATCATAATGTTTATTACATAATCTATAATATTTTATGGTTTAATTTAATATAAAGTCAACATTCCAAAAATAAGAATGAGTGAGAATTCATGAGTACCTTCATAAACTAACACATCCACTTAAATTATGTGGTTCGTTTATTCATAAACAATAACCTGACCACAAATTAGGTAGTTTTATCCAATCCAACCACACATATTCCATGATCCACTAATTAATTTTGTAAAATATTAAATCAAACCATCTCTAATCATAATGAAGTCATTTAAAATTAAATTCAACGAATTTGCAAAGATGGGAAGCTCAAAAAATCCCAGCCCACTTGCATATGCATTTTAAAGCAGCCGCAGTCTCCCGCCTCCTTGTTGGTTGATTTCCTTTCATAAAGTCAATTGTTTTATTCGATAAAACTGTGTTTCTCAATGCTCTTGTATGTGAACAATAAAGTAAATTATTTTTCTCAATGCTCTTGTATGTGAACAATAAAGTAAATTATTTTTCTCAATGCTGTGTGGGGCCTGCATGTTTGAACTATAAGAAATTAAAGTACGACATAAGATGGCATCTTACAAAATTTCGTTATACCGCTATCCTATGACTTCTTTCTTTTCGTGTGTAAAGAACGCCCACTATCCCTGCTACCCTATCCCTATCTTGCTTTTCATGTGTTAACGACCACCCGTGTCGACTGGTTCTTCTTGTGTTTAGTGTGACTCATTTATTCAAAGCCTTTCTCCGCTTATTTGGACAATAAAAAAGTTAATTACAACATAGAATTGCATCTCAGAAAATTTGGTTATATATCGCTATCCCATTATTGCCTTTCGATGGGTAATGAATGCCCACTATCCCAATTCTTATCTCTGATATTCGTGTGATAATGAACTTAGTCCACTTTATGATAATAATGAACTTAGTCCATTGCTTTTCGATGGGTAATGAATGCCCACTATCCCAATCCTTATCATTTAATGAAATCATTTATAAGCTTAGATTACCATCAAACGCCCTCATGAATATTGAAAATAAATGAACCAAAGGCTTCTCTTCAAAGTTCTCAACTTGCGAATCGTGCAAAGTGGGTATCATAAATCTTTCCTGATCTTTCTGGTCCTTGTCCTATGCGGCAAATGTTCACACATTTTGGTTGCTATTCAATACATGTTTTGGTTGAGATTCCTATTATATATATATATATAAGCTTTATAGTTTGATTGGATAAAATATTAGAAAAAACAATAATAATAATGTCTGGGATCAGAGACCTTGGAAAGGTAATGTGCCTTTGCAACCTATTGTGATAGTTCTTTGAGAAAAGTCCACTTGGAGTGTGTTAATCCCGGCCAAGAGCATGCTAACTTTCTTTGATTGGATGGGGTCCCAATGATATACATTTTGCACTAGATTTGGCTTTGAAAATGATGTTGAAGGCTTGGATTCATCTATGCCATCTCCTCCCCATTCTCAAAGTATCTTGTTGATTTGTTGATGCAAGTCCAACTGTGAAATTAAGAAACAAACAAATTGATATATAATATTGCCTCAAAAGGGTTAGCATGTGTGAAACCCCGAATGGGATTTCCACTATTAATGTAACTTGTTGTGAATGCATGATTTTCATAGTAGCAATTGTATTATGAAGAGAGTTCATCAAGAGAAACATTGATGTGAGACCTCACCTATCAGATCCAACCCTTATCCATACGTTCATTTTTTTTATTTTTTTTTGTTTTTTTATTATTTTTTTGAGGGGGTCGCCTATTGTTGCATGTGATTTCTCACACACAGGAGTAAAATGCACTTACTAATGGGTTGTGAAACCTTTAGTACCATATCAAATGGAAAATAAATTAAAGTAATCTAACTAAATGGATCAACTCTTAAACATGCATACAACATTCATTCCAAACTATCCATAAAAAGGCCTGTAGGGGTGTAGCTCAACCGACGATTCGCTTGATATGAAGGACATGTTGTAAATGAAGGTCTCAAGTTCAAATCACCCCGGCTTACCCGTGCCCCATGTTTACAGGCTGTTGTGGGGCACCTAAGGGTATAGTGGTAGTGGGATTGGACCCCTGGACCCCGTGTCACATGAGTACCAGCCCAGTCCCCAATTGTCGATTCCCCTAATACAAAAAAGAAGAAACTATCCATACAAAAGAGAAATGCAACATGTAAAAGAATGATATTTGTGTTATTACACAAAGAATATGATTTTGGAATTGCACATTGGTATCAGCTGTCGATGGTAGGGGGGCTCTTCCCAAAGGAGGGTTTGTCAATCTCATTTGTAGCCTAATCTCTGGCCATGTAACTAATGGAAGATCCCACGATGGTGAAAGTAGAAACGATGGTATGGCCTCTTTCATGCTTTCTAGTGGAATCTAAACAACAGAACAACGCTATAAAAATATGGTTATGGATGGGTGAAAATCATGACCATGAGGCTTGCTTCTATAGGAAAACTAGTGCTTACAAATGAGGTCTAGTTCTAATGTGGATACTCTCCATTCCATTGATGTCTTAGTGGAGATATTAGGGTTTGGAAGACAAAACCAATAGTTATTTTCAACCTTATCAATCATATTTGTCCACTCTCAACCACTACCTCCCCTAGGAAAGCATGCAATAATGAATGAAAAAAAAAAATTGGCCCAAGTTGTGTGTTTCTAGGGAAAAGGCATGACCCGAGGCTAGGTGACACCCTCTGTCACCTACTCCAAGCCTGTCGACGGCCTTACCTTTGTCGTTTAAGTCACCAATCAAGCAGGCGAATACCTGGCAGTCGTGAGACCAGTTGGACTCACGATGGATACTCTGTCCATCCACAAACCCAAGTCTCTCTCTTTTCTTAGTGAAAATAGCCAACCTGCACTCCCGAAGACCCTTCCCAACGCACCACATCTCGCATTTTGGACCTAATTAACACAGCTTGGGGCTCACTCCCCACTACTCTTGTCGAGTGTTTTGTTTTGAGTTCGACAAGTTGTTTGTTTTAGTATTAAAGCAGGTTATAGGGCTAGTTGGTTTGTTAGCATTTTATGCTCATCCGTAGTTGGAAAACAAGCAGAAAACTCTTAGTAGCTAATTATCTCATTGATAGATTGATAGGAGAAATGATTTTTGATGATTAAGCATGCATTTTATTGTTGGCCTGTGTATTGGTAGAACAAAACATGAATTTTAACAAGCTTAGGGATGGTTTTGTTCAACCTTGCATAACCTCTTAATATGAATTTGCTTGAAGGATTATTGTTCGATTTCTGCTTATACGAGGCTTTGTCTTATTAGATTTTGAAAAATGACTAAGAAAGGAGTAAAGAAGGTAAAGTCCAAGGAAACTAAGCCTGAGTCAGATGTCGAAGTCGTAATGGAAACCAGAGTAGAGACCACATATGAGGATACTAAGCCAATTATGGGATTTACCCCTGAGTTCAAGTGGGGTGAAATATATCAGATGATCCAGGACCAAAATGTCCCTGGTGCAGTTCTGGAGGAAATGGTACTCTATCAGAACATTAGAAAATTTGGTATTGCAAAAGCAGCTACACGCCCACAACGTTTCCCTTGCTCGGAGTTCATTGGGTGGATTCTGTCACAAGCTGACTCCACATCAAGAATTATGTCCGACAGAAAAGGAGAAGCCATTGCCTCGTTCCATCCATCCCACATATCAACCGCTTACAAGTTACCACACACTTAAGTCCACCTAAGCACAGCTTGGCTTGAAAGTCTTAACATGGACAGCCTTGACTTTGCTAAGAAATTATTAATAACAGGCAAGCAATTGAGGCAAAAAGAGAGTAGGGATTATGAGACACAAATGTTAGGGCCCCCTTTAAGAATCATAGCCCTAATGCTGAGCAGGATTTTCGACAAAACAGATGGAACCACCTATAAACTAAATTGGATACCTTTGATCCACCATGTGGCCTTCAACGATCTTTAATTGGGCAGAAATCATCTCAGATAGTTTTGCATCAGCCATAGCAACTGCAAAAGGAGGACTAATCTAGAAAAGGGCGGAGTTCTACATGTCCTCATACCTTTTAGATTGCATTTTATCAAGGCATCCTTTCCCCAAGCTGGGTTGCATCTAGAATAAGAATGACGTCCCAATCTATGTTTCCTACGAGATGTTATGGGTCCATGAATACAAGGGATATTACAAGACCATATGTGAAGACCTTATCACACCTCTGTACGAGCTAATCTTCATCAGAGAACCAAATTCCCTATTGGAGAATGCCATGGCGGTCGTGGAGCCATATGGAGATTACTAATTTTTGCAGGAAGGCACGTACCTCAGAATGTATGGAGGTTCCAAACTACCATACCTCTTGCCAAGATATGCCACAGATTATATAGTCCACAAAGAAGCAGTGAGGCAAGTCTTCATAGATAGGATTGGTGACTTCTTGCATGATCAAAAGAAGGCTTCATTCCCACCATTTCCTTTCTGCATTGGGGCATATAAATTCTCCAAATTTAAGACTGTTGGAGATTTTGTTCAGGATTTGGAAGTTTTCCATTTCGGAGAGAAGAGTTTTCATCGAAATGATAACTACGGCAAAGCTGCAAAACATTGTACAATAGTCAAATTACGTTTTGAATACGCAGATTACTCTGACAAAGATGAAGTAGTTTTCAGGAGGGACAGCAATATGACTGAGCTCAACAAAATTTTTCGTCCCAAGGGCGGGTCTAGTTCCAACACTGCCACTCAAGCTGATAAGCACGCATAATTACAAAGGAAGAGGGACGAAGCCGAAGATTTGACGAAGGAAGAGCAAAGGCTAAAAGAAGAGGCTGAAAAGTTCCAGAGAGAAGCAACGAAGAGAGTTCAGAAGGAACAGGCCGACAAGCGGCGAGAAGAAGAAGTTGAAAGAGTAAGAAAAGAAGAAGCTAAGAAGCTGCAAGAAATGAGAGAGAGGCCACAAAAGGAAGCAGTTGAGCAGCAGATGAAAAAAGAAGAGGAGGAGAATTCCAAGAAGGCTATGGAAACGGGGGGTCCAAGCATGCATACCATGGGCATAGACTCATCCCAAGTATCTCAAGAGATAACCAGTGGAAGCCACTTCCCTATAGGAGAGCTCCCACTCATACCTTTTACTCCATCAAAGGACCACACTGTGGCTCAACTGGACAAAATTGTCTTCGACAACAAAAGAAAAACTATTATAAGAAAGACAGAGAAAAGAATGAAAATGGACTCCCAACCAGACATCGTCATTATGCTGGAGACCACCATCATATAGGGTATGCATAGCGCACGGATAACAACCTCAGGTTCGTAGCATCCTTCAACGTAGTTGCTGCCCAAGCAAGTGAAGACAACATTAACAAACTGATGAACGATGCCGAGCTGGGAAAACAGAAGGTACGCAAGCTAAAAGCTAATTTTATCAAGGAGCGTGCAAACGGAGAAAGCTGGAGGAATAAATACAACACCCTCTTATCAGAGCAAGAAAGAATAACAAGCAAGTACCAAAATATAGATGAAGAGAGGGCAGCATTGATGGTACAACTAATGATACTAGAAGGCGAGAAGAATGACATTGAAGCTAGAGTGGAGGAGTTAAAAGGGGAAAAGGAGCTTATGACAGGACAACTGGAGCTTGCAAACAGCAGGAAGCAGGACCTAACCCTTTTCCATGAGCAAGCTTGTGACATACATAGGAAAATTCACCGGTCACAAGAACTCATCACAAAAGAAATATGGAAGATGAAGGCAATGATTTCGAGGATGAAAGAAATCGATATTGAGGCCTTGAGACTCAGAATAAAGTGCGTGCATACCATAGAAGAAATCGGGAAACAAATTGAATGGAGAGAGGGAAAATCAGGATTCCCAGGGATCCTACCTCTCAAGTCCCTGACCAATTTTCAGTTGGATTTGGGCCTCATCGAGTTCAGTAGAGGTTGCAGTGTAAAAATAAACTCTATAATCCATAAAACCATTAGGCAGTGTGATGGATTCTACCAGAAAATCCGGGAAACCCACGAGAAATGCCAAATGGTTTTCCCTCGGGTTATAGAAGAGTTTCCTGTTCGTGACTAGCATTTGTCAGAACTACAAAGCGAGCTGAACAAAGACATAGCCTACATAAGAGGGATAGATGTCCTGGCAGCAAAGGACCTCCATTGTTTCATTGGACAATCTTCCATTCATGCCTACCTTTTAGAAGACATTTCCTAGGCAACTGTGGCAGGAGTAAAAGGTATTACAGATGATTTGTACAAGCATGAAATCTCCCTAAAGATGATGACTCCTATGCGCAGTAATATTATTGTATGAGAGACAGGCATGTGGACCAGTTACATAGCTGAGTTGGAAAATCCAATTGAGTTGGAAAAGCCAGCTGAGGTGGAAAAGCCAGAAGGAAGTTGATTTTGCATTTGTATGAATATTGAAGACATCTGGAAGAAGTTTTATTGTATAAACATTTAAAATAGCTGGAAACTAATTTTGTATTTTGTAGGCACTAGAAGACAAACTTTTGTGTTTCCCTAGGGTTAGGGTATGTAGGGAGGTACTAGAGACAAATTTTGTAAAGTTATAAATAGAAGAATGGAATAGAAGAAAAGGACTTTTGGCAGGTGAAGGACTTACTTGTTTTGTACATGAACTAGTTTGCTACATTAATAAAGAAGGATCTATTTTCTTGGGAAAAGCTAGCACTGCGTTTTGCTTGGGAATGTGTTGAATGTCCCGTCAAATTATTTTTGCATCATTCATGCATATTATGAGATTGTTCCTAACATGTTTGAATTATTTCTTGGTTATAAATGCTCTTATTTCTGGGTAACATTTATGTGCTTAATGAATAATGGAATGCCTTAATTACATCAGAGCTATCTCTGTTATCTTTTATATTCTGCTGTAAATGTATTTACGATATTAGAACAACTATCTGTGAGATCTGTAGGTACATTTCTAGTATATTGTTCATATTTCAGATTTGCTCCCTGTAGGGATAGATTAATTAGTTTAGATAGTTTAGATCAAATTTGTTTTGGTTACATGCATTTAGATAGAGCACTTGCATATCATCTTTAAATATAAAATCCATAAACGGTGGATAGGGCCGCAACCGGTGAAAACAAATCTTTGAATCTTATACGGTAGTTGGGCCGTTAACCGGACGGATTCCCCACACCAAACGGTGAGCAATCTAATTGGGCTTGCTTATCGGGGATAGTCCCTAACTGTTGGTGTTGTGATTTTCGGGGCATCAACACATTTGCACTAAGTTCCAATTTTATTTATAGTTTGATTATTTAATTGAATTTATGCTATTTATGCACATGCATGTCAATAGTTATGCATTGAATTTTGTAGAATACTGATTCAGGATTGAATTTAGATGCAAAAAATATTCCACTAGTCAAAATTTGATGCAACTCTTATTAGGAGAAAGATACAGGAAGTAGTTAGTGGGTGAAAATGAAAAGTTGCTTTACCCTGCCAATTGTAATGTTCCATATTCTAGCCACTATTCTGGTTTGATGGTACTTCATTGTCATACGGATCTCCTTTATGACACCATAGTAGTATGTGGTTGTTTAAAATGTAAAGGGTTGAAGGAGAACTTTTAGCAGGTCAAACTGGCCTATTATATTAATGATCGATTACTAATGTTGATAGTCTACTACCTCCCACTGTGGTAAAAAATCGAGTAGGTGATATAGAAGCGACACGTAGGAAGTTCCATATGCTCATTTTTTTTAATTTGGGAACCGAAAACAACTATTTTTCATCATAATCTGACCAATCTATCTCCTTTAGTGGATTCAGCTAAGAGCTATAGTGAGAAAAAGTATGATCTCAATATTATCCAAATCATCTCTACTAGGTGATTGAAAAAGTTGTACAAGCTGATAGAAGAAAAAAAAATAAGTGTGCACACACCAAGGTCGATTCAATTATTGAAGGGTGGAAACGACCTCTATCTTCTTGTCCATCTACAAAGTAAATTCCAAACCTATAATAACTACATTTTATATGGTATTTGGTCATCTTGTCTACCTATGCCCGATCTTGAGACTAAATTGTCATTCTATGGTAATACTATATTATTTCCAAGTTTAAAATAGATGTTTCAAATCTACATTTTTTATCCTTTGACATGTATTTGTTCCTCCAAAACATTCAGTAGAATTTATTCCATTTGTCTCTTTATTGTAGGTTTAACTACTTGAATATTGTTAAATACAAACATAAAATTCCATATATAGTATATGCATGAATGGTTATGCTTAAGGAAATTTTAATAGGAAGAATTAGTTATATATCGATGGTATTCCACACACACAAGAAACAAGATTCATAAATAGTTGTAGGTGTTCCTTATTTAGCTCAAGTCATTCATTTGAGGAACAATCCAATTATAACGAGTTTCTTATGAAAAGGAAAGCATAGATATTTGTTATTATACATGCATTACATAATTTGTCTTATGGTTACAAGTTGTTAATAAACTATAACTTTCTTAGACCACCAAATGCTCATCAAATATGCCTTACATTGGGACTCCCTTTAGACATCCCCTTGGGGTGTAAGAAAAAAATAATTGAGTAATTATATTCGTTTGTTTTAAATGTAATTAATATAAATGTATTTCTTAATTTGGCATTTTGTTTTATAAAGTGGTTTGTTGCACATGTACCATTGGAAAGAATTTCCATGCTTCCAATAATTCTTTGTTATAGTGTTTGAGCATTACAAATTCATTGTGTTTACTAGTATCATTGGTGTAATATTCAATATTTTTGCAATCATAATTATGATGATGAGCGACCTATTTACCATCTCTCGATGCACCCCACTACAATGCCAAAATTAGAGAAAGCTGCTAAATGAGCATAGCTCAGACATGAAGCATACCCATCATGGTTGAATTAACCACCTATTCAATTCCCTTTATATCTTGAATCACTATTCAAATTTTCTATAGTAACATTGGTTCTTCACATACTAGAAACGAAGGCAATGAAATAGAGATCGGCCTGGACAATTTGTTATGGGATATGAAATCCATGGAGGGAATGTTGTTACATTTATTCTAGCAAGATGATCTAGGGAGTGATGCTCATATTATTGATACCTTTTTCAAAAGCTTGAAAGTTTCTTCCACCACCCCCCTCTTTGGATATGAGTGAAGTATACCCAACTAGGGACAACAATGTTACTATATAACTTGAAAGAAATGTATGATATGTTAGGAACATGTTTCTCAATGGTTTTGAAGTAACCAACCATTAAGTCCCATATATTTTGAGGAACCTTCTCTCTCAATCAACATTGTAAATGGTTGATTCTATGCATGCTTGATGACAGTTTACATTTCTATTGCCCACTAATTGTACGCTACTCAGAGATAAGGTATTTTTGAGTGATATTGTCTTTCCCTACAACTATGAAGAGACAAAGAATATATTGAAAAGGTTGGGTGTTTCCAGTTGTATTGGTTGTTTCCAAGTGTGTCTCCTTAGCAATCATGGTCATTCCTAGTTAAAAGTGGCGGGTTTAAATCTAGATTGTTGCCAACTATGGCTTACCCATTGCGGTCCTTCCTAATAAAAGGGAATTATGTTGGTTACTATGCTTATATGTACCTACATATGCACCCAGGTTGACATGTACCTACACCTGCACCCATGTCGCTTAAACTGAGTATGGTTGTTAGAAATTGGTATAGAGTTCTTCATTTAACATAATTCTAACCAATCATGTAATCTGAAGTTATCAAATCCCGGCTCTTCTTTGGAAGTTTTGAAATGCTTGATTTAGGTTCTCTTCATACAGTCTTGTGGGCATAATAATTAGGCATATGTCTAGAGACTTTGGCCCTCAATAGATATATATGTTCTTGGGATATTTTTCCTCTCGTAATATCATATTTGATCTTCAAAATGACCTTTTATGGTTATATGACACTTAAATCATATTGAACTGTAAGGCTATATGGAATTTGGGTATTTGTTTAATATGGCTTTTGCTTTCAGAAAGAAAAGACTTTTATACTATGTCATAGATTATGAACAAATTGGATGATCATTTGAAATTATTATGTTGCTTTCTTTTTTGTTTGAAAATACAATTTTCAGAATTTCAAATAGGGATATCTTAGAGTCTTTTTCAAGTTAATCAAAGATTTATTTTCTAATTGTAACCCTATATTTTATTATGTATGTTACTTTACTTTGTGCGTTCCTTTTGTCCCAATTGCTAGTATATGTTCCTATAGTTTGTGAAATTTTTGTAATTCCAAACATATGATCAAACTGCATTCATATGATGTATTGTTTATTTTTATAAGTACTCGTTTATGGGGGACCAATCAACTGCACATTAATGATTAAACATCTCTTTTTATACTCATATGAGTAATGCATTAGTTACTCTAAATTTAAGAACTCTTTTAAAACAAAATAGTGAAAAAATACCATAAGACTTTATCTTTTAACATGTAAAAACAGAGTATGCCAACTCTAACCAATCTCAATTTTCATTGCGAAAGATTGTTCATAATTGCGAAAGCTTGTTCATACGGGTGAAACCATATATATATATTTGAAATTTTAACATGTATAAATACAGAGTATGCCAACTTGAACCGGTCCCAATTTTCATTGTGAAAGCTTGCTTACACAGGTGAACCTTAAACACTGAGTTTCCACTCCATCAAAATTCCGTGCCATCCATGTTTGCAAGTTTGTCTGGTGATTAATGTTTGCCGCTTTACTGGGGCGTAAGGGTAGCCGTAAACTATGCCATCGCCACGGCTGTAGTTTCGAGTTATTCGCCCGTCTCATTCAATCTATATATATTAGTACCTACTTTTGAAATGTTGGAGCTGTTATCACTCAACTGAGTCCACTCCATTCCTTTGATATGTTGGAGCTGCTGTTATCACTCCACGGAGTCCACTTCATTCCTTTGCGCTCACTCGAATCCACCCGGTCGACCGACAAATCCCCAGTTTCGATGCCAATCTCCCCTGGAATTGAAATGGAAGCTTTATCCTCATATTTCATAGCCTCTCTGAGCTCTGCCACTACCTCACTCGCTCTCGGCCTAGAAGAGCGTTCCGCCTGAACACATCTCAGGGCTACTTTGGCAACAGAAGTGATAGATTCCAGGTCGTAACTTCCGTCCAACCTCTTGTCTATGATTTCTGTTACTTTGCCAGCATTTTCATTCATATCTAGTATATACGGTGTTGCCTGTAAATATGCCCATAACTATAGTTAATGTCCGAATATGGAAAACTAAACATTCTACTATCAGAACTGTTAAATATTTATATTTTCGATAATTGACGATAAGATTCCTTACCCATCGAATGATGTTTACTCCGTCTTCAGCTAGTTTTGGATCTATGGGTGGTCTACCGCATATGATTTCCAGCAGAACCACTCCAAAACTATAAATATCACTCTTTTCTGTCAACGTTTGAGTGTTATAATACCTGTGGTTAAATATCACTCTTTTCCGTCAACATTTGAGTGTTATAATAACTGTGGTTCCCCACAGGAACTGAGCTAATCAAATACGGTAGAAATAAAAAATGAAATAAACATAATTCAATACGGTGGAAATAAAAATAATTCAATAAAAATTTCTATGTACTGTTAATAAGGATTGAATTTGAATAATATAAAGAATATGTAAGGAGAGTCAGTTATGTACTCTGGATCCAGGTATCCGAACGTCCCTTTCACTGTAGTGGTAACATGAGTAGCCTGCCCATCAATTGTCATCCTTGAAAGACCAAAATCAGCCAATTTTCCGTTCAAATTGCCGTCTAAAAGGATGTTGGCGGTCTTGACGTCCCTGTGAATTATCTTCGATGTCGCGCCCACGTGTAGATATTCCAGGCCTTCACATAGAAATCGCAGGTCGATCAGATGAGATATATGACTAACCATGATTTGTCTTACTGTAATCTATACTTCAAACAACGAGTGTTTAGACCATACAAGTATACTGTACATCAAATTAATCAAGAGACTTACCCTGTGCTGCGTCTAACGCTATATTTAGCCTTATTCTCCAATTTAGTTCGGAATTTTCGGCCCTAGGACCTGGAAAAACAGTAACAACAAATGCATGTCGGTTATGTTTGCTATTCTATCGACTGAAACTAAGATATGTTCAAGCAATATAATTTACCATAAAGGTGATCCCTCAGGGACCCTCCGGACATGTGTTCGTAGATGAGCATAACTTCTCTGCTTTCGTTACAGTAACCCAGTAAAGACACCAAGTTCCTATGATTGATTCTTGAAAGAAGATCCACCTGTTCATGCAGAGATACTATCAGAACTGACACTCTTAGATTGATCCAAATTCAACCGTAGTACATGTAATATCTGAGATTTACCTCATTCAAAAACTCTTGAACTCCTTGGTGGGAGAACAATGACAGCACTTTTACGGCGATATCCTTTCCTTCCGGCAATTTACCAAAGAACACAGATCCAAAACCCCCTCGTCCGATCTCCCGACTAAAGATTTCGGTGGCAACTGTAATCTCATTTAGAGTGAAGGCACGGCAATTTGATGGATTTGGCACCATAATTCTTGAGCAGTCTGCAATCCGCTCATGGAAGGTAAAGTTACGCATAATACAATTTTTAATTTCCATTTAAAGGGTATATTGCCATATTATAATATTTCTTATATTAACCTTGTTTGGCGAAAGGTTTTCGTTCATTTTCCACCCGATTGCTTTCGGTCGCAACGCCATCTCCTTTTCTCCTGAATTTATTGCGATAGACAACACCCAGTATCAACCCTAAAGCTATGGTTAGAGTTCCACTGAGGGTTATCCCGAGGACAACCTTCAAGTTATGATTGTTTGAATTCTGTGAAGTACATTTCCTCTTCTCCAATATACGTAGGTAGTGGTTTCCAGAATAACTGCACAGCACACCAAAGAGAGATTTTTCATGAGCGTCTTGCCATAAGTCTAATTCGAATTTGAACTCGATTCATAATTATTATTTGTGACATCTTTTATTATAGAAAATGTGAAAGAAAATTCTATATCAGTACTTGAGCTTCAACGAACAATTGAGGAGAAGTTGAGCAGGGATTACACCGCTGAAATTATTGTTTTCTATATTCCTGTTGTACAAAAGTTACTAATTAGTTCTGTGTTAACTTTGAACAAGAAAGGTACAAAATCTAATGATTAATTCTGTATTAACCTGAACAAAAAATGAGGTAAAAATAGAAAAGGAGGAGGGAGGGCGCCTTACAATTTTTTAAGGTTTTTCAGTTCAGATAACCACTGCACATTGCCGCTCAGGTTGTTGTTTTGTAAATATCTGATGCAAAATTTATTAATTAATTCCACTTTAACTTTGAAGCAGAAATGAGTTAAAAATTGAAGCTTTTTATAAGTATCTGGATAACAAATTTAATAATTTATCCATTTAACAGCAGATGAGATAAAAAAAAAAGAGAGAGAGAAAGAAGGAGATATACAACTCTTCAAGGTTTTTCAATTTAGATAGCCACTCAACGCTGCCAGTGAGGTTGTTGTTTTGTAGATGCCTACATAATAACCAATATATCTTCTTGTTAAGTGAAAATGAGAAGACCAAAAATCGAAAATACTAAAATTTTAGGTTAAAAAAACTTACAGTCTCTCCACCATGGTTAAATTGGAAAATTTTGGCAAGTTTCCCATCAAATGATTATTGTCAAGTGAACTGCTTATTCAACATCAACACAAATCCGTAAATGGCGCACAGACACGAAAACATTTCAATTTATCGTTTATAACTAATTTCATGAGGAAACTAGTTCTTTGTGTGTTATCAATCGCCACTGGAATTTATAAGTCGAATTCACTTACATATAAACTAATGCCGTCAAGTGTCCAATATCCGTAGGCACTGATCCTGTAAGATTCCTACCAGACAAATAACTGGGAACACGAGGATTATAGTGAGCTATTACAATTTCACCTATTTTTCTCAGAAAATTTTATGATTTTAGCAGTAAACAAATCGATCGAAGATTTGAACTTACAGTTCTGAAATCCTTATGGGAGAAGAGCGGCTATCACAGACAATTCCGTTCCACGGTATCTGATAGCAAGGATCAGAAACCCACTCTTTTATGTCAAAACTCCCTTTGATAGCTTCAAGAGCGTAGACTGCAATTTAAGAACTTTGGTGTTAGGCATTGAATTATAATATCTGAATTTTCACTACGACAAGTTTAGTGAGGCACTTACGATCTTGTGCATATGTTGCCTCATCCGTGTTATAAAGCCAATGATACTCAAAAGCGTTGAGTATAGGAGGGCGGGTGGAGTTAGTGGCCTTAACGATGTTAAGGGAATCTATTTCACCATTTATTTGGACGTAGAAAGATCTCGATTCAGACATATTGAGCGTTTCTATTTCAGCAAAATAAAACTGAAGTAATATTTTGCGCTTTTGGCTTAAAGTCACGGGGACGGAAAGGCTGTCTCCGCTGTTTCCAACCCATGCAGTTTGCATGATAGCAGAGGGAGGAAGGTCTTTGGTATTGTTTGTGGAAATAGCATGTTGCAAACTAACATTCCGTACAGAACCCACAGTTTGAGCATTTATATATAACTGATTTGATCTCCAGATGCGGTCGAATTTGTCTTCAGGATACCTGCTTAATTAACCATACAAAGAATAATTACAACTGCGTACTGACATCAAATTATAAGATATAAAGAATGAAACGGATTACAATGAACTAGCTAGTTGATTATGACTCTTCGATTTACATTAGTAAATATATGAAGTTCAAAATGTTCACCTAACCACAGAATTTCCGCCAAGATTATAATAATCTGGCCACAAGATCGTTCCTGTCTTGGTCTGTCCATACATGCCATCTTGGAACTTCCTCAATTCAATAGCAGAGATAAAAGGATCATCGGACATGGAGGTTCTAATCAAGCAAATGTACAGCAGCCTGCCTGAACTAACCAATATTCTGTGATCATAAATTGGATCTGAATAATAAATTGTTATGTTTGCCACATACAACATGCCGAGTGTCTCAATAGAGTATTGGAAGCTGCTTGGCAATGTTGGAGATCCAGTGTAATTTCCAACGGCAAACCATAATCTTACGAGGTAAGGCACATCGGGTGTCACAGGCAACTTATAGCAAGACTTTTTGAGAGGTGGTGGGAAAAAACGTAGAGTCTGCAAGTAAGAACCGTAGGCTTTTTCAGTTGCGTACTCCCCTATGTCTACTGTCTTTCCTACGTCGATGTAATCAGCATCACTAACCCATGTTATATCGTTCTCCCCGGTGTGATTTGTTATCCCTCCGCAACTGATACTAAGAAATCCTGCCACAAGGCTAAAAAATAATTAAGAAAAAACATTTGTTGTCTAAAAACTCGATGAGAGCTTAAAAAAGCAAGATATGAGATGAAGATTGTATAAAGTAGACAAAACGGAAAAAATCCTTGATCTATTTCTTCAATTTACATCTGGCATACCTGGTTGAGCAGTAATCACAGTCAACAAACTTAACAGCAGGCCGAAAGGCGCTACCCAATTGCCATAACGAGTTTTGTCCATCGTTCCACTAATTTTTAAAAGTTCCCCCGAGTTCCAGGAGTATACTGGAAGGTGCTTAAACTGCTTATCTCATAAGCAGACCAGTAAGAAGTGTTGCCTACATCTTATTTCTTCTCAGCCATTCTTTCCCATCTCTGCCTTACCCTACCTTATCTTTGCGTTATCCTGGTAAGTGCATATTATTTTGCCAATGTTAAAGTGGAAGGAATCTCATTCCTTTGTGTAAGCATTTGCCATGAACGGACTCTTAGAAAGTGCTTCGACGTGTGTCCCTAATCCTATGCTTACTTTTCCAGCGCTCCCTGTCCATGACTGTGTTGAGTGTCAATGTCAACAAGAAAGTCGAACCCATTAGTCATGGGTATTGTAAATTGAATATGCTATACAACTCAGACTTTGATGTAAGTGAACGATCATGTTGCATACGTCATGAGAATGGCTAAAATGGCTCGCCGTTTTATGTTGTTTTCCGAGCCCCATTGTGCGGTAAAAATTATTCAATTTAAAAAAAAAATTCACAATAAGTTTTTAGGAGATTTTATTTTAAATAATATATTTAATTAAATTTAATAACTTCAAAACTAATTAAACTTTATTTTATTTTTATATATTTTTATTTTAAATTAATTTAGGTATATAAATACAATTATACATGATAATTTCTTAAATTATAAAAAAAAAAATTAAACTTGTTAGTCAAAAGTTTGAACCCTTCTCGGCCCTTCCAAAGGGTCTAGAAGTGTAAAGTTAAAATTGTCCTTCAATGAAAATTTAAAATTTGAATTTTACCCTTCCATTGAAGAAGGACATAATTAAAAGAAGGGCAACATTTGAGACTACCCATCCATATAAATTTCAATTTTTATGTTGAAATTAGTATGCTATAAAATTTGATTCGTTATTCAAAATATTGGAAATATCATAAATTATAATCACTCACTCACCTCAGGCACTCACTGCTCAACTGCGCAAGATGGTGTGTGATGGCTGGCGACTATGAAGCACTGGCCACCCATATTTGACTTTGACTCTCGAGTCACTTTGACCTGAGATCCAAGGCGTGACAATGTGTCAACGACTATAGCTGTAACAACAGAGAACCACTACTAGTCTACTATTAGGCCCAAAACGAAACTAAAACTTTGTGCTTACTATCTATGTGAAGCTAGTTACCAATGTCCACTAATTTTTCATCAAAATGAAATTCAAATGGATGGTTTGATGAGTCCTCCTCTATAATACTTCATTTCTTGCATGAATGCCACATACTCGTGGCAACTCTAAACAACACTCAATGGCATGCAACTACAAATAATCATGTATGCAGCTAGGACCACAAACCGTGTAGAGGTTGATTTATGCATTGATATAGAGAAGTGACACTGGGCACACGATATGGAGAAACAGTGAGTTAGAAAAAACATTTGGCCCAAAGCACTATAATGGTTATTAATAAAAAATTAAAAAATTGGCTCACAAATAGTCTCAATTTGATGAGTGGAATGATCATGATGTAATCTCCCTCCGTCCTTCCAAACATAGGTGGTTTCTCACCACATTTGTCTTCGATGCTTGCCACCAAAATACATATAAAAATTACATGTCTTTACATTTTCTTCTCTTTAAATTTGCATCGCATAGTCATAACTAAGGATCATTCTCACCACAATTGTCTTTGGCGCTCACCACCAAAATACATATAAAAATTACATGTCTTTACATCCTTTTCTCTTTAAATCCTCATCTCATAGTCATAACTAAGGATTATCATGCATGCACATCCTCACCTTATAATATCAATTGGGTCAGGGCACAAAGACAACCATAAAATATCAAATATGTTAAGATGCAAAGAGTAAGAGACAACTATAAGTAAGCCTTACATTAAATTTACCATATAAGTATCTAATTGACACTATAAACTAAGATTGTACGTGTTGGATTGTTGTGATCTTCTTATCACTCCCTATCAATGTGATTGTAAGGCACTCTTTGAAGGTGAAGTCTATAATTTTAAGTCTTCTTTCTCATTTGACTCGTGCCTTTTGGTAAGACAATAAGGAGGGTAATGGCATCAACATTGAAGATGGTTTCGACATAGAGGTCGATACATTAATTATTTTCATTAAATAACTTAAATTTCATGTCAGTGACTGTGAATTCGTCGAATCATGGATTGGTACAAAACACAACAAATTTTAGAGCTTTGAGCTCTTAATTACTCACATATAGAATTTTCTCAAATCCAACCATTAACAAACTTCTTTTGATGTTTTGGTTTAATTTAAAAGCCATATTGCCGAGACTCAAACATGCAACGAGTTGCAAGGCTCTAGTTGACTTAGGCTTGATTCCATTTCCCCTCCATCCCATACTTGTATGATGTCGCGACAAGTGTTGAACAACAAAATTTGATGCTTGAGCCCCTCTGATGCTAGTGGTGCTAACTTGCTTGGTATGGAATATTTTTATTAATGTTTTCTGAGATATGCATTATTTTTTCTTAGGCGCCTAAAGACCATGATTCTTACATCTCTCAAGCTTGAATGGATGCCCTCTCTCTATTTGAATTAAGTTTTTGATTGGTTTTATATGTATTTTTTGGTTGTAGGTTTATTATAGCCTCGCTTTGCTTAGTGCCTTCATTTTGTACATAATTAACCGTAAGTAATTTTCTCATGGTTTTAGTTTTATTTTAAGACTATATCTAGTTATAATGTCCTAGACTATCCATAAGATCATGTGGACTCCCCAATATGATTATTGCATAGTCTAAGTAGTTTTTATGTATAATGAAATGTGCTCCAACTCGGAGAAATACAACATAATAGTTGTTATTTTAATGAATTGTAAAATTAATGTTACATATATGACAAATTAATGTGTTCAAATTAAGTTTTATTGAAAAGATGTCATTTTCATGTAAATATTGAGTGCTTATTTGTACATGATTGTAAAAAAATGGATGAAAAATATTTGTCTTATACATTTTTGGGGAAAGAGTTTAGTTAATTATACTTGTAAATTAAAGTACAATTATTTATATTTTCTCCAAAAACAAATGCCCTTCGAATTGAAATTAAGACTCACCCTTCAAATTTCATCACTAGTCAAAACCTTCTAAACTTCAAATCTAATGTAAGACATTATGAAAACTCGATACATAAAAATATAAACATTGGCGGTGTCTTCACTAAGGAAGCGTTAATAAATTACTCCCATTCCAGCTCGAATTTGCCAAATCACTCCTCTTTCAAAGAGAATTTTCCACGGTTTGCAATATAAAACAATCCACAACCCCTTTTTATGAAGAGAAAGAGAAACTTACATGCTTAGGAATACATGTGCATTCCTAGCATTTGCCTATTCTTAATAGGTGTGCATTTCTAAAAACCATGCACACGTTCTTTAAAATATGACTTGGTTTGCTAGGTTATATTTTGTGTGATGTTTTAACATTAAGACTATAGGAAAAAGTATGTGTTTTTTTTTTAAAATACATGTGCGTTTTTTAACACTTCAATGTTACTTTTTTATCGTCATTTTTTTAATTAACATTAAATACTTTTTTTTATATCTCGTTAAAAATCAAAATATCATGTAAGTATACAACAATAAACTTATTTTGATAGATTTTAATACTTCATTCATTAATCTTATAAAGGTACATGGAGCATTTATAATAACATTACCAACCATTCATAAATCCCTTCCTTAGTCTAAGTGTTTTTTTATTGGTCTCCTTCACGAGTCTTAAACTTATAATACCACTCTTTAAATCAATATTAGTAATATATCTTGCTTTGCTTAAGGAGTACATCAAATCATCTATCAAAGGCAAAGGGAATAGATATACTTGATTGTAATCATATTACTAGCCATGGAATCAATGCACAATATCCATTCTCGGCCCTTCTTTAGTACAATTATAGAAGGTACTACACATGCTCTTAGGCTTTCTTTAATTAAACCTCTTCCTAAAAATCTATGCACTTTTACGCTAAGCTCCTCATTTTCCATTGGTGTTATTTCATGTGGGCTGTTATTGATAACTAGATCCTAGAATGAAGTTTAGTTGATAGGAAAGGCTTATAACAAGTGGCAATCCCTTGGGGAACTCCTCCTTCATAAGTAACATTATTTTATTCATTCCATCCTTCTCTAGAAAAAAGTTATTATTCACCTCACCATGAATAATTTTCCTATCACACTACCAAAGCCTCCCTGATAAAAGATTGCAAGAATCTTTGGCACATTCAATAGTAATCTATCATGTAATAGGTTTCAATGTGGAAACTTATCAAAAACTGCTTAGAAACATTGACGTGATGCCTTTTTTGTAACAATAAACTCTATATGTATTGGGTTGTGGTCTATAATTCAAATTTAGTTTCTCTATGACTTCTATAGACACCAAAGTACTTGTATTACCTCCATCTAAAATCAAGGAACAACACTTACCTCAAATTTTAGAAATAGTTTTAAAAGTAGACTTCCTTTTGTATGACTAGACTTCATTTCTACTTGGTTCTCTAACTTTAGGAGAGTCCTTTTAAGCATTAAATTGTATCCATGCTCTTGATGCACTTTATCAATATTATCCACAATTACATATTTAGTTGTGCTATGATCTCCTTGGGGAACATGAGTTTTACTCTCTTGCTTTTTATTAGTGTTTAAATCCTCTAGACATTCAAAGGAATAGTGCCTCAACGTTTCGAATTTGTGGTAAATAATCGTGGATCTTGCAACTCCTTTATCTCTAAGGTTTCCTCTTCCTTGAAAATTCCCTCTACCTCTAAAGGATTTATTACTTCTCCCAAATATTTGGCTTGTAGCATGTATAGTTACTTCCTTATTCTTCCTTAATTCCATTATCCTATCCTCTTCCAAAAACATTTCTACCTCGAACTCTCATTGTTTTTCCATGTGTTAGGCATGGGGTTTCATTGGGTATGAAATAATATAGTACTTGGGTTCATATTGGGTGATTTAATACTCTAAAAAATGGAAGAAATATATTGCCTACTTGTAACATACCCCTTTGCTGAAACATTTTATGTTTGAAGAAAACATTACCTTAACTTTTATTGTAAAGTTTTATATTTGTCCAAGTGGCCAAGGATGACTGTAATTGCACAATATTATTATTTAATAAAATAAAATAGGAGACACTCACCCAAAGAGACTATTGAAAGAGTGTTTACTGACCCACTAGGTGGAATGGAATCTGGGGTAGAAGGAAATGGACAAGTGGCAACATAAGGAACTCAATAACTAGCTGTTGTTATGGGACAACTCCCTTGAATTGTGGTCAAAGTTCCCTAAAAGGTGGGACTGGAGCTTGAGGCTCATTTATTTGGAAACTGACCACTAAAATACCTAGGCATCTTTATAAGCCATCGAATTTGAGCAAAGGCTCACACTTTTTCTGACGAGAAAATTTACCTTGTGGTTCTGCTGTATGCACACAAGAGATTCGATGAGGGGAAGCTATGTTTTGAGTTGTAGTGTAAGTTTGTTTCACTTCTGCTAAGTGCAGAGTTTATTGCTGAGTGTAGAGAGTTATTTTGAGGTGTATTGCAAGTCTCCATTGATTGCTGGAAGTACAACCTGAGTGCCTTGCTTCTACACAGAGTCTTCTACCTAGTGGTTCAATAAACAGTCTTGGGGGTCCAAAGGAGCAGGTGATATTGGTTGCTTCTTCTGGAGAAGGTTGGGAGGAACAGGCCTCTTTGGGTGTTTGTCCACCCTATCTACATTTGCAGGTTCTACTTTTTATTTCATTTCTTAAGTAGTTATAATTTACTTTCTGTAACTGTTGATTTAGGAATTATTAGCTGAATGTTGATAGTTATCTACATTTGTAGAGATAAATGTTTGATTTTCTGAACTGATTATGATTCTGTAAATTGTTGAATAAATTGTATGAATTGATAGAATGAATTACTTCCCTGTATTTTTCCATGCACTATTATGGTGTCGTACTCTAGTACAGGGAAGGGTGTTTAAAAATAGATAAATGATATGCAGTAGATTGAATGATTGGATAGATAAACTCTGTCATATTTCCTCTATTTCATTATTTGTTTACAATTGCAAAATCACATCTCTTATGATTCAGTCATAAATAAACATAGAAAACAATTGTTTTATTTAAATATTGTAATATCATTACTTTCTTAGCAATAGAAGTAAAATACATACACATCTCCATACTCTGCTCAAACCCTAAAGTTTAGCTATAACTATTTACTTGCAGAAAACAAATAGTATTTATTCTCTAATTATTTTGTTTTCATTTAAATATCCTGCTAATACATAATAGTACTCTATATTATAAGTATCCAAACCTTTACAGTAGAAATTCATCAACATATATGATTTTAAAAT
Source organism: Larix kaempferi (assembly GCA_027924585.1). NCBI lineage: Eukaryota > Viridiplantae > Streptophyta > Pinopsida > Pinales > Pinaceae > Larix > Larix kaempferi. The sequence continues at coordinate 4,769,568 of BSBM01000423.1, forward strand.
AGTTGTAGAAAAGATCAAAAACAAACCTATCTAATATACATAACTACTAGTATTTAACATTGCTATCTTAGATCAAATAAACACAGGGCAGCTTTTATTTCAGATGAATGTCCTAAGTATCAAACCCTAGTTACTCTTAAATAAACTGAGTTAACTTTTCTTCTTCTTGACAAATCAAATTAGAAAGGAAACGCTTGTTTACTTAAACCTTACGGATGCATGCCTTTCTCATTTCGAAACCCTTAAACATTTCAAAAACACCAAACACATTATGACAGGGTTTCAAACTAGGATCATTACCCTTGATCAACATTAGTATTAACACAGCCCTTTCGAAAAATAAGTTCAGGGTTGAAAACAGAACAATTTAGGCACTTAGCCATTACAACTATCAAATAAACTTTAACATATTATAAACATTCGGGAATGGGCTTTCGCCCTTAATATTGTTTTAACAATCATCTTTCACTTCAAACGCAGGCTGTCGAGAGTTTTGCCTCTAAGGCACAACTCTTTTAAACTACATTGAGTTTTCAAACACTTAACAATTACCATATCTATCATCCATTATTGGTGAGAGTTCAAAAGAAACAATAACTGCCCACTACGCAGAAACCTAGCAACATTTAGAACTTACAGCAACAACACGAGATCAAAACCCCAACAGTATTCCTAAAACAACAACAAGTTTCAAATACCATAACAATCAATATATTTTATTTCATCAAAAGGCCAAGGGTCAAACCCTTCGCATAACTGTTTACTTTCAACAAAATTGTTACACAGTAAAACGCTGAGTCAATACCGAGGTAGGTCGAGGATTCAATCCTCCGTACACTTGCCATTTCAGCTTACAAACATTATAAACAATGTCAATATCAATAGCTATACCACAAACCAAAACTTTAACTAAAGCTAAACAATGACCAACAGTTACCAAGTCGAAACCTATAGGAAAACCACCGAAGCTTACCAGTTCCAATCTTTTTTTCTCTCACTCAGCTTCGAGCATAAAAACCCAGAACCAAGGAACACCTGCCACATAAATCAAAGGGTGGTTATAAGATATAATAGGAATATTAAAACAAAATACCAACAACTGCAAACATGATAAACTATCGGGAGTAACAAGTCTCGAACCTAACGAAATTACCTTGTTGAAGGAACCTTGCTCCTGAGCTGAACATGGCCACATTCAATGAAAACCAGAACCCAGTTACACCATAGAAACTCAGCGAAGGAAGGACACAACTCATAGATCTCCCTATGCAAAGATTTCGATTTACAGGTCAGGGTATTGAGCCCTGGAGAGGTGCATTCTAAACCTCTCTGTAAACCCTATAAACTCGCAGCCTATCGGCCTCTCCAAAACCCACTCCCTGCCAAATGAACGCAGCACTTCCAAGGAAAACACGTGAAGTCTGGTCACGGAGGATGCCACTAGACTCTCCATCAAAACACTTTAAATGCACTTTCATTAACATATCTACCGTATACGTTACCATGCCATTACACTGTAACAAAGTTATGGTTCAATCCTACAAGGATTACAAGCATACTACAATATGGATAGGATTAATCAAAGGCCAAACTCTCACTTTATAACCATGTATTACGTAAGACTTTCCTTTGCAACATAATTCAGTTAAGGTTCGGTCATCCTTTAATACAATACCTTCCACCATCTTATAACATGGTTACACTATGCTTAAACCAAATTAATGCCGTATGTTGTCAACCCTTGCTCATAACGTATAATACCTTTTTCATTCAAACCCTTGTATTTGGAGTTAAAGATCTTAAAAGCATATATCGAAACCATAGTATAAGCTATTGCTACAATGTTCTAATACTTAAAGATCTATGGTATAAGTTAATAGGAGAAGTGCATATAGTGTGTAGGATTAAAAGATAGGCCTATGATCACTTTAAAAATAATAGAGCTTAGGAGATCATCCTATTACCATAGACTTTTAATACTTGTTGTAATTTAGAATACCGTATTATTGATTTCGATGCTCAACACTTATACATATGTAATACAAATAACTTAAATGTTGTAAATGGAGCATAATGGCTATTCAGGTTATAACTGAATGAACAACCAGATTCTATCTCACCCTGGAATACTTGAGTTACTCTAAATCCTTTTATAGACTTTGAAGGCTAACTGAATATAAATAGGACCTCTCTATGCTTTTCAAAAAAAGTAGTTTCTCTTACCTGCGATCTGCAACAGAAGTTCAATGCTTTAGCCAAATAGCTAAGTAAGCCTCGAGGTGCCCATATGACCCCTTAATCATCAACAAGCAAAAGAAACAGTTAGCACATATTATGAATTCATCATCAGGTCAATAAAATATCAACTACATAAGAAAGCATGGCTGAACTAGGATGCATGAATTTAGGTTACAACATCCACAATAGTGAACTATAGATATAAAAACATTATGTATGTTTTGTAATACATTCTACACACATAATCAACGTAGCCTGTCAAGCACATTCTGACGTCTAGTTAAACAAATAAACATTTATTATACTTCCGCACAATAATTATAGCAATTAATGCTACTCTGAAAAATTTTAAATTTTTGTGATTTTTGGGATGTTACACTACTATATAATGGTCGATGGGTATTTTTAATATATTAAAAACATATAGATATTAGAAGGGTTTATAATTATGTATCTAGGGGCTTGAATAGGGTATTATGGGGTTTAAATTGGTACTCTATGTCTAAATATGGTGTGAATCTAACTATTTGTAAAGTCAGATTAGTATTTGAATAAGTATGGTCTATATGTTAAGGTGTTGTGAATCCAATTGCATTTGGAGTTAGAGTGGTATTTGAACATGTATTATCTATGAGTGTATGTGGTTTCAAGTCGATTGGATTAATGACTATGTATGAAGTTGACATATGTTCAAGGGGTTGTTTTCCATCTTGAAATATATTCCTCAATTGTCCTAATCCTCATTATGCTCAACTCATCTTGAATGACATATTGCAAGCCATTAATACACCTAGACACAACCTCTCTCCTTGATCAATATATCCAAATCTAATCGACAATTTATAAAACTCCTCTATATATTCTTTTATAGGCATATCATTCTATATAAGATTCTACAACTTCCTTTACAAATTCATAGTGTAAACAAAACAACAACAACAACTTACCTTTGAATTTAGCAACCATTCTATACCAACTATTCATTTGATCTTTTCTCTGTGATGCACCTGCAACAATTAATTAATACGAATATGCGAAATAGCAGAAATGACAGAACTCAAAATCACTTTTATATTGATCACAGGCCACTTTGAGGGGGCAACCTCCTATGAGCAAGCTCAATACAAATAAATTCACGGTGCCTTCATAGGTCTCAACACACACTTATATACTAATTCTAGGCGCCAATACTATGGGTCAAAACCATGGGCCGCTACAAAATATGGATCAACAATACTACGGGCGACTTACAAAGCATATGCGCCAGCAACAATAACACAAACTATTGATCAACAAATACTACGAGACGACTTACAAAGCATATGCGTCTAATAACAACATACTAACAAAGTAAAGACATGGGTTCCTAACATCCCCTCCCCCTTTAAAAAATCTTTGTCCTCAAAGCTTTAGATGTGGAAATTGTTGTTGAATCTGAAGGAGTGGTTCCCATGTAGCATCCTTTGGTTGCATGTTGTGCCACTGAATTAAGATCTCTGTGATAGAGCGAGAGAGAAGCTGACGCGTGCGCCGATTGAGGATGGCCTCTGGCTCTAAAAGGATGGATCCTTCATTATCCAGTTCGGGTAAAATCATTTGTCCACTGATGTTGGTGCCAAGAACTTTCTTCAGACAAGAGACATGAAAGACTGGATGAATGCGGGAAGAAGGAGGAAGTTCCAATTTATAAGCAACGGACCCAATCTTCTGAAGAATCCGATATGGCCCATAGAACTTTGGAGCGAGCTTATGACACCCTTTGAGTTTCAAGGAGGATTATTTGTACGGTTAGAGATGAAGAAAAACCATATCGCCAACTTGAAAAGTGCGCTCAGAACGGTGTTGATCAGCTTGTCTCTTCATGCGATTTCTTGCCATGTGAAGATTGTCCCGCAAAATGCGAAGAATCTGATCGCGGTTTCGAAGGACCGTGTCAACTTCCTGAACTGGTGAACTGGTGGGGGTGTATGGAAGAAGAGCTGGAGGTGCCTGACCATAGACTGCTTCATATGGGGTCATTTTAGAGGCAGTGTGGTAAGAGGTATTGTACCACCATTCAGTGAGAGGGAGCCACTTTGCCCACTGATGTTGTTGTTCCGAGGTGAAGCAACAAAGATAAGTTTCCAAGCATTTATTGATAATTTGAGTCTGACCATCTGTTTGTGGGTGATACCCTTAACTCATCTTTAGTTTGGTGCCAGTGTGGCGAAATAGTTCTATCCAAAAATGACTGGTGAAAGTCGCATCACGATCCGAGACAATGGAAGAAGGGATGCCATGAAGACGAAAGATCTGGTCTAAGAAAATTTGAGCGACGGAGGAGGCTGTATAGGGATGGCTGAGAGCACAAAAATGGCTATATTTGGAGAGACAATCAACCACAACAAGAATCACTGTCTTCCCACCAGATTTAGGGATCCCTTCAATGAAATCCATAGAAATATCTGTCCAAATCCAAGTAGGTATGGGCAAGGGTTCAAGCAATCCTGGAAGGAGTGTTGTTTCACCCTTATTGCGTTGGTAGGTATCACATTCGGCCACCATCTATTGAATTGTCCTTTTCATGCCCTGCCAAAAGAAGTTACGTCGTGCTCGTTCATACGTTTTGAGGAACTCGGAGTGCCCTGCCGATGGAGAAGCATGGAGTTCATAGAAGACATCCTGTTGAAGATTTGTGCTCTGGGGAAGCACCAGACGACCCTTGTATTGCAGAGAAGCACCATCCCAAGAGTAATGTGGTACAGCAGAAGGGTTGTTGGTCAAGCATTGGATGATTTGAGATAAGGAAGAGTCATTGACATAACCCTATTAAACAGATTGCAACCAATTTGGAATAGGCATAGAAATAGCTGAAAGAGAACCTTGGGCATCAAATGTGCGAGAAAGAGCATCTGCCACAGTATTGTATTTACCCTTCTTGTAAGTGATCTCATAGTCATAACCCATGAGTTTGCTAACCCATTTCTGTTGTGCCGGGGAGGAGACACGCTGGTCCAAGAAATATTTCAAACTCTGGTGATCAGTCTTGATGCAGAAATGATTCCCTAATAGGTATGGGTGCCACTTCTGTACTGCATGCAAAATAGCCATCATTTCCTTCTCATAGGTAGAGGCAGCTAAATTCTTACCTGAAAGGGCTTTGTTGGTGAACGCAATGGGGTGTTCATCTTGAAGGAGAACAGCACCAAGTCCGTTTCCGCAAGAATCACTCTCAATGGTGAAGGGCTTGGAAAAATCGGGCATGGCTAGCACAGGTGTAGTACACATAGCTTGTTTAAGTTTGTCAAACGCACACTAAGCAGCAGGTGTCCATGTAAAAGCATCATGTTTCAATAGAGAAGTTAATGGAGCTGTAATCTTCCCATAATCCTTGACAAACTTGCGGTAGTAGCCAGTTAACACCAAAAAACCATAAAGGCTCTTGAGTGTCTGAGGATGCGGCCAATTGTTCATGGCATCGATTTTGGCAGGATCCACACAAACCCCTTGTGCTGAGATAATGTGCCCGAGATACTCAACTTCCTTTTGTCCAAAAACACATTTAGACTGCTTAGCATGGAGATGATGGTCAGAGAAAAGTTGCATGACAAGATCCAGATGCTAGAGATGTTCATCCCATGTTTTACTGTAGATGAGGATATCATCAAAGAATACCAGAATGAATTTCCGCAAGTAGGGTCGAAATATTTTATTCATTAAGGCCTAGAATGTGGAAGGAGCATTAGTGAGGCCAAAGGGCATGACCAAAAACTCATAATGGCCATCATGTGTGCGGAAAGCTGTTTTAGGGATATCATCCTCATGAACCCGAATTTGATGATACCCAGAACAAAGATCCAACTTGGAGAAAAAGTGAGCCCCATGAAGCTCATCAACAATAGGAATTGGAAACTTATCCTTGATGGTGAGGTGATTAAGTGCTCGAAAGTCAATGCAGAGGAGCCATGACCCATCTTTTTTGCGGACAAGAATAATTGGAGAAGAAAAGGAACTAGTGCTTGGGCGAATAATACCTTGCTTCAATAAGTCTCGAACGAGCATTTCAATCTCCGTGTTTTGGTGAAATGGGTAGCGATAGGGCCTGATGTTGGGAGGAACGCTACCAGGAAGGAGCTGAATACGATGGTCTTCTGGCCTGGAAGGTGGCAATCCCACTAGTTCAGCAAAGACACCTGTATATCGATCCTAAATTTGTTGTAGATCCAAAGGAGTAGTGGAGACCGCTGATGGTTGCATATGAATGGAATGGATCTGAGCGATGACACCATGTGAATTCTTCTTGAGGAGTTTATCCATGCGATGTGAACTGATGATGCTGAGAGAACCTGGTTGTAATCCTGTCAATGTGTGTTTTTGTCCATTGAGGAAAAACTGCATCCAAAGTTCAACAAAATCCCATAAGATAGGGCCAAGTGTGCGTAGCCATTGAGCGCCCAAAACCACATCACATCTGCCTACGGGCAAGGCAAACATGTCAGAGCGCAAGGTATAATCTCCCATAGAGATACACACATTTCGACACTTCCCTTTGCAAGGTAAGGTGCCCCCATTGGCAACCATGACTTCAAAGTTGGAGCAAGGATGGATAAAACAATCAGCTTGTTTGGCGATCCGAGGGTCAATGAAATTATGAGTGCAACCAGAATCAATGAGTATTGTAAGAGGAAGCTTCTTGAAGTAACCCCTGACCCGCATTGTTTGGGGGGTGGTGTGTTGTTGCAGCAACACCCCTCCCCAAAATTTTGTACATGTTGGGGGCCCTCCTTTATTTTTTGTAGAAAATTTGCTTGAGAAGCCATCCCAGCCGTCAGCTCTGTTTTCAACATAAAATTTTACTTCCCTGATGAACAGCTTGCCATCAATCCTCCCATGTTTTCCCCAGTGAGCCAAAAGATGACTTAGTTTTTTCCCAAACGTTTTGGAATGATTCGGACATTGTCCCGAAGCGGCAAGAGTCAAACGTTCAACCTTTCCGAAAGGAGGACTTAGATTTTCTTTGCCAAAATCAGCGGAAGCCATTGGGCAAGATCACCCGAAACGGCGGAAGCTTTCGCTCAAGCCTTCCGCAACCACGGAGAAATTCGAGTAGTTCTCCCGAAACGGCGAGGAATTCGACAAAGCCACCCGAAACGGCGGAAGCCAACGTGTTTTACCTCCCCGAAAAAGGACTCCGATTATGGCCATTAGCTGCGGAAACCGTTCGTGAAACCTTGCCGAAACGGCGGAGCGATTCAGCTCTGTCTCCCGAAACGGCGGAAGCCATTCGGTTAAACTTGTCGAAATAACGCGAAAGAATTCATCAACTTCTTCCGAAGTAAAAGACTTGGAAATTTTTTCGATCATTGCTTCTGCGGAACGGCTTAGCTCCCGAAACGGCGAAGCCTTTCACTCAGACCTTCCGCGACCGCGGAAAGGTTCCGGCTTTCCTTCCGAAATGGCGGGACACATTCACCTTAGTCTCCCGGAAAACACTTAGAACATTTTACAACCGTCCGTGGAGAAATTGGAGTTCCCTTCCCGAAACGGCGGGGGAATTCACTAAAACGTTCCGAAACAGCGGAAACCATTCGGATAAGTCCCGCGCAGGAATTCACGATTTCCTCCCAAAGTATGAAGGGACTTATATTTTTTCGGAGAGCCTCGGCGAAAGCCTTCAGCCTTTTGCTCCCGAAACCGCGGGAGCCTTCATGAAACCCTCCCGAAACAGCGGAATCCATCTCCATAAGTCCCGCGGAGGAATTCACGGTTGCCTTCCGAAACCATGAAAAGGACTTAGAATTTTCTCAAGAAGCTGTCGCGGAGGCCTCCTGCCTTTGCTCCCGAAACGCGGAAGCCTTCAGGCTACCCTTCCGAAACAGCGGAAGCCAATCGCTTAAACCGCCCGGCGAATGTCTCCGAAACAACCCGGGTGAATATGCGGAAAAGTATAAGTTTTGCTTCCGAAACGGCGGAAGCCATTCCCAAAAGCTTTCCGAAACTAGCGGGAGCCTTTGCCAAACCTTCCCAAAAAATTAACAAGACTTCAAAGTTTTGGTTCGCGGGAGCTTTCACAAAAGTCTTCCGAAAATACCGGGAGCATTCGCTATATCGTTCCGAAATGGCGGAAGTTTTGGCGTTACCCGTCCGCTACGCGGCGATCTCTCGCGGAAGGCTTCGAGCTTCCTTTCCGCAGTAAGCCCCGAAACGTCGGAAGCTTTCATCGAATCCTTCCGCAACGGCGGATACAATTCACGAACTGGCCCCGCGAATGACGGTTGCACGAAAACCGAGACCGTTGACGTGACCGCTACGCGCGGCGAATTTAAACCCCGTAGTAAATACGCCACCTACCGAATTAAAAGCTCACACGTGCCCGGTCTATATAAAATACAGTGAGGGGTTCGACCAATCCACCATTGTTTTTGAATCGGCCAACGACGTGCGATACCGTGCAAACCGCTCCAGCTCACCTCGCGCATCCATGCTCGCAGCCACCTCGCTCAAGCAATCCCCACGGTGCCAGGTAGGATCTTGACCTTGGTTTTCACTAATGAGTTGTCTTTTGGGGAAAGCAATGGTTTTAGTGGGATTGTGACGGGCAAAACACCCGTCAAGGGCTATGTTTTGCCCGTTAGGTACAGTGAACGGAGTTTTCATTTTACAAAATCGTCATAGGCCGTCGTGAAAACGTTATATTTTACCTCAATAGTGGTGGGTGCGGGCGGTTAACCATGCCCTGTTTTGTTTTAAACCCCGGGCCGCGCCCCTCGTCGTGGGTTAAGTTGTCGAAACCCTATGCGCTTTCCATGTCCCGGGCCGTTAACTCGGACGTAAAACCTTGGGCCCTTTCCATAAGCTCCAGCCCCTACACGCGAGCCGAAACCCGTAAGCGTTTAAGACACGATAGCCGACACCTGAAGCCATGGCCGCCCTAGCACTCCCCGTCAGCATTTCCCCGGCGCCGTCACCTTCGCTCAGACTAAAAGTACCCCGTAGTGACTCGGCGAGTGGCCGCATGTGACGATAGCATCCATAGCCCTCACCGAGTCAACCCGCGTCTCCCCGCCGTCAACCTCTCCAACCGCAGCTATAACGAAGGACATCTCCTTCCGCGAGGCGGAACCAGAAGCCAATTGCTTCCGCGAATCGCCTATCGGTCCGAAAAAACCAATAGCTTCCGCAACGTGGCTTATCCCATACTCGTCTTTTAAAGAGCTTCGAATGTTTCAATATATGTCTTATGATTAAAATAATGTTTTGCTGCCTAAATATTTGCTTCATTGACTTATTTCATTAATGTCAAGCAATGTTACTCTCTGCTGAAACTTTACAGCCTGGTACTCAAATAATGACTGTGATATGGATGTTATCAGGGATAAAACAAGATGCCGAAAACCGGTAAGAAGAAGGCGAAGATGACAGAAAAGAAGCCTGCCCTTCCCAAGATTGAAACCTCGCTCCAGGACACCAAGTGTACCACTGGTGTCCCTCCAGAAATCAGATGGGATGATATATACAGAATGATCAGGGACCAAGAGATCCCAGATATGTTGCTGGAGGAGGCACCGATCTATCAAAATATCAGAGCCTCAGGCATAACTAGAGCCGCTACCCGCCCTGAGCTATTCCCCTGTGCCGAAGTGATCGGGTGGATACTCCAACATGCAGATGCTGAAGGGAGAGTGATAAATGACAGCGGGAAGGTGGCTATTGCTTCATTTCAACCCGCGTATGTTGCGGCGGCCTATAGATTTCCCCGTGTCCAACAAGCTCTGACTGACGAATGGTTAGGCCAAATGGATAACGTCGAGATGGCCAAGAAGCTATTGAGAGGAGGGAAGCATTTGAGGAAAAGGGGAAATGATGAATATGACGTGCAGAACCTGAGGGCCCCTTTCAGATTGATCGCTTTAATGCTGTGCAGAATCTTCGGCATGCCCGATGGCACAGTATACAAGATTCAGTGGGTCCCTATCATTCATTATGTGGCATTTCAGGGGACAGTGTTTGACTGGGCCACTATCCTGTCGGATAGTCTGGCCTCAATGATAGCTGCTGCTAAGCCAGGACTGGGCTTGAAGAAGGCTGAATTCTTCATGTCCTCATACCTGATCGATTGCATCTTGGCCAAGATAGAGTTCCCCAAATTGGGGTGTACATGGGATAGGGCCACTGCCCCGGTCTACATCGCATTCAAGATGTTGTGGGCTCAGAATTACAAGCCCAGCTACAAACTTATCTGCGAGGGGTTCATCATGCCCCTATACGAGAAGATCTTCAAGGAAGAACCAAATTGTCTGTCAGAAAATGCTTTGGAAATCCTTGAGGAGTATGGGGACTTTTACTTTTCAGAACAAGGTACCTACCTGAGAATGTTCGGAGGGACTAAGCCCCCATACATATTGCCGCAGTACGCCACAGACTATGTGGTGCTCAAGGAAGCAGTAAGACAGCTCTTCTTGGATGGGATTGGAGCATTCCTCCACAAGCTACACAAGGCTTCCTTTCCTCCCCTACCTTTCTGCATAGGCGCTTACAAGTTTTCAGGGGTGGCCTCTGCCGACGAATTTGTTCAAGAGTTGAGGGCCTTCAATTTCGGTGAGGTCATCTTCCACAGGAACGACAGAAAGGGTAAAGTGGCAGAGCATTGCAAGGGGAATTACGCTAACTTCGAATACTCCCACTATCCCGATGCCGAGGAGGAAGCATTCAGAGGCATCAGCAACATGACTGAGCTACGGATTTGTCGCCAAAGTACTGGAGCGAGCTCCAGCTCAACCAAAGCCCAGAAGACCACCCAGCAAAAGGAGAGAAAAGCCAAGGATGCCCGAGCTCAGGAAGAGCTCAGATTAAGAGAAGAGGCAAGGTTACAAAAGGAAGCCGAGGAAGCGAGAAAGCAACAAGATGCTGAAAATGAAAGACTGCGGAAGGAGGCTGAAGAAGCCCAAAAGCAGAAAGAAGCAGAAGCTGAACGAGCTGAAGCAAGGAAGAAGGCGGAGGAAGAATTGAAGGCAAGGGAAAATACCGAGGCAGGCGGGTCCGGTGTGCAAGACATGGAGATAGACACCTCTCAAGAAGGTGGCTCTGGTACCCAGAAGGAAGGAACAGACCCCGCTCAGGAAGTCCGGACCCCACCTATGGAAGAAGACATAGACATCATAAACCGACCAATTGTACCGTACACTCCATCCGGGAAACGTACGGTGTCCAAATGGAATGAGTTTGTTTATGATAACAAAAGAAAAGCAATGGTCCTCCAATCAGAAGAGAGGATTAAAAGTCCCTTCCATGATGACATAGTTACTCGCCGAGAGGTCGTTGTCATGCAGAACACAGACGCAGATCCCGTCGCCATGGCATCAGCAGACATAGCAACAGCACAGGCATCATTTGCCAATGTAGGGGTTATAGTCAAAGAAAATATATTGACAAAGAAGAGAGCACGTACCCTACAACAAAATGTGGCTAATGAGCAAGCCCAAAGAGACCTGGCAGTGAACAAATACAATTGCTTGTACGCTGAGCATAAGGAGTTGGCAAACAAGTACAGCTACCTGGAGGAGGAAAAGGACCAGCTAGCACTCCAAATAATGATTGCAGAAGCGGAGAAGAGTGGAGCAGAAGAGAAGGTCTCTCAGCTAGAAGCAGACAAGCAAACATTAACCGAGCGGTTAGAGCAGGATGAGAGCAAAGCAATAGACTTGGCTCCCTTTCATGAGCTGTCCTGCGGCATTCTGAAACAAATAAATGACACGTAGGAGCTGATCACTGACGAGGTTTGCAAACTCAAGGCCATGACAGCCAGATTGAAAGAGGTTAATATGGAAGCCCACAGGCTCAAAGCTAAGAATACCCATTTCAAGGCAAATGTCATAAATCAAATGGCATGGAGAGAAGGGAGAGGAGGTTTCCCCCCGCATCTTCCTTTTAAGGCCGTGGAAGAGTTTAATGAAGATATAGCCTTGTTGGAGTTTGGCCGGAACTGTGCCAATAAGCTGATGGCTAGTGTGCAGAGGATGACAGATAGAATCAACGTCCTGTACCAAAAGCTCAAAGGAGTCCATGACAACTGCACACTGAGCTTCCCTCAGACCCTAGAAGACTTCCCGGAAAAGGAACAGCGGTTGTCTCAACTGAAAGAAGAGCTAGGCGTTCAGATGGAATATGTGAGAAGGATTGATGTCTTGGCCATGGATGATCTCCAACATTACATTGGTTCATCAACACTTCACAACCATCTGCTGAAGGAAGCTCATCAGGCTGCTGAAGCAGAAGTCCAAGGCATTAAAGCAGAGCTCGGGAAGAATGTGACTTCCCAGAAAATCCTGTTCCCTGCTGCAGCAAACGTAATTATAAGGGACACAGGTGTGTGGCACAGCTACATTGAAGAGGAGAACAGGAAAGCTGCTGCAGCAGCAGGAACATCAGTAGATCCGGCAGCCTCTCTCCCAACAGCCTCTTCCCCAGCAATGACAGAAAAGCCGGCCAGTTCATTTCCCCCTTCTCAATTAGGAGCAGCATCAACAGGGGATTCAAGGGCCTCTGCCCAGGCAGCACCAGTGACAATCAACTTGGGCGACCCTTTGCTAGCAGAAGCTCACGCACAGGAATGAAGAAGATGAATTCAATGAGCCACTATCTTCAGCCAGACACGTGCCCAGCAGGGAACGCTTTGATTTTAGCAAATTTTCTGTTATATATATTTTGAATATGTAAGGCGTAAGCCATGGGACAGCTATCCCTGATTTTGTCAAAATATTTTGGTAAAGGAAGTGGCCATTTTGGGGGTCGATTATAGTGGAAATCCCTGTAAATGACAGGTGGGAAATGCTAGGTGTCAGCCCAGAGGGAAAATTTGTAACTATAAATAGAAGCTAGGAAAGATTAGAAGGGACTTTTTTGCAGGGAAATGAAAATTTTGGGGAAATGATATGAGCTATCTTGTATCGGCTCTGTAAATTGAATTTTTCTAATAGAAGCCCACGGGAGATGGACGTTTTGCTTGGAATGTTGGGTTGCTTTGTGTTGGATTATTCTAATGACTGCAATTCTGCAATGTGAGATCATTCTTGACTTCTAAATTATTTCTTTGCATTAATGATTTTGCTCTCATCTACGCATGCGTTCTCTCTTTTCTGTGAACAATGAAATGTATTGCAGTGAATTTCTCTGTCTAGATTGAATAGCTAACTGTTCTTTCTTCCGGGCAATCCGTGTGGCTCATTGTTCATGACTTTAAATTGCTCCTTGCAGGGATTTTTTAGTTTAATTCCAGTTTCGTTGCATCTAGATTTGTTTCTTTATTCTTGTTAATTAGATCAAACAATTTTGATTTCTTCTGTCCATAAGCAATAGATACGTTCTGTAAGTTTCATGTTAGATCTGTTTCCTTACCCTTTAGCTTTCCTCTGTTTCTCTGAGCAATAGATGCGTTCCAGTTTGAATGAGAAGCTATCTTCTCAAGATCCTCATCTGGCTGTAGCTTTGACCGTAAGGAATAATAGCTATCTGTTCGTTGCTTACGATATCTGTCACAGCTGATTGCTCCCCCCTTAAGTGTGTTCCCCTGCAGGGATAGATAGATGTGTTCCCATTTCTAGATTTAGATCTGTTTCAATTGCATTTAGATTAAGTATGCTTTAGGCATGTGCATCTCATATAAAAACACACAAAACCCAAAAGAAAGGTGGATCGGGCCATAACCGGTAGAATCAGATTTAAAGTCCAAAACCACGGTTGCCGGAACCGCTAACCGGACGGATTCCCTACACCCAAACGGGAGATAGTCTAATTGGGACCGTCTCTCGGGGAGAATCCCTTTCTGATTGATGCTACGATATCCGAGGCATCAACAGTTTTTGGCGCTAGAAGGAGGGCCTGAAGTGCATGGCTGATAGAGGAAAATCTTCCACGGTCATAGATAACACTGAAAACCCGCTTGAAGAAAAATCAGACAAACGGCCCAGATCTTGGATTAACAGACCAAGAACGCCTCATTTCTGACCCTGAGCCTCAGGAAGCTTTGTACGCTGTTCCTTTTGCGGAAATAGAGGACTTGAGAAGACATACTAGATCTTACGTCAGACAGCTAGGTGGTTTAAACGCTGTCAACTTCCTCCCTAAGAAAACTACACCCAGAAAGGAGCCGCAATACACCCGTGATTCAATCCTCGTTCAAAGTTTTGAAGAACTGGTAAATCTGACTTTGGAAGAAATCTCTGGCACTCTTAACAAGGCAGACCAAGAAAATCTCGAAGAAAGTACCACTCCCAAAAGTACCCCACAGGATTCACCCTGCAATTCTCCACCAGGGTCTCCACGTCCAAACCCAAACATGGCTGTACCTGCTTGGAGAGCAAGGGGAGCGCTGAACCTAGCTGGACCATTCCATAACCTCCCTAAAAACCCAGAAAAGGTCTTGCCTAAGTACGATCCAGGGAAAGCCATTTCGGCGGAGGATCACCTCAAGAGTTTTTACTTAGCTCTGAACCTTTTGAATGTACAACATGAAGACGTAGTCTGCAGGTTGTTTCCGTACACATTCGAGCCTAAGGTATCATCTTGGTACTTTAGACTTCAACCCAGCTCAATCTCTAGTTGGGACGATTTCGAAAAGTGTTTCCTTAAGAAGTATGGGAACCAAAAGACTGTCGCCACGCTTATGAAAGAACTCCTATCCATGAGAATGGAGAAGAAGGAAAAGGTTCAAGACTTTAATCAAAGATTCACAACGCTGTTAAATAACTTTAGTGAAACTAACAAACCCACATAAGAGTCTTTGATTGAATACTACACAACAGCTCTTGAAGGTCCAATCGCAATGTTTGTAAAACGATCCAAGAAAACGACCCTAATAGAGAATTTTGAGGAAGCTCGAAAGGTAGAGGAAGAGGCTGATAGCATAGCTAAACATGCCTTAGATATGGAAACAAAACCAGCAGCTAGCAAGAAACCTTTGCTCCTCACGAGAGGCAAAGAAGAGCAATCTACGGATATGGAAAATGTAGTCAAGATGATGCAGAAGTTATCTAACAAAATCGTAGATCTTGAGAAAGACAAGGCTGCTAGTACATCTAGGAAACCTTTCAAACCATTCTATAAAAGAAGGGAAGACGGGGAACAGTCTCACCCACCAATGAACACTGCCCCTGTTTTAAACTTGAATGAGATTGGGATGGAAAATTTCTGCACCTTTCACCAAGAACCACACTCGGAGAAGAGCTGCCCTCAATGGATCAATTCCATGAGCTTGGTCATGAACCAAATGTTAGATTCTCAGATCCCGGACCAGGATGATCCTCCAGAAGAGTCAAACCCTGAGTTGCAGGAACCAACCCCGGACACTACTATGGTGTTGTGGGATTGGGTACCTATGACTGAATTAGTAGAAGAAGGCCATGTAGATAGCTCTCCCTCTACCATAAATGTTGCCACTCGCAGCAAGGGCCCAATTGCGGATCCTGTACCAGTCACCATTCCCCATAAGCCTAAAATTTCGAAAGATCCGCCCAGGAGGCATATACCAATCATCCCACCACAGCCCAAAGTAAACCAAACAGCTGCCAAACAGCCAAGCGCTGACAACACAGTTCAGCCGCCTAAAGCAACCATGAACAAAACAGATCAGTCCATTCGAATTGGGAATGAATCCGATATAGGGTATGATATTATCGAAGATATCAAGAAAGTTAAAGCGAACGTATCAATATTTGACATGTGTAGCTTGCCCCATCAACGAGACAAACTACTGCATGTTTTACAACCAAAACCCAGCGCTACATTAACAGATTCTCAAGACAATCCTGAAATTAACGAGGCTAGCATCGGTGGGAAATCCAAATCCCAAACATTGCCATTTCTGCTGACATTCGAAATTTTTAATCACAATGTTCATAACTGTCTGGTAGACTCTGGAGCTTCTTCAAACGTTATGCCACTTTCAATTTGTAAGAAAATTAATGGACAGCCCGTACCATCCCCAGCTCAAATCATACAATTAGACAGGACTGCTGTCAAGGTTATAGGGGAGATGAAAGATGTTTTAATTAGACTGTCAGCCGACCCTAGAGTCACTCAATTTATTGACATAATGGTGGTCGATATCCCTGAAGCTTATGGGCTGATTTTGAGTAGGGATTGGTCTACCAAGTTGAGTGGCTACTTTGCTACCCGATTGGTCTCATCTGTGGCTGCCTTATCAGAACAGGCAGAATCAGATTAAAATTCTTAGGGAACCTCATATGAAACAGAACGTAACCCAACTAGAAGAAAAGAATGAGGCTGTAGCTTTCTCTTCCTCGGTCCTGGGAAATTACTTCTTAGAAATGGATCCGGGTAACTATCAATCTGAAACCTTTTGCCATGAATCAGACAAACAGTCCGATCTCCTTCATTTCTCTCGGACTGATGAGGTTGATTGTAACATAGTCAATTTAGTTGTTGACATAGACCACAAAGAAACTAACTTAGTTGAATCTAAAGATACCTTTTGGACATTATACTTTGATGGCTCTAAAACTCTGGAAGGATCCGGAGCCGGTTGTGTCCTAATGATCCAAAGAAGAACAAGTATTTTTTGTCTTGTAGATTAGAATTCGATTGTACTAATAATACCACCGAATATGAAGCTTTGGTACATGGTTTAAAGAAGGCCATTGGCTTAAATGTTAAGTACCTGAAGGTTTTTGGTGACTCCGAGATCGTTGTCAGACAAGTAAGTGACACCATTCATTGTCTCTCACCCCACTTGAAAGGTTACCAGGCTGAGGTATGGGATTTAATCATGTATTTTGACGCTTTCAATATAAAATCAATTCCCAGATTGCAAAATGCTGCTGCTGATTTGTTAGCAACATCTGCTTCTAGATTGGTGCCGTCAAATAACAAGTGCTCTATTGAATTGATTTTCAGGCCTTCCATTCCCGATAACATCACCAACTTCAGAGTATTCGATGATGATGAGCAAATTATCAGTTTCCTGACAAACGAAGACAGTTTTCAAGGAGCTGCAATAGATGAGGAAGAACATGATGCTGATTTGATGAAGAAGGAAGACGAGAAAGGAAATTTCATGCCAAAGGGGGTAAGGTCCCTCGAAATGCTTTTCGACCTTCAAAATAAGTTCAAAAGACCAGCTAATACCAAAACTAACAGCTCATCAATGCAACATGAGTTGGTCAATTTGGGTACCGAGGCAGAACCAAAATTTGTCAACCTTGGCAAATGTTGTTCACTAGATAGGTTCATTAAGCTGTTTAAACAGTACAAGGATGTTTTTGCATGGACCTATGAAGATCTGAAAAACATATGACGTCTGCATCATCCAGCATGTTATACCAATGAAAGCGGGCGTCAAGCCATTTCAGCAGCAGTGAAGAAGGATGCATCCCACTCTTGAACCGCTGATCCAAAAGGAATTAAAAGAAGCTCCTGGACGCTAAGATAATCTTCAAAGTTCGGCATTCCGAATGGGTTGCAAACTTGGTTCCCGTGAAGAAGAAATCAGGAGAGATTAGGCTATGTGTAGACTTCAGGATTTAAACAAAGCTTCGGATAAAGATAACTACCCTCCGTGCCTTCAATGAGCAAATCCTACAAATGGTGTCTGGATCTGAACTGTTTTCTCTCCTCGATGGTTTCTCTGGCTATAATCAAGTGTTAGTAGCCGAGGAAGATCGTCTCAAGACTACCTTCAGGACTAAGTGGGGAACTTTCGCTTACAGGAGAATGCCATTTGGTTTGATAAATGCTGGAGCTACATTCCAAAGGGCGATGGATATTGCCTTCCCGAGGATTGGGTGGGAAAATGTGTTGTTGTTTACTTAGATGATGTGACAGTCTTTTCGAAGAAAAGGGAAGATCATGTTGTTCATCTGAGGCACATCTTTGACCGTTGCCGGAAGTATGGTATCTCCTTGAATCCCAAGAAGAGCGTGTTTGCTGTACCCGAAGGTAAGCTCTTGGGTCATGTCATCTCCAAAGGGGGAGTGTCAATCGACCAAGAAAGAGTCCAAGCTATTAATAAGATCCCAATGCCTCACAACAAAAAATCTATGCAGTCTTTTATGGGCACCATCAATTTTGTCCGCAGATTTGTTCCGGATTTTGCACAAATCGTTAAGTCGTTGTAGCAGATGGTTAAAAAAAGCGCACAATTCAAGTGGACGGGCTTTGGAGAAGGACGCATTTAGAGATGTCAAGGCAGCTGTAGCTAAAGCTCCTTCCTTAAGAAGCCCAGATTTTGGTAAAGATTTCATCTTGTATACCTTCGCTTCGGATGATTCTCTCGCAGCTGTACTCACGCAAAAGGTGGAGTTGGGGGACGAGTACCCAATTTCGTTTATGAGCACTAGTCTGCAAGGGGCTGAGCTGAATTACCCCGTAGTTGACAAGCATGCCTACGCAGTTTTCAAAGCAGTCAAGAAGTTTAGGCCATACATTTTGAAGAACAGAACTAAAGTCATAGTTCCCCATCCAGCTGTTAGATCCCTTTTCGTTCAAAAGGAATTGGGAGAGAGGAGAGGAAACTGGGTCACAGCTCTGCAGGAGTACGATCTGGAATTTAAACCGGCTACAATGATCAAAGGACAAGGTCTATGCAAGTTACTGGCGGGAAACCCGACTGATGAAGAGCACCATTGGAGAAATGAAGCTGAGCTCAATTCGGTTGAAGTATGCCATATCTTTACAGCTCCCCAGTCATGGTATAGGGATCTAGTGCACTATTTGCAGCAAGGATATCTACCCGAACACTGGAATTCTAAACAAAGAAGGGCACTCCGCTTGAAATCGGCACCCCTATCAGATCATTGATGGGATTCTTTTAGAAAGAATTATGATGGAGTCCTTCTGAGGTGTTTGGAAAAGGAGGATGCAAACAAAGTTGTCAAAGAATTGCATGATGGCCCCGCAGGTGGCCATTATTCAGGAGAGACGATAGCACACAAGATACCGAGAGCTGGTTATTACTGGCCCACTCTGTTTCGAGATGCCCACGCATACGCACGAAACTGTGATGTATGTCAAAGAAGCGCTGGGAAGTTACCTAAGGCCGCAGGCCCATTACAGCCGGTCATCATCTCTGAGCCTTTTGAGCAATGGGGCATAGATGTTATCGGAGAAATAAATCCAAATTCTTCCTTGCAACACCGATACATTCTGACGGCTACCGATTACTTCACTAGGTGGACGGAGGCCATCCCGTTGCGCAAGATCAATGAAGACGCAGTTATCAGCTTCTTGAAAGAGAACATCATAACCAGGTTTGGGGTTCCAATTTCCCTTGTTTTTGATAATGCTACTTATTTTTCATCTTGCAAGATAAATGAATTTGTTTATGAATGGGGAATTAAGTTGCATTATTCAGCCAATTACTACCCTCAGGGAAACGGATTAGCTGAATCCTCAAACAAGAATCTGATTCGAATCCTCAAGAAAACTGTGATAGAAAACCAGAGAAGTTGGCATGTGGCTCTCCCAAACGCCTTATGGGCAGATAGAGTAACCCCGAAGAATGCTGTAGGTGTCTCCCCTTTCACTCTCGTCTATGGCAAGGAAGCCATACTTCCCCCAAACATCTTACTACCATCCTTACAATTGTCCCAAGCCTCTCGGGGTTCTGGTAGCCAAGCCCTCTACAATCCAGGATAGACACCCCTGCTTCGACTGGAAGAAGCCCGACACAAAGCTAAAGACCGATTTCATCAGCATCAGGACATAGTTAAGAGATGGTTCGATAAGAGGAAATCCGGCAAGAGGGACTTTGAAGTTGGGGATTTAGTCCTGAAATGGGACCATAATCACGAAGGCAAAGGAATGCATACGAAATTTCAACATCTATGGGTAGGCCCGTACCAAATTTCTACAAAATTAGGCCCATCCACTTATAAATTGACAAATCTCGAGGGAGAGGAAGTAGCCCTTCCGCTCAATGGCCTCGCCCTGAAACAATATTTCGCATAAGTCTCCTCGAGACTTCCTGTACATAAATAAAATTGTCTTTTCGCTTTCGCTTTTAGATGTTTTATTTTTCACATTATTTCCTTCTTTGTTATTTGAACTTTTCGATAGTTTTTGTTTTCTGAAGCACCCTTTTGCTGAGTTTCCCGTTGAAGATAGCTCTCTCAAAGAAAACGTGTAACCCATGGGTCTGGAACCCTGCTCAGTAAACCCGGTCTGCTGTGCTCTCGCTGAAATATTCAAAAGGGGGGAGGCCTACCCTGCTAGTCACACTAATCCTGTTCAATAGAAGAGACCCATGGCCATCTTCACTACTATCGTTGGGCTCCACCCACTCTCACACTTTAAAGGCATCTCAAGAAGGTTACCTAAGTTGGACCCATGGAAAGTGGCACCTCTCGAGGACACGGGGTATTGAAATGACTCCATGCTGCTGATTTAAAAAAAAAGCCAAAATGGCCTACATCCAAGAGTCTGTTTTCCAGGGATTCTCGCCTCAATTAAAGCATGGCTGAGATAAAAGCAAAAGGGACATGTAAAATCAAGAAGGCTGTCCAAAAGGCCCAGCTCAAAATAGGCTCCTCTCCGTCCGTGAAGTTGATCAAATCAATAAAACCTCTAACTCACACAAAAGGACATTATGGATTGAGGAGCCCAAATCAAAGATCTGTCCAAAAGAAAATATCCCTGGAAGGCTCAAACAGCTAAGTTGTCCAAAGTACAAGCATCCCAAAGGGTGCCAGCAGCATGGGAATGAGGAACAAGAACAATAATGTCCATGAGAAAGTGTTGCAAATCCTGTGGAATCCGGCAGTAGTGACCATTTGAGGGATGACCCTCCTAAAATGAATCTCATATGCTGGCCCTCTGAGAGTGGTGAAGATGCCTCGGTCGAAGCTCCCCTTTCCCCCAATGGCTAGCAGGAAAAGTGCTCCTTCCCCCGCATGAGTCTAAAATGCTCAGCTGAGTAGTACACCCGAGACGGATGTTTTAATGAAGATCCGGACCATGTAGGGTATTTTTTCAGAGATCTGTGTTCGCCAGCGACTCGCCATTGTTGTTGCAGCAACACCCCTCCCCAAAATTTTGTACATGTTGGGGGCCCTCCTTTATTTTTTGTAGAAAATTTGCTTGAGAAGCCATCCCAGCCGTCAGCTCTGTTTTCAACATAAAATTTTACTTCCCTGATGAACAGCTTGTCGTCAATCCTCCCATGTTTTCCCCAGTGAGCCAAAAGATGACTTAGTTTTTTCCCAAACGTTTTGGAATGATTCGGACATTGTCCCGAAGCGGCGGGAGTCAAACGTTCAACCTTTCCGAAAGGAGGACTTAGATTTTCTTTGCCAAAATCAGCGGAAGCCATTGGGCAAGATCACCCGAAACGGCGGAAGCTTTCGCTCAAGCCTTCCGCAACCACGGAGAAATTCGAGTAGTTCTCCCGAAACGGCGAGGAATTCGACAAAGCCACCCGAAACGGCGGAAGCCAACGTGTTTTACCTCCCCGAAAAAGGACTCCGATTATGGCCATTAGCTGCGGAAACTGTTCGTGAAACCTTGCCGAAACGGCGGAGCGATTCAGCTCTGTCTCCCGAAACGGCGGAAGCCATTCAGTTAAACTTGCCGAAATAACGCGAAAGAATTCATCAACTTCTTCCGAAGTAAAAGACTTGGAAATTTTTTCGATCATTGCTTCTGCGGAACGGCTTAGCTCCCGAAACGGCGAAGCCTTTCACTCAGACCTTCCGCGACCGCGGAAAGGTTCCGGCTTTCCTTCCGAAATGGAGGGACACATTCGCCTTATTCTCCCGGAAAACACTTAGAACATTTTACAACCGTCCGTGGAGAAATTGGAGTTCCCTTCCCGAAACGGCGGGGGAATTCACTAAAATGTTCCGAAACAGCGGAAACCATTCGGATAAGTCCCGCGCAGGAATTCACGATTTCCTCCCGAAGTATGAAGGGACTTAGATTTTTTCGGAGAGCCTCGGCGAAAGCCTTCAGCCTTTTGCTCCCGAAACCGTGGGAGACTTCATGAAACCCTCTCGAAACAGCGGAAGCCATCTCCATAAGTCCCGCGGAGGAATTCACGGTTGCCTTCCGAAACCATGAAAAGGACTTAGAATTTTCTCAAGAAGCTGTCGCGGAGGCCTCCTGCCTTTGCTCCCGAAACGCGGAAGCCTTCGGGCTACCCTTCCGAAACAGCGGAAGCCAATCGCTTAAACCGCTCGGCGAATGTCTCCGAAACAACCCGGGTGAATATGCGGAAAAGTATAAGTTTTGCTTCCGAAACGGCGGAAGCCATTCCCAAAAGCTTTCCGAAACTAGCGGGAGCCTTCGCCAAACCTTCCCAAAAAATTAACAAGACTTCAAAGTTTTGGTTCGCGGGAGCTTTCACAAAAGTCTTCCGAAAATACCGGGAGCATTCGCTATATCGTTCCGAAACGGCGGAAGTTTTGGCGTTACCCGTCCGCTACGCGGCGGTCTCTCGCGGAAGGCTTCGAGCTTCCTTTCCGCAGTAAGCCCCGAAACGTCGGAAGCTTTCATCGAATCCTTCCGCAACGGCGGATACAATTCACGAACTGGCCCCGCGAATGACGGTTGCACGAAAACCTAGACCGTTGACGTGACCGCTACGCGCGGCGAATTTAAACCCCGTTGTAAATACGCCACCTACCGAATTAAAAGCTCACACGTGCCCGGTCTATATAAAATACGGTGAGGGGTTCGACCAATCCACCATTGTTTTTGAATCGGCCAACGACGTGCGATACCGTGCAAACCGCTCCAGCTCACCTCGCGCATCCGTGCTCGCAGCCACCTCGCTCAAGCAATCCCCACGGTGCCAGGTAGGATCTTGACCTTGGTTTTCACTAATGAGTTGTCTTTTGGGGAAAGCAATGGTTTTAGTGGGATTGTGACGGGCAAAACACCCGTCAAGGGCTATGTTTTGCCCGTCAGGTACAGTGAACGGAGTTTTCATTTTACAAAATCGTCATAGGCCGTCGTGAAAACGTTATATTTTACCTCAATAGTGGTGGGTGCGGGCGGTTAACCATGCCCTGTTTTGTTTTAAACCCCGGGCCGCACCCCTCGTCGTGGGTTAAGTTGTCGAAACCCTATGCGCTTTCCATGTCCCGGGCCGTTAACTCGGATGTAAAACCCTGGGCCCTTTCCATAAGCTCCAGCCCCTAGACGCGAGCCGAAACCCGTAAGCGTTTAAGACACGAGAGCCGACACCTGAAGCCATGGCCGCCCTAGCACTCCCCGTCAGCATTTCCCCGACGCCGTCACCTTCGCTCAGACTAAAAGCACCCCGTAGTGACTCGGCGAGTGGCCGCATGTGACGATAGCATCCATAGCCCTCACCGAGTCAACCCGCGTCTCCCCGCCGTCAACCTCTCCAACCGCAGCTATAACGAAGGACATCTCCTTCCGCGAGGCGGAACCGGAAGCCAATTGCTTCCGCGAATCGCCTATCGGTCCGAAAAAACCAATAGCTTCCGCAACGTGGCTTATCCCATACTCGTCTTTTAAAGAGCTTCGAATGTTTCAATATATGTCTTATGATTAAAATAATGTTTTGCTGCCTAAATATTTGCTTCATTGACTTATTTCATTAATGTCAAGCAATGTTACTCTCTGCTGAAACTTTACAGCCTGGTACTCAAATAATGACTGTGATATGGATGTTATCAGGGATAAAACAAGATGCCGAAAACCGGTAAGAAGAAGGCGAAGATGACAGAAAAGAAGCCTGCCCTTCCCAAGATTGAAACCTCGCTCCAGGACACCAAGTGTACCACTGGTGTCCCTCCAGAAATCAGATGGGATGATATATACAGAATGATCAGGGACCAAGAGATCCCAGATATGTTGCTGGAGGAGGCACCGATCTATCAAAATATCAGAGCCTCAGGCATAACTAGAGCCGCTACCCGCCCTGAGCTATTCCCCTGTGCCGAAGTGATCGGGTGGATACTCCAACATGCAGATGCTGAAGGGAGAGTGATAAATGACAGCGGGAAGGTGGCTATTGCTTCATTTCAACCCGCGTATGTTGCGGCGGCCTACAGATTTCCCCGTGTCCAACAAGCTCTGACTGACGAATGGTTAGGCCAAATGGATAACGTCGAGATGGACAAGAAGCTATTGAGAGGAAGGAAGCATTTGAGGAAAAGTGGAAATGATGAATATGACGTGCAGAACCTGAGGGCCCCTTTCAGATTGATCGCTTTAATGCTGTGCAGAATCTTCGGCATGCCTGATGGCACAGTATACAAGATTCAGTGGGTCCCTATCATTCATTATGTGGCATTTCAGGGGACAGTGTTTGACTGGGCCACTATCCTGTCGGATAGTCTGGCCTCGATGATAGTTGCTGCTAAGCCAGGACTGGGCTTGAAGAAGGCTGAATTCTTCATGTCCTCATACCTGATCGATTGCATCTTGGCCAAGATAGAGTTCCCCAAATTGGGGTGTACATGGGATAGGGCCACTGCCCCGGTCTACATCGCATTCAAGATGTTGTGGGCTCAGAATTACAAGCCCAGCTACAAACTTATCTGCGAGGGGTTCATCATGCCCCTATACGAGAAGATCTTCAAGGAAGAACCAAATTGTCTGTCAGAAAATGCTTTGGAAATCCTTGAGGAGTATGGGGACTTTTACTTTTCAGAACAAGGTACCTACCTGAGAATGTTCGGAGGGACTAAGCCCCCATACATATTGCCGCAGTACGCCACAGACTATGTGATGCTCAAGGAAGCAGTAAGACAGCTCTTCTTGGATGGGATTGGAGCATTCCTCCACAAGCTACACAAGGCTTCCTTTCCTCCCCTACCTTTCTGCATAGGCGCTTACAAGTTTTCAGGGGTGGCCTCTGCCGACGAATTTGTTCAAGAGTTGAGGGCCTTCCATTTCGGTGAGGTCATCTTCCACAGGAACGACAGAAAGGGTAAAGTGGCCGAGCATTGCAAGGGGAATTACGCTAACTTCGAATACTCCCACTATCCCGATGCCGAGGAGGAAGCATTCAGAGGCATCAGCAACATGACTGAGCTACGGATTTGTCGCCAAAGTACTGGAGCGAGCTCCAGCTCAACCAAAGCCCAGAAGACCACCCAGCAAAAGGAGAGAAAAGCCAAGGATGCCCGAGCTCAGGAAGAGCTCAGATTAAGAGAAGAGGCAAGGTTACAAAAGGAAGCCGAGGAAGCGAGAAAGCAACAAGATGCTGAAAATGAAAGACTGCGGAAGGAGGCTGAAGAAGCCCAAAAGCAGAAAGAAGCAGAAGCTGAACGAGCTGAAGCAAGGAAGAAGGCAGAGGAAGAATTGAAGGCAAGGGAAAATACCGAGGCAGGCGGGTCCGGTTTGCAAGACATGGAGATAGACACCTCTCAAGCAGGTGGCTCTGGTACCCAGAAGGAAGGAACAGACCCCGCTCAGGAAGTCCGGACCCCACCTATGGAAGAAGACATAGACATCATAAACCGACCAATTGTACCGTACACTCCATCCGGGAAATGTACGGTGTCCAAATGGAATGAGTTTGTTTATGATAAGAAAAGAAAAGCAATGGTCCTCCAATCAGAAGAGAGGATTAAAAGTCCCTTCCATGATGACATAGTTACTCGCCGAGAGGTCGTTGTCATGCAGAACACAGACGCAGATCCCGTCGCCATGGCATCAGCAGCCATAGCAACAGCACAGGCATCATTTGCCAATGTAGGGGTTATAGTCAAAGAAAATATATTGACAAAGAAGAGAGCACGTACCCTACAACAAAATGTGGCTAATGAGCAAGCCCAAAGAGACCTGGCAGTGAACAAATACAATTGCTTGTACGCTGAGCATAAGGAGTTGGCAAACAAGTACAGCTACCTGGAGGAGGAAAAGGACCAGCTAGCACTCCAAATAATGATTGCAGAAGCGGAGAAGAGTGGAGCAGAAGAGAAGGTCTCTCAGCTAGAAGCAGACAAGCAAACATTAACCGAGCGGTTAGAGCAGGCTGAGAGAAAAGCAATAGACTTGGCTCCCTTTCATGAGCTGTCCTGCGGCATTCTGAAACAAATAAATGACACGCAGGAGCTGATCACTGACGAGGTTTGCAAACTCAAGGCCATGACAGCCAGATTGAAAGAGGTTAATATGGAAGCCCACAGGCTCAAAGCTAAGAATACCCGTTTCAAGGCAAATGTCATAAATCAAATGGCATGGAGAGAAGGGAGAGGAGGTTTCCCCCCGCATCTTCCTTTTAAGGCCGTGGAAGAGTTTAATGAAGATATAGCCTTGTTGGAGTTTGGCCGGAACTGTGCCAATAAGCTGATGGCTAGTGTGCAGAGGACGACAGATAGAATCAACGTCCTGTACCAAAAGCTCAAAGGAGTCCATGACAACTGCACACTGAGCTTCCCTCAGACCCTAGAAGACTTCCCGGAAAAGGAACAGCGGTTGTCTCAACTGAAAGAAGAGCTAGGCGTCCAGATGGAATATGTGAGAAGGATTGATGTCTTGGCCATGGATGATCTCCAACATTACATTGGTTCATCAACACTTCACAACCATCTGCTGAAGGAAGCTCATCAGGCTGCTGAAGCAGAAGTCCAAGGCATTAAAGCAGAGCTCGAGAAGAATGTGACTTCCCAGAAAATCCTGTTCCCTGCTGCAGCAAACGTAATTATAAGGGACACAGGTGTGTGGCACAGCTACATTGAAGAGGAGAACAGGAAAGCTGCAGCAGCAGCAGGAACATCAGTAGATCCGGCAGCCTCTCTCCCAACAGCCTCTTCCCCAGCAATGACAGAAAAGCCGGCCAGTTCATTTCCCCCTTCTCAATTAGGAGCAGCATCAACAGGGGATTCAAGGGCCTCTGCCCAGGCAGCACCAGTGATAATCAACTTGGGCGACCCTTTGCCAGCAGAAGCTCACGCACAGGAATGAAGAAGATGAATTCAATGAGCCACTATCTTCAGCCAGACACGTGCCCAGCAGGGAACGCTTTGATTTTAGCAAATTTTCTATTATATATATTTTGAATATGTAAGGCGTAAGCCATGGGACAGCTATCCCTGATTTTGTCAAAATATTTTTGGTAAAGGAAGTGGCCATTTTGGGGGTCGATTATAGTGGAAATCCCTGTAAATGACAGGTGGGGAATGCTAGGTGTCAGCCCAGAGGGCAAATTTGTAACTATAAATAGAAGCTAGGAAAGATTAGAAGGGACTTTTTTGCAGGGAAATGAAAATTTTGGGGAAATGATATGAGCTATCTTGTATCGGTTCTGTAAATTGAATTTTTCTAATAGAAGCCACGGGAGATGGACGTTTTGCTTGGAATGTTGGGTTGCTTTGTGTTGGATTATTCTAATGACTGCAATTCTGCAATGTGAGATCATTCTTGACTTCTAAATTATTTCTTTGCATTAATGATTTTGCTCTCATCTACGCATGCGTTCTCTCTTTTCTGTGAACAATGAAATGTATTGCAGTGAATTTCTCTGTCTAGATTGAATAGCTAACTGTTCTTTCTTCCGGGCAATCCGTGTGGCTCATTGTTCATGACTTTAAATTGCTCCTTGCAGGGATCTTTTAGTTTAATTCCAGTTTCGTTGCATCTAGATTTGTTTCTTTATTCTTGTTAATTAGATCAAACAATTTTGATTTCTTCTGTCCATAAGCAATAGATACGTTCTGTAAGTTTCATGTTAGATCTGTTTCCTTACCCTTTAGCTTTCCTCTGTTTCTCTGAGCAATAGATGCGTTCAAGTTTGAATGAGAAGCTATCTTCTCAAGATCCTCATCTGGCTGTAGCTTTGACCGTAAGGAATAATAGCTATCTGTTCGTTGCTTACGATATCTGTCACAGCTGATTGCTCCCCCCTTAAGTGTGTTCCCCTGCAGGGATAGATAGATGTGTTCCCATTTCTAGATTTAGATCTGTTTCAATTGCATTTAGATTAAGTATGCTTTAGGCATGTGCATCTCATATAAAACACACAAAACCCAAAAGAAAGGTGGATCGGGCCATAACCGGTAGAATCGGATTTAAAGTCCAAAACCACGGTTGCTGGAACCGCTAACCGGACGGATTCCCTACACCAAACGGGAGATAGTCTAATTGGGACCGTCTCTCGGGGAGAATCCCTTTCTGATTGATGCTACGATATCCGAGGCATCAACAGTTTTTGGCGCTAGAAGGAGGGCCTGAAGTGCATGGATGATAGAGGAAAATCTTCCACGGTCATAGATAACACTAAAAACCCGCTTGAAGAAAATCAGACAAACGGCCCAGATCTTGGATTAACAGACCAAGAACGCCTCATTTCTGACCTTGAGCCTCAGGAAGCTTTGTACGCTGTTCCTTTTGCGGAAATAGAGGACTTGAGAAGACATACTAGATCTTACGTCAGACAGCTAGGTGGTTTAAACGCTGTCAACTTCCTCCCTAAGAAAACTACACCCAGAAAGGAGCCGCAATACACCCGTGATTCAATCCTCGTTCAAAGTTTTGAAGAACTGGTAAATCTGACTTTGGAAGAAATCTCCGGCACTCTTAACAAGGCAGACCAAGAAAATCTCGAAGAAAGTACCACTCCCAAAAGTACCCCACAGGATTCACCCCGCAATTCTCCACCAGGGTCTCCACGTCCAAACCCAAACATGGCTGTACCTGCTTGGAGAGCAAGGGGAGCGCTGAACCTAGCTGGACCATTCCATAACCTCCCTAAAAACCCAGAAAAGGTCTTGCCTAAGTACGATCCAGGGAAAGCCATTTCGGCGGAGGATCACCTCAAGAGTTTTTACTTAGCTCTGAACATTTTGAATGTACAACATGAAGACGTAGTCTGCAGGTTGTTTCCGTACACATTCGAGCCTAAGGTATCATCTTGGTACTTTAGCCTTCAACCCAGCTCAATCTCTAGTTGGGACGATTTCGAAAAGTGTTTCCTTAAGAAGTATGGGAACCAAAAGACTGTCGCCACGCTTATGAAAGAACTCCTATCCATGAGAATGGAGAAGAAGGAAAAGGTTCAAGACTTTAATCAAAGATTCACAACGCTGTTAAATAACTTTAGTGAAACTAACAAACCCACAGAAGAGTCTTTGATTGAATACTACACAACATCTCTTGAAGGTCCAATCGCAATGTTTGTAAAACGATCCAAGAAAAAGACCCTAATAGAGAATTTTGAGGAAGCTCGAAAGGTAGAGGAAGAGGCTGATAGCATAGCTAAACATGCCTTAGATATGGAAACAAAACCAGCAGCTAGCAAGAAACCTTTGCTCCTCACGAGAGGCAAAGAAGAGCCATCTACGGATATGGAAAATGTAGTCAAGATGATGCAGAAGTTATCTAACAAAATCGTAGATCTTGAGAAAGACAAGGCTGCTAGTACATCTAGGAAACCTTTCAAACCATTCTATAAAAGAAGGGAAGACGGGGAACAGTCTCACCCACCAATGAACACTGCCCCTGTTTTAAACTTGAATGAGATTGGGATGGAAAATTTCTGCACCTTTCACCAAGAACCACACTCGGAGAAGAGCTGCCCTCAATGGATCAATTCCATGAGCTTGGTCATGAACCAAATGTTAGATTCTCAGATCCCGGACCAGGATGATCCTCCAGAAGAGTCAAACCCTGAGTTGCAGGAACCAACCCCGGACACTACTATGGTGTTGTGGGATTGGGTACCTATGATTGAATTAGTAGAAGAAAGCCATGTAGATAGCTCTCCCTCTACCATAAATGTTGCCACTCGCAGCAAGGGCCCAATTGCGGATCCTGTACCAGTCACCATTCCCCATAAGCCTAAAATTTCGAAAGATCCGCCCAGGAGGCATATACCAATCATCCCACCACAGCCCAAAGTAAACCAAACAGCTGCCAAACAGCCAAGCGCTGACAACACAGTTCAGCCGCCTAAAGCAACCATGAACAAAACAGATCAGTCCATTCGAATTGGGAATGAATCCGATATAGGGTATGATATTATCGAAGATATCAAGAAAGTTAAAGCGAACGTATCAATATTTGACATGTGTAGCTTGCCCCATCAACGAGACAAACTACTGCATGTTTTACAACCAAAACCCAGCGCTACATTAAAAGATTCTCAAGACAATCCTGAAATTAACGAGGCTAGCATCGGTGGGAAATCCAAATCCCAAACATTGCCATTTCTGCTGACATTCGAAATTTTTAATCACAATGTTCATAACTGTCTGGTAGACTCTGGAGCTTCTTCAAACGTTATGCCACTTTCAATTTGTAAGAAAATTAATGGACAGCCCGTACCATCCCCAGCTCAAATCATACAATTAGACAGGACTGCTGTCAAGGTTATAGGGGAGATGAAAGATGTTTTAATTAGACTGTCAGCCGACCCTAGAGTCTGTCAATTTATTGACATAATGGTGGTCGATATCCCTGAAGCTTATGGGCTGATTTTGAGTAGGGATTGGTCTACCAAGTTGAGTGGCTACTTTGCTACCGATTGGTCTCATCTGTGGCTGCCTTATCAGAACAGGCAGAATCAGATTAAAATTCTTAGGGAACCTCATATGAAACAGAACGTAACCCAGCTAGAAGAAAAGAATGAGGCTGTAGCTTTCTCTTCCTCGGTCCTGGGAAATTACTTCTTAGAAATGGATCCGGGTAACTATCAATCTGAAACCTTTTGCCATGAATCAGACAAACAGTCCGATCTCCTTCATTTCTCTCGGACTGATGAGGTTGATTGTAACATAGTCAATTTAGTTGCTGACATAGACCACAAAGAAACTAACTTAGTTGAATCTAAAGATACCTTTTGGACATTATACTTTGATGGCTCTAAAACTCTGGAAGGATCCGGAGCCGGTTGTGTCCTAATGGATCCAAAGAAGAACAAGTATTTTTTGTCTTGTAGATTAGAATTCGATTGTACTAATAATACCGCCGAATATGAAGCTTTGGTACATGGTTTAAAGAAGGCCATTGGCTTAAATGTTAAGTACCTGAAGGTTTTTGGTGACTCCGAGATCGTTGTCAGACAGGTAAGGGACACCATTCATTGTCTCTCACCCCACTTGAAAGGTTACCAGGCTGAGGTATGGGATTTAATCATGTATTTTGACGCTTTCAATATAAAATCAATTCCCAGATTGCAAAATGCTGCTGCTGATTTGTTAGCAACATCTGCTTCTAGATTGGTGCCGTCAAATAACAAGTGCTCTATTGAATTGATTTTCAGGCCTTCCATTCCCGATAACATCACCAACTTCAGAGTATTCGATGATGATGAGCAAATTATCAGTTTCCTGACAAACGAAGACAGTTTTCAAGGAGCTGCAATAGATGAGGAAGAACATGATGCTGATTTGATGAAGAAGGAAGACGAGAAAGGAAATTTCATGCCAAAGGGGGTAAGGTCCCTCGAAATGCTTTTCGGCCTTCAAAATAAGTTCAAAAGACCAGCTAATACCAAAACTAACAGCTCATCAATGCAACATGAGTTGGTCAATTTGGGTACCGAGGCAGAACCAAAATTTGTCAACCTTGGCAAATGTTGTTCACCAGGAGAAAGAGATAGGTTCATTAAACTGTTTAAACAGTACAAGGATGTTTTTGCATGGACCTATGAAGATCTGAAAACATATGACGTCCGCATCATCCAGCATGTTATACCAATGAAAGCGGGCGTCAAGCCATTTCAGCAGCAGTTAAGAAGGATGCATCCCACTCTTGAACCGCTGATCCAAAAGGAATTAAAGAAGCTCCTGGATGCTAAGATAATCTTCAAAGTTCGGCATTCCGAATGGGTTGCAAACTTGGTTCCCGTGAAGAAGAAATCAGGAGAGATTAGGCTATGTGTAGACTTCAGGAATTTAAACAAAGCTTCGGATAAAGATAACTACCCCGTGCCTTCAATGGAGCAAATCCTACAAATGGTGTCTGGATCTGAACTGTTTTCTCTCCTCGATGGTTTCTCTGGCTATAATCAAGTGTTAGTAGCCGAGGAAGATCGTCTCAAGACTACCTTCAGGACTAAGTGGGGAACTTTCGCTTACAGGAGAATGCCATTTGGTTTGATAAATGCTGGAGCTACATTCCAAAGGGCGATGGATATTGCCTTCCGAGGATTGGGTGGGCAATGTGTTGTTGTTTACTTAGATGATGTGACAGTCTTTTCGAAGAAAAGGGAAGATCATGTTGTTCATCTGAGGCACATCTTTGACCGTTGCCGGAAGTATGGTATCTCCTTGAATCCCAAGAAGAGCGTGTTTGCTGTACCCGAAGGTAAGCTCTTGGGTCATGTCATCTCCAAAGGGGGAGTGTCAATCGACCAAGAAAGAGTCCAAGCTATTAATAAGATCCCAATGCCTCACAACAAAAAATCTATGCAGTCTTTTATGGGCACCATCAATTTTGTCCGCAGATTTGTTCCGGATTTTGCACAAATCGTTAAGCCGTTGCAGCAGATGGTTAAACAAAGCGCACAATTCAAGTGGACGGCTTTGGAGAAGGACGCATTTAGAGATATCAAGGCAGCTGTAGCTAAAGCTCCTTCCTTAAGAAGCCCAGATTTTGGTAAAGATTTCATCTTGTATACCTTCGCTTCGGATGATTCTCTCGCAGCTATACTCACGCAAAAGGTGGAGTTAGGGGACGAGTACCCAATTTCGTTTATGAGCACTGGTCTGCAAGGGGCTGAGCTGAATTACCCCGTAGTTGACAAGCATGCCTACGCAGTTTTCAAAGCAGTCAAGCAGTTTAGGCCATACATTTTGAAGAACAGAACTAAAGTCATAGTTCCCCATCCAGCTGTTAGATCCCTTTTCGTTCAAAAGGAATTGGGAGAGAGGAGAGGAAACTGGGTCACAGCTCTGCAGGATTATGATCTGGAATTTAAACCGGCTACAATCATCAAAGGACAAGGTCTATGCAAGTTACTGGCGGGAAACCCGACTGATGAAGAGCACCATTGGAGAAATGAAGCTGAGCTCAATTCGGTTGAAGTATGCCATATCTTTACAGCTCCCCAGTCATGGTATAGGGATCTAGTGCACTATTTGCAGCAAGGATATCTACCCGAACACTGGAATTCTAAACAAAGAAGGGCACTCCGCTTGAAATCGGCACCCTATCAGATCATTGATGGGATTCTTTTTAGAAAGAATTATGATGGAGTCCTTCTGAGGTGTTTGGAAAAGGAGGATGCAAACAAAGTTGTCAAAGAATTGCATGATGGCCCCGCAGGTGGCCATTATTCAGGAGAGACGACAGCACACAAGATACCGAGAGCTGGTTATTACTGGCCCACTCTGTTTCGAGATGCCCACGCATACGCACGAAACTGTGATGTATGTCAAAGAAGCGCTGGGAAGTTACCTAAGGCCGCAGGCCCATTACAGCCGGTCATCATCTCTGAGCCTTTTGAGCAATGGGGCATAGATGTTATCGGAGAAATAAATCCAAATTCTTCCTTGCAACACCGATACATTCTGACGGCTACCGATTACTTCACCAGGTGGACGGAGGCCATCCTGTTGCGCAAGATCAATGAAGACGCAGTTATCAGCTTCTTGAAAGAGAACATCATAACCAGGTTTGGGGTTCCAATTTCCCTTGTTTTTGATAATGCTACTTATTTTTCATCTTGCAAGATAAATGAATTTGTTTATGAATGGGGAATTAAGTTGCATTATTCAGCCAATTACTACCCTCAGGGAAACGGATTAGCTGAATCCTCAAACAAGAATCTGATTCGAATCCTCAAGAAAACTGTGATAGAAAACCAGAGAAGTTGGCATGTGGCTCTCCCAAACGCCTTATGGGCAGATAGAGTAACCCCGAAGAATGCTGTAGGTGTCTCCCCTTTCACTCTCGTCTATGGCAAGGAAGCCATACTTCCCCCAAACATCTTACTACCATCCTTACAATTGTCCCAAGCCTCTCGGGGTTCTGGTAGCCAAGCCTTACAATCCAGGATAGACACCCTGCTTCGACTGGAAGAAGCCCGACACAAAGCTAAAGACCGATTTCATCAGCATCAGGACATAGTTAAGAGATGGTTCGATAAGAGGAAATCCGGCAAGAGGGACTTTGAAGTTGGGGATTTAGTCCTGAAATGGGACCATAATCACGAAGGCAAAGGAATGCATACGAAATTTCAACATCTATGGGTAGGCCCGTACCAAATTTCTGCAAAATTAGGCCCATCCACTTATAAATTGACAAATCTCGAGGGAGAGGAAGTCGCCCTTCCGCTCAATGGCCTCGCCCTGAAACAATATTTCGCATAAGTCTCCTCGAGACTTCCTGTACATAAATAAAATTGTCTTTTCGCTTTCGCTTTTAGATGTTTTATTTTTCACATTATTTCCTTCTTTGTTATTTGAACTTTTCGATAGTTTTTGTTTTCTGAAGCACCCTTTTGCTGAGTTTCCCGTTGAAGATAGCTCTCTCAAAGAAAACGTGTAACCCATGGGTCTGGAACCCTGCTCAGTAAACCCGGTCTGCTGTGCTCTCGCTGAAATATTCAAAAGGGGGGAGGCCTACCCTGCTAGTCACACTAATCCTGTTCAATAGAAGAGACCCATGGCCATCTTCACTACTATCGTTGGGCTCCACCCACTCTCACACTTTAAAGGCATCTCAAGAAGGTTACCTAAGTTGGACCCATGGAAAGTGGCACCTCTCGAGGACACGGGGTATTGAAATGACTCCATGCTGCTGATTTAAAAAAAAAGCCAAAATGGCCTACATCCAAGAGTCTGTTTTCCAGGGATTCTCGCCTCAATTAAAGCATGGCTGAGATAAAAGCAAAAGGGACATGTAAAATCAAGAAGGCTGTCCAAAAGGCCCAGCTCAAAATAGGCTCCTCTCTGTCCGTGAAGTTGATCAAATCAATAAAACCTCTAACTCACACAAAAGGACATTATGGATTGAGGAGCCCAAATCAAAGATCTGTCCAAAAGAAAATATCCCTGGAAGGCTCAAACAGCTAAGTTGTCCAAAGTACAAGCATCCCAAAGGGTGCCAGCAGCATGGGAATGAGGAACAAGAACAATAATGTCCATGAGAAAGTGTTGCAAATCCTGTGGAATCCGGCAGTAGTGACCATTTGAGGGATGACCCTCCTAAAATGAATCTCATATGATGGCCCTCTGAGAGTGGTGAAGATGCCTCGGTCGAAGCTCCCCTTTCCCCCAATGGCTAGCAGGAAAAGTGCTCCTTCCCCCGCATGAGTCTAAAATGCTCAGCTGAGTAGTACACCCGAGACGGATGTTTTAATGAAGATCCGGACCATGTAGGGTATTTTTTCAGAGATCTGTGTTCGCCAGTGACTCGCCATTGTTGTTGCAGCAACACCCCTCCCCAAAATTTTGTACATGTTGGGGGCCCTCCTTTATTTTTTGTAGAAAATTTGCTTGAGAAGCCATCCCAGCCGTCAGCTCTGTTTTCAACATAAAATTTTACTTCCCTGATGAACAGCTTGCCGTCAATCCTCCCATGTTTTCCCCAGTGAGCCAAAAGATGACTTAGTTTTTTCCCAAACGTTTTGGAATGATTCGGACATTGTCCCGAAGCGGCGGGAGTCAAACGTTCAACCTTTCCGAAAGGAGGACTTAGATTTTCTTTGCAAAAATCAGCGGAAGCCATTGGGCAAGATCACCCGAAACGGCGGAAGCTTTCGCTCAAGCCTTCCGCAACCACGGAGAAATTCGAGTAGTTCTCCCGAAACGGCGAGGAATTCGACAAAGCCACCCGAAACGGCGGAAGCCAACGTGTTTTACCTCCCCGAAAAAGGACTCCGATTATGGCCATTAGCTGCGGAAACTGTTCGTGAAACCTTGCCGAAACGGCGGAGCGATTCAGCTCTGTCTCCCGAAACGGCGGAAGCCATTCGGTTAAACTTGCCGAAATAACGCGAAAGAATTCATCAACTTCTTCCGAAGTAAAAGACTTGGAAATTTTTTCGATCATTGCTTCTGCGGAACGGCTTAGCTCCCGAAACGGCGAAGCCTTTCACTCAGACCTTCCGCGACCGCGGAAAGGTTCCGGCTTTCCTTCCGAAATGGCGGGACACATTCGCCTTAGTCTCCTGGAAAACACTTAGAACATTTTACAACCGTCCGTGGAGAAATTGGAGTTCCCTTCCCGAAACGGCGGGGGAATTCACTAAAACGTTCCGAAACAGCGGAAACCATTCGGATAAGTCCCGCGCAGGAATTCACGATTTCCTCCCGAAGTATGAAGGGACTTAGATTTTTTCGGAGAGCCTCGGCGAAAGCCTTCAGCCTTTTGCTCCCGAAACCGCGGGAGCCTTCATGAAACCCTCCCGAAACAGCGGAAGCCATCTCCATAAGTCCCGCGGAGGAATTCACGGTTGCCTTCCGAAACCATGAAAAGGACTTAGAATTTTCTCAAGAAGCTGTCGCGGAGGCCTCCTGCCTTTGCTCCCGAAACGCGGAAGCCTTCGGGCTACCCTTCCGAAACAGCGGAAGCCAATCGCTTAAACCGCTCGGCGAATGTCTCCGAAACAACCCGGGTGAATATGCGGAAAAGTATAAGTTTTGCTTCCGAAACGGCGGAAGCCATTCCCAAAATCTTTCCGAAACTAGCGGGAGCCTTCGCCAAACCTTCCCAAAAAATTAACAAGACTTCAAAGTTTTGGTTCGCGGGAGCTTTCACAAAAGTCTTCCGAAAATACCGGGAGCATTCGCTATATCGTTCCGAAACGGCGAAAGTTTTGGCGTTACCCGTCCGCTACGCGGCGGTCTCTCGCGGAAGGCTTCGAGCTTCCTTTCCGCAGTAAGCCCCGAAACGTCGGAAGCTTTCATCGAATCCTTCCGCAACGGCGGATACAATTCACGAACTGGCCCCGCGAATGACGGTTGCACGAAAACCGAGACCGTTGACGTGACCGCTACGCGCGGCGAATTTAAACCCCGTTGTAAATATGCCACCTACCGAATTAAAAGCTCACACGTGCCCGGTCTATATAAAATACGGTGAGGGGTTCGACCAATCCACCATTGTTTTTGAATCGGCCAACGACGTGCGATACCGTGCAAACCGCTCCAGGTCACCTCGCGCATCCGTGCTCGCAGCCACCTCGCTCAAGCAATCCCCACGGTGCCAGGTAGGATCTTGACCTTGGTTTTCACTAATGAGTTGTCTTTTGGGGAAAGCAATGGTTTTAGTGGGATTGTGACGGGCAAAACACCCGTCAAGGGATATGTTTTTCCCGTCAGGTACAGTGAACGGAGTTTTCATTTTACAAAATCGTCATAGGCCGTCGTGAAAACGTTATATTTTACCTCAATAGTGGTGGGTGCGGGCGGTTAACCATGCCCTGTTTTGTTTTAAACCCCGGGCTGCGCCCCTCGTCGTGGGTTAAGTTGTCGAAACCCTATGCGCTTTCCATGTCCCGGGCCGTTAACTCGGACGTAAAACCCTGGGCCCTTTCCATAAGCTCCAGCCCCTACACGCGAGCCGAAACCCGTAAGCGTTTAAGACACGAGAGCCGACACCTGAAGCCATGGCCGCCCTAGCACTCCTCGTCAGCATTTCCCCGGCGCCGTCACCTTCGCTCAGACTAAAAGTACCCCGTAGTGACTCGGCGAGTGGCCGCATGTGACGATAGCATCCATAGCCCTCACCGAGTCAACCCGCGTCTCCCCACCGTCAACCTCTCCAACCACAGCTATAACGAAGGACATCTCCTTCCGCGAGGCGGAACCGGAAGCCAATTGCTTCTGCGAATCGCCTATCGGTCCGAAAAAACCAATAGCTTCCGCAACGTGGCTTATCCCATACTCGTCTTTTAAAGAGCTTCGAATGTTTCAATATATGTCTTATGATTAAAATAATGTTTTGCTGCCTAAATATTTGCTTCATTGACTTATTTCATTAATGTCAAGCAATGTTACTCTCTGCTGAAACTTAACAGCCTGGTACTCAAATAATGACTGTGATATGGATGTTATCAGGGATAAAACAAGATGCCGAAAACCGGTAAGAAGAAGGCGAAGATGACAGAAAAGAAGCCTGCCCTTCCCAAGATTGAAACCTCGCTCCAGGACACCAAGTGTACCACTGGTGTCCCTCCAGAAATCAGATGGGATGATATATACAGAATGATCAGGGACCAAGAGATCCCAGATATGTTGCTGGAGGAGGCACCGATCTATCAAAATATCAGAGCCTCAGGCATAACTAGAGCCGCTACCCGCCCTGAGCTATTCCCCTGTGCCGAAGTGATCGGGTGGATACTCCAACATGCAGATGCTGAAGGGAGAGTGATAAATGACAGCGGGAAGGTGGCTATTGCTTCATTTCAACCCGCGTATGTTGCGGCGGCCTACAGATTTCCCCGTGTCCAACAAGCTCTGACTGACGAATGGTTAGGCCAAATGGATAACGTCGAGATGGCCAAGAAGCTATTGAGAGGAGGGAAGCATTTGAGGAAAAGGGGAAATGATGAATATGACGTGCAGAACCTGAGGGCCCCTTTCAGATTGATCGCTTTAATGCTGTGCAGAATCTTCGGCATGCCCGATGGCACAGTATACAAGATTCAGTGGGTCCCTATCATTCATTATGTGGCATTTCAGGGGACAGTGTTTGACTGGGCCACTATCCTGTCGGATAGTCTGGCCTCGATGATAGCTGCTGCTAAGCCAGGACTGGGCTTGAAGAAGGCTGAATTCTTCATGTCCTCATACCTGATCGATTGCATCTTGGCCAAGATAGAGTTCCCCAAATTGGGGTGTACATGGGATAGGGCCACTGCCCCGGTCTACATCGCATTCAAGATGTTGTGGGCTCAGAATTACAAGCCCAGCTACAAACTTATCTGCGAGGGGTTCATCATGCCCCTATATGAGAAGATCTTCAAGGAAGAACCAAATTGTCTGTCAGAAAATGCTTTGGAAATCCTTGAGGAGTATGGGGACTTTTACTTTTCAGAACAAGGTACCTACCTGAGAATGTTCGGAGGGACTAAGCCCCCATACATATTGCCGCAGTACGCCACAGACTATGTGGTGCTCAAGGAAGCAGTAAGACAGCTCTTCTTGGATGGGATTGGAGCATTCCTCCACAAGCTACACAAGGCTTCCTTTCCTCCCCTACCTTTCTGCATAGGCGCTTACAAGTTTTCAGGGGTGGCCTCTGCCGACGAATTTGTTCAAGAGTTGAGGGCCTTCCATTTCGGTGAGGTCATCTTCCACAGGAACGACAGAAAGGGTAAAGTGGCCGAGCATTGCAAGGGGAATTACGCTAACTTCGAATACTCCCACTATCCCGATGCCGAGGAGGAAGCATTCAGAGGCATCAGCAACATGACTGAGCTACGGATTTGTCGCCAAAGTACTGGAGCGAGCTCCAGCTCAACCAAAACCCAGAAGACCACCCAGCAAAAGGAGAGAAAAGCCAAGGATGCCCGAGCTCAGGAAGAGCTCAGATTAAGAGAAGAGGCAAGGTTACAAAAGGAAGCCGAGGAAGCGAGAAAGCAACAAGATGCTGAAAATGAAAGACTGCGGAAGGAGGCTGAAGAAGCCCAAAAGCAGAAAGAAGCAGAAGCTGAACGAGCTGAAGCAAGGAAGAAGGCGGAGGAAGAATTGAAGGCAAGGGAAAATACCGAGGCAGGCGGGTCCGGTGTGCAAGACATGGAGATAGACACCTCTCAAGGAGGTGGCTCTGGTACCCAGAAGGAAGGAACAGACCCCGCTCAGGAAGTCCGGACCCCACCTATGGAAGAAGACATAGACATCATAAACCGACCAATTGTACCGTACACTCCATCCGGGAAACGTACGGTGTCCAAATGGAATGAGTTTGTTTATGATAAGAAAAGAAAAGCAATGGTCCTCCAATCAGAAGAGAGGATTAAAAGTCCCTTCCATGATGACATAGTTACTCGTCGAGAGGTCGCTGTCATGCAGAACACAGACGCAGATCCCGTCGCCATGGCATCAGCAGCCATAGCAACAGCACAGGCATCATTTGCCAATGTAGGGGTTATAGTCAAAGAAAATATATTGACAAAGAAGAGAGCACGTACCCTACAACAAAATGTGGCTAATGAACAAGCCCAAAGAGACCTGGCAGTGAACAAATACAATTGCTTGTACGCTGAGCATAAGGAGTTGGCAAACAAGTACAGCTACCTGGAGGAGGAAAAGGACCAGCTAGCACTCCAAATAATGATTGCAGAAGCAGAGAAGAGTGGAGCAGAAGAGAAGGTCTCTCAGCTAGAAGCAGACAAGCAAACATTAACCGAGCGGTTAGAGCAGGCTGAGAGCAAAGCAATAGACTTGGCTCCCTTTCATGAGCTGTCCTGCGGCATTCTGAAACAAATAAATGACACGCAGGAGCTGATCACTGACGAGGTTTGCAAACTCAAGGCCATGACAGCCAGATTGAAAGAGGTTAATATGG
Organism: Larix kaempferi; assembly: GCA_027924585.1. Taxonomy (NCBI): domain Eukaryota; kingdom Viridiplantae; phylum Streptophyta; class Pinopsida; order Pinales; family Pinaceae; genus Larix; species Larix kaempferi. The sequence goes on from BSBM01000423.1 coordinate 4,810,170, forward strand.
AAGCCCACAGGCTCAAAGCTAAGAATACCCGTGTCAAGGCAAATGTCATAAATCAAATGGCATGGAGAGAAGGGAGAGGAGGTTTCCCCCCGCATCTTCCTTTTAAGGCCGTGGAAGAGTTTAATGAAGATATAGCCTTGTTGGAGTTTGGCCGGAACTGTGCCAATAAGCTGATGGCCAGTGTGCAGAGGACGACAGATAGAATCAACGTCCTGTACCAAAAGCTCAAAGGAGTCCATGACAACTGCACACTGAGCTTCCCTCAGACCCTAGAAGACTTCCCGGAAAAGGAACAGCGGTTGTCTCAACTGAAAGAAGATCTAGGCGTCCAGATGGAATATGTGAGAAGGATTGATGTCTTGGCCATGGATGATCTCCAACATTACATTGGTTCATCAACACTTCACAACCATCTGCTGAAGGAAGCTCATCAGGCTGCTGAAGCAGAAGTCCAAGGCATTAAAGCAGAGCTCGGGAAGAATGTGACTTCCCAGAAAATCCTGTTCCCTGCTGCAGCAAACGTAATTATAAGGGACACAGGTGTGTGGCACAGCTACATTGAAGAGGAGAACAGGAAAGCTGCAGCAGCAGCAGGAACATCAGTAGATCCGGCAGCCTCTCTCCCAACAGCCTCTTCCCCAGCAATGACAGAAAAGCCGGCCAGTTCATTTCCCCCTTCTCAATTAGGAGCAGCATCAACAGGGGATTCAAGGGCCTCTGCTCAGGCAGCACCAGTGACAATCAACTTGGGCGACCCTTTGCCAGCAGAAGCTCACGCACAGGAATGAAGAAGATGAATTCAATGAGCCACTATCTTGAGCCAGACACGTGCCCAGCAGGGAACGCTTTGATTTTAGTAAATTTTCTGTTATATATATTTTGAATATGTAAGGCGTAAGCCATGGGACAGCTGTCCCTGATTTTGTCAAAATATTTTTGGTAAAGGAAGTGGCCATTTTGGGGGTCGATTATAGTGGAAATCCCTGTAAATGACAGGTGGGGAATGCTAGGTGTCAGCCCAGAGGGCAAATTTGTAACTATAAATAGAAGCTAGGAAAGATTAGAAGGGACTTTTTTGCAGGGAAATGAAAATTTTGGGGAAATGATATGAGCTATCTTGTATCGGCTCTGTAAATTGAATTTTTCTAATAGAAGCCACGGGAGATGGACGTTTTGCTTGGAATGTTGGGTTGCTTTGTGTTGGATTATTCTAATGACTGCAATTCTGCAATGTGAGATCATTCTTGACTTCTAAATTATTTCTTTGCATTAATGATTTTTCTCTCATCTACGCATGCGTTCTCTCTTTTCTGTGAACAATGAAATGTATTGCAGTGAATTTCTCTATCTAGATTGAATAGCTAACTGTTCTTTCTTCCGGGCAATCCGTGTGGCTCATTGTTCATGCCTTTAAATTGCTCCTTGCAGGGATCTTTTAGTTTAATTCCAGTTTCGTTGCATCTAGATTTGTTTCTTTATTCTTGTTAATTAGATCAAACAATTTTGATTTCTTTTGTCCATAAGCAATAGATACGTTCTGTAAGTTTCATGTTAGATCTGTTTCCTTACCCTTTAGCTTTCCTCTGTTTCTCTGAGCAATAGATGCGTTCCAGTTTGAATGAGAAGCTATCTTCTCAAGATCCTCATCTGGCTGTAGCTTTGACCGTAAGGAATAATAGCTATCTGTTCGTTGCTTACGATATCTGTCACAGCTGATTGCTCCCCCCTTAAGTGTGTTCCCCTGCAGGGATAGATAGATGTGTTCCCATTTCTAGATTTAGATCTGTTTCAATTGCATTTAGATTAAGTATGCTTTAGGCATGTGCATCTCATATAAAACACACAAAACCCAAAAGAAAGGTGGATCGGGCCATAACCGGTAGAATCAGATTTAAAGTCCAAAACCACGGTTGCCGGAACCGCTAACCGGACGGATTCCCTACACCAAACGGGAGATAGTCTAATTGGGACCGTCTCTCGGGGAGAATCCCTTTCTGATTGATGCTACGATATCCGAGGCATCAACATGGTGATTCCAGCTAAAGCATGGAGAGATATCTCTGGCTGGTCATCCTGAGACGGAGGGTCAATAGGCGATTCTTGAATGTCGAACGGAGCATCAAGTGTTTCTGTATCTTCGTCACCAATTTCAGAGGCAGGCGGAGACTCCACATCCAAGAGATAGAGCTTTTGCTGAACACATCTATGTCCCCGAGTGAATTTCTCATCACAATTATAGCAAAGCCCCTTTTCTCTGCGTGCTTGCATCTCTGTTTCAAACAAACGCTTGATAAGAGTCGGTCGAGGAGCCTGCGGTATAGGTGGTCGCTAAGAACCCATATTTCGGAAGGGAACAAAAGTGGGCTTGGAGTGTTGTTGGGCTGCAATCTTGTCTTCTGCCAACTTAGCCAACCCTAGGGCTTCCATAATTGTGGTGGGATAGAACATTTTGACCTCAGAGCGAATGGCATCCTTTAGACCACTGATAAAACAACTCCGGTAAAAGTCATTAGACAATCCTTCGGTGTAGTTGGCTAGGTTCTCAAATTCGGTTTGATACTCTCTCACAGTGCCAATTTGGCGAAGTTTAGTGAGGGCTCCGGTGAAGTCATCAAAAGCACTAGGACTAAATTGTTGTAAAAGGAGCTGGCAAAAGTCTGACCATTTGGCCTCTGGATGAGCCTTGATGTACCAACGGTACCATTGAAGAGCTTCCTGTTCCAAGTGAAATGATGCCAGCGGAACTTTGTTGACATCAAAAGTATTATGCAGACTGAAATACTATTCTGCATGATAGATCCATCCAGTTGGATCAGTACCATTGAAGCGAGGAAAATCAAGCTTCGGACCACAGAAATTGTTGGAAGAAGAGAACCCATTGTTTGATGAAGACTCGGACTGCCGTTTGTTGTTCATAGCTGAATGTTCAAGATGGAGGCCGAGAAATTTTTCATCCATTTCCTCGAGTTTGGCTTGGATGGTTACAAGTGCTTCTTCTATGGTTTTTGCTCCTGCACGGGTGACAACCATAACCAGGAGTTTTTTTTTTTTTTCACTGGGTAGGAAAACAGAAACAGAAACTGCTTTAGTAAGGGAAAATCTGGACTTGGGAAAAAATCTGAAGGGTAATTGGGGTTTGACTAGGTGTTGGACACTGTCGACTAGACAGGGAATCCAAAAATGAGGATTTCAGAAGCGGGGTGAAAGAATGGGAAAATTTGGTAGAGGGGGACAAAGAAGCAGAATTCAGAAAGGAACTCTGTGGTAAAATTTGAAGGTGATTGGGTAAAATCTGAGGAAGTTATGGCAAACCCTAAAAATAGACAAATGTGGGCTTTCGGGCTTTGGGAAGGGGAATTGGGGATAGGGTCCTCAGGAATGAAATATGCAGAATGGGATGACAAGGGTTCCCCGAAAATTTCAAGGGAAATAGAGTGAAAACAAGGGAGATATGGACAAAAAATTGTTTTTTTTTTCCAGGACTAGAGCGGCTACGGCTCGGAAGGGATCTGGAACAGCGCCGAATGGATTGAAAACGCCTGGATCTAGAATGGCTTGCAAAATGGATCTAGAACGGCTTGCAAAATGGATCTGAAACGATGTAGTAGTGATCGACAATAGTTCAGCTGAAAGTAGATATGGACCCCAGGTATGTGCGGCTTCCTAACAGTTCAGGGGTTTCACTTGGTCACCAATGCTGTCTGATTGCTTGCGTATTGGGGCAGTACCCCTCACTCCACGGATCAGGTAAAACTGATAACCACTTTGCCACAAATGACAGCTCTTGGTTTACCTCACGGGTGGGAACTAGTCAATCAGGTAGGGGTCGTTGCCCTTTTCGCTAGTAGGTCCTCTCAATGAGCCAGCTACTTCGGGGTTCCTGTGGTACTCCTCACAATGATTTTTAGGGATTGTGCCCAAGTACTTCCCACAGTTAAGCGGATATGGATTATTCCCAAATCCGAACCTGCAACAGATGCGAAAAAAAATTGGCAGAAATTTCACCCAGCGAGCCCAACAAAGTGCTCTGATACCAGATGTGATGCACCTGAAACAATTAATTAATACGAATATGTGAAATAGCAGAAATGACAGAACTCGGAATCACTTTTATATTGATCACAGGCCACTTTGAGGGGGCAACCTCCTATGAGCAAGCTCAATACTAATAACTTCACAGTGCCTTCATAGGTCTCAACACACACTTATATACTAAGTCTAGGCGCCAATACTATGGGTCAAAACCATGGGCCACTACAAACTATGGATCAACAATACTACGGGCGACTTACAAAGCATATGCGCCAACAACAATAACACAAAATATTGATCAACAAATACTACGGGACGACTTACAAAGCATATGCGTCCAATAACAACATACTAACAAAGTAAAGACATGGGTTCCTAACATTCTCTTCCTTTGCCTCTCCAACTCTACATTATCACACCATAATGACGCATGTATTTTCAACTTCATGCGGGTCGTTTTCACTCTGTTATGGTCTTCAATTGTCTCAACGTCAAGGAATTACTCCAGACCTCCTATCATTCCATTAATTTTTCCAGGTTCATGTTTTGTGAATATGTAGGGGGTTCTGTTTTTACTCCCATTCCCAACCTATTAATGATTTAATAATTCTCTCTTCTATGTCTCAACTACCTTAGCTTCATCTTGTAGAATCTTAGAATTGTCTTCATCATCATTTATGTCATGAGCTTCAGTTTCAATTACTCTTCTATGAACTGTCTCTGTAGCTTCCAATTTTCCTTGTTTAGACATTAATTCCCATGTCACCTCATATGCAACACCTCTAAGGTTGCTTTTTCCTCTCCATTGCATTTTTTTTCTTCTTCTGAACAAATCTCTCCTTTTACAGTGCTACCCAATGGAGTTTCTTTAACTACAATTTCTTAATAGAAAAGATTGTCTCCTTCAACTCCCCTTATAACATCGACCATTCCTTCCTCCATTCTGATTTTTGTTGCGACTGTCGTTACAACTCCATTACCAATAAGGTCGGTCTTCTGGCATTCCACAGTTGAAATGTTCATTCATTCAACTGACCCACTTTTTACCCTATCGACTCCACAACCAACCAGTTCTATATCAAATTTAGTGACCACCATAGTCTCGACCACTTCATCGACCTATGTCTCAACTATTAGTACAACCACCATCCCAGATATCATTCCCATGACTAGTATCGTCAGTATACCTATGTCCCTACTTGTCATGACTGCTACAACGTCGATTTTAGTCACGACCATCCTGATGTTGACTGCATCAAATGATCAGCAAATAACTCTAACCAATGGAACAAGATGTTAGAAGAGTTCGAAGAAAGAAAGAAAAGGAAATGAAAAGAAACCTAATGCCAACATTAGAATTTCATTACCACTACAACAGGAATTTGGTTCTACATCAATAATAGGAACTTTTGTACCAGCTAAAGCATCATACCAAGAGCTAGATGAAATCATTAAGTTTGTTAATAAGGAGCACAATAAAAGATGGTCCATTACTAGTAAAATGCTCAAAGCCATAAACTGGATGGCATGTTCATCAAAATTCAAGCAAATTATCGGACCAATAAAAGGACCCCATCCTAAGAGAACACTTGATAAATCCAAAGCCTATTTGGTTTTGTGTTAACCTATCTTCATCAAGTACTTGACTAGTAGACACAATAGAAACAATATGAAAACAATTTACTTATCGTCAATGAGTTTAGCCTAGTTTGAATCACAGGACAAGCAATTAAAAGAATATGAGGTACATGCAACTAGATCATCCTTAATTCTAAACAATCGGTATTCCTATTATGGGAAAATGTGTATTTAAATTCAGACCCTGCAAACCACTATTTTGGACTTATACACAAGAAAGGTTATAGCCGACCCACACACCACTCAAATCTTAGAGGACCAAACCCAAATGGAACATTAGCACATGGTTGACTTGCTGAAGAAGCAACATCAATGGTTGCATGAAGAAAATAATGTGCAAGGTCAATTCATCCATATGAAATGCCATATGTGAGCTACAGAGCTTCAACACCAACATTTTGGGACTAATATTCAAAATATGCAGGAAAAACCAATGCAAGTGAAGTTGTTACGACTATATGAGCTCACCACAGTAAGTACAAACATTCAGTCTATCCTAGTTGTCTGGGACGATTTCCAACGATGCCTCACCCTCTATTCTACTGCCATAGTCAAAGTATGTGCTAAAGCGACTCCACCTGGTGCAGCATCGAGTTCTCAGCTACCTTAAATTTTGTAATTTTGTATTTTTTTGTAAAATTCACATCTCCTTGTTCTCTTAAGGATGAAGAAATTTTTTGGGGTGGGTTAGATGTTGGAGGAGCCTAATCGAAAAGTCGACTAGGTCCTCTTGACCAACCACTAACTGGTCTTTCTAGTCTATTTGAGTTCGTTAGGTCAACCAACAGACAATTATATAGTTACAATTGTCTAACTGATTGTATGATCCATATATATAGGCTACTGAGCCAAATGTTATAGAGACGATTACCTTCCTTTTGTACATTATGACTTATTAATAATTGAAGAATAGTTGTTGATGTGACCATTACTCTTATTTATTCTTGCTATGTTTATGTATGCTTAGTCTCTTAATGAATATTTTTTATAATATGCTACTGGTAACCTAATGTAATCTTGTACATTACAGCAAAACTCCTACGATACTAAGCTTGACGCAACCTAAGTTGGAATTCAAATTAACCATAATAAATAAGGATACATATTTAAGAAAAATAGAGAGCACAACTAAAATTGGAAGGAGGCATAAATCGAATTAAAAAAAAGCAAGCACACACAAAGGGGACACTTATAAAATTTCACCGCCAATTTCTATTTGTAATACCCCTAGTTTTGACTTGGAATGTATTTATCAAATATTATGTAGATGATGTAAATATGCAAATGTGAATTCCTAGTGCGGAGCTCAAGGCCAAGGCCCGACTAGTGAATCGATAGGAATGTATGATGTTATATTTTTATTTGGACTGTTTGGTTGGATTTTATGCCTAATTCGAAATGTATGTAAATGTTATGCTGAAAATTAATAAAATGGTCTGAAAATGGTTCTATAAAGAGCACCAAAGGGGCTATGATTCCACCAGAGGGGAAGAGGAAGCGGGATTATGGGAACCCAATCCTATGCTGCCATGTGTCAACCTTAGAACTCACTCAAAATTCTGTCATGTGATGGGAATAAGCCAATTATATCCTTTTGACCATTTTCCAATCATTGATTACACATGTGGGGTTGGTGGGAAAAGTCACTTCTTGTAGTTATTGAAGCATGGGGTTTGTAACAGTTATGTCAGATGTCAGCAGTCCTATTGATTCCTTAGAGATCGTATCATCAATCAGCAAGGGATTCTCCCCGGTAAGCAAGCCCAATTAGATTGCTCACCATTTGGTGAGGGGAATCCGTCTGGTTAACAGTTCCAGCTATTGTAATATTTGAATATTCTTATCCTTAGCACCGGTTGCGGCCCGATCCACCGTTAAGGTATTTTATTTTAAAGATGAAATGCAAGTGCCCTAAGCTAAATGCAGGCAACTGATCTAAACTAAACTAAGACTGTGCAAACAAATTTAATCTATCCTTGCAAGGAGCAAACTGTAAAGATGAGTAATAAACTAAAAGAAACATCTAAAGATCAGACAGATAGCTATTCAATCATAAAGATGCATCTACAGCAGAATACAAAAGATATTAAACATAGCTTTAATTCAGTTAATACATTCCATTACTCATTTGAGAGAGATATCTTTGCACAGAAAATAGAAGAATCATTCATTACAGATAAGTAATTCACAATAGTAAAGAAAGATCTCACAGCATATGGATGATATGAGAGTGATCCAGTAAACATTCAATACATCTGCGAGGCAAAAATGTAGTCTCTCGGGGTTTCATTAGGCAAAATCGAGTTCCTTATACATGCAGAGAAGTAATTCACGTACAAGACAAAAAATGTCTTTCACTTACCAAAAGTCCTTGTACTATTCACTGACTAACTATTTATAAGTTTACAAAATGCCTCTAGGGCTGCCATGTGTCTCCCTCTTTAATTCTTTTATTTTTTTCTTTAAATGCTTTCTACAAAAATGAGGTGACTCGTAAGTTCCCTTTACAAAAGGACGGTTGTCCCCTTTTACTTCATAATTCAATAATAGGGAAAGAAAACAAAAATGCATTATGGCTGTCTAGCTAGCTTTGGGGTGGTGCCTCTACTGTAGATGGAGCGGTCATCCTATAGGGTATTTCAGCCTCGGCTGGTGCCTCTATTGTAGATGATGTGCCTTTGCTGGTTAATGCTACTGTTGTTGTCTTCTTCTCTTCCTCTGCTATATAGTTGAACCATACACCGGTGTCCTTTATAACAACATTTGATGGCGAAGGGAGCAAGATTTTCTCCGAAGTCACATGCTTGTCGAGCTCTGCCTCGATGTCCTGCATTTCTACTATTGCCTTCTGGGAAATTAATGGAGCATCTGAGTGTGTACTGAAGGCAACACAATGCAATGATGGAGATCGTCTATGGTCAACACATAAATTCTTCTCACATACTCCATTTGAACACTCATCTCATCTTTTAAATCGGAGAGGTGCTGCTCTTTACTTGGGAATTCCTCAAGAGTCTGGGGAAACATAATCTTGCATTCTTCATGAACTTCTTGAATCTTTTGATAAAGGTTATTGCACTTTCCCATAGTCACTTGAATCACAGTGATTAATTTGGAACCATAGTTCCTACATAATTCCATGAAGGTTACATCTTCTTTAAAATCGACGATAGATTTGAGCGGTAGGTGTTTGGAGAAATCCATTTTCCCTTCTCTCCATTCTATTTTCTGTAAAATATCCACTTTTACCCGCGTGTACTTGTTTCTTAGCCTAACAGCTTCTATGTTGATGCCCTTCATTCTGTCCAGCATTGCTTTCAGCTTGCAAAATTCTTTAGTAAGCAGTTCTTGCTTTTCATGCATTTGCTTAAGCACCTCACAAGATTGCTCATGAAAAGGAGCCCTATCCATTGTTATGCTCTTAGCTTGCTCTAGCTGCTCAACCAACAACTGCTTATCTTCTTCTAATTGGACAACCTTGGATTCAGAGTTGTTCTTTTATGCTTCAAGCACCATCATTTCGACTGTTAGGTGTTCCTTCTCCTCTTCCAGGTGTTGGTATTTATCTGACAACTCTTTGTGATTGGATAGAAGGTGATCATATTTCTTTACTATGAGTTCCCTATAGGACTGCTCATTTTCCACGGTGCGTTGCAACCTACGAGCCCTTTTCTTGGTTGACTCGAATTCATTTACCATTTTAATTACATTATCTTCGCTCGCTTTTGCTGTGGCTACAGTAGCATATGCCATGTCCATAGGAGCCTTATTTGTGTTCTGCATAATAGTGGTTTCCCGATGGGTGACGATATCTGACTCGAAAGGCCTCTTCAACCTTGTCTCGGATTTCAGGATAATAGACTTCTTGTCTCTGTTGTACACAAATCTATTCCATTGGGACACAGTGTGATCTTTTGATGGAGTAAAGGGGATCAGTGGGAGATTTTCTATGGGAACATTATCTTCAGTGGGAGGGGTCTACACTGTTTGGGGTGAGCTGACATCCAGGTCCTGTGTATTAGCTTGTGCATCTTCATTTTCCTTATTTTCTTCTTCAGCTTTACGTCATTTTTCCTCCTCATCAGCCTTTAGTTGGTTTTCTACTACCTCCCTTTCTTCCTGCTCTTTAGCAGCTTGTTGCAATTTTTCCTCTTCTAACTTTTGATCCTGAAGCCTCTAGGTGTGATGAACCTGCAATAATTAATTAATGAAATACACGAGATAGCAGAAATAATAGAACTCAGAATACCTTTTATATTGATCACAGGCCACTTCGAGGGGGAAACCTCCTTTGAGCAAGCTCAATACAAATAACTTCACAGTACCTTCATTGGCCTCAACACACACTTATATACTAAGTCTATGCCCAATACTATGGGTCAAAACCATGGGACATATAATACTACGGGATGACTTACAAAGCATATGCGTCCAATACTATGGGTCAATACTATGGGTTAATATTAACTATGGATCAACAAATACTACGGGATGACTTACAAAGCATATGCGTCCAACAACAATATACTATCAAAGTAAAGAGAAGGGTTGACAAGGGTTCCTAACATCCCCTCTCCCTTAGAAAAAGCTTTGTCCTCAAAGCATTAGTTGTGGAAATTGATGCAGAATCTGAAGGAGTGGTTCCCCTGTAGCATCCTCGGGCTGCATTCCTGGCCACTAATTCCTTTGGAGTTTCAAGGACAATTTCTTGGAAGGATATAAACGAAGCAGAACCATATCAACTATGTGCAAAGTGCGCTTAGAATGGTGCTGAGCGGCGAGTTGTTGCAGTCGAATTTTGGCCATGTGAAGATTGTCCTGCAGAATGAGAAAAATCTGATCGTGGTTTCAAAGAACTGATTCAATTTCTTGAACTGTGGAGCTGCTGAGGGTGTATGGAAGAAGAACTGGCGGTGTTTGTACATAGACTGCTTCTTATTGTGTCCTTGTAGATGTGGTATTGTACCACCAGAGAACTTCTAGGAAATCCATAGAAATAGTTGGCCAAATCTGTGTAGAGATGGGTAAGGGTTCGAGCAGTCCCAAAAGGAGTGTTGTTTCACCCTTGTTGACCTGGAAAGTATCACAGTCAGCCACCATCCGTTGAATTTTCATTTTCAGTCCCTACCAAAAGAAGTTACCTTGTTCCCTATCATACATTTTGAGGAACCCAGAGTGCCCTGCTGATGAAGAAACATGGAGCTCATAGAAGAGAGAGCCTTGTTGAACAGATTGCAACCAATTTGGAACAAGCAGAGAAATAGCTGTAAGAGAAACTAGGTCATCAAATGTGTGAGAAGGAGCAGCTGCCACCATATTGTCCTTACCCTTCTTGTAAGTGATCGCATAGGCAGAACCCATGAGTTGGATAACCCATTTCAGGTGTGCTGGCGAGGATACCCATTGTTCCAGGAAATTTTCTAGACTCTCGATATCAGTCTTGAGCCATAAATAATTCCCTAATAGGTATGGCTGCCACTTCTGTACTAGATACAAAATAGCCATCATTTCCTGCTGAGATGTAGATGCGGCTAAATTCTTACTGGAAAGGTCTCTTGAAGGTAGAAAGCTCACGAGTTGCGAAAAGACACATGCATATCTATCCAAGGAATTAGTGGAGACCGTTGATGGGTGCATCTGAATGAAATGGAGTTGAGCGATGACACCATGTGAATTCTTCTTGAGGATATTTTCTAGGCGATGTGAACTGATGAGGCAGAGAGACCCTTGTTGTAAGCCGTTAAATTTGTGTTGTTTCCCATTGACTGAAAACTGCATCCAAAGTTCAGCAAAATCCCATAATATGGGGCCAAGTGTGTGTAACCATTGAATGCCCAAAACCACATCACATCCTCCCTACAAGGCAAACATGCCAAAGCACAGGTTATAATATTCTAGAAAGATACGCACATTGTGACACTTCCCCTTGCAAGGTAAGGTGACCCCATTGGAAAACATGACTTCAAAGTTGGAGCAAGGATGGACAAAACAATCAGCCTGTTTGGTGATATAAAGGTCAATGAAGTTATGAGTGCTACCGGAATCAATGAGTATTGTAAGAGAAAGCTTCTTGAAGTAACCCCTGACCTACATTGTTTGGGGGGTGGTGACACCGGATAAAGCATGGAGAGATATCTCTGGGTGGTCTTCCTGAGATGGGAAGTCAATAGGCGGCTCCTAAATGTCGACCTGATCATCCGGTGTATCTGGAGCTTCTTCACCAACTTCAGAGGCGGGCGGAGAATCCACATCCAAGAGATAGAGCTTTTGTTGAACACATCTATGTACCCGAGTGAATTTTTCATCACAATTATAACAAAGCCCTTTTTCTCTGTGTGCCTGCATCTCTATTTCGGAGAAATGCTTGATAGGAGTTGGTCGAGGAGCTGGCGGGATGGGAGGTCGTTGAGAACCCATATTTCGGAAGGGAACAAAAGTGGGTTTAGAGTGTTGTTGGTTGGTAATCTTGTCTTTTTCCAATTTAGCCAACCCTAGGGCTTCCATCATTGTGTTGGGACAGAACATTTTGACCTCTCGACGGATTTCATCCTTAAGACCACTAATAAAACAACTCCTGTAGAAGTCATCGGACAATCCTTCTATGTGGTTGGCTAGTTTCTCAAATTATGTCTGATACTCTCTCACAGTGCCAATTTGACAAAGTTTAGTGAGTGCTCTAGTGAAGTCATCAAAAGAATTAGGACCAAATCGTTGCAAAATGAGTTGGCAAAAATCTGTCCATTTTGGCTCGTCATGAGCCTTGATGTACCAACGGTACCATTGAAGGGCTTCCTATTCCAAATGAAAGGATGTAAGTGGAACTTTTTGGACATCAAAAGTGTTATGCAGACTGAAATACTATTCTGCACTATAGATCCATCCAGGTGGATCAATGCCATTGAAGCGAGGAAAATCAAGCTTCGAACCACGGAAATTGTTGGAAGAAGAGAACCGAGTGGTTGCAGAAGCTTCTTGTTGTCGGTGATTGTTCATCACTGAATGCTAAAGATGGAGGATAAGAAATTTTTCATCCAGATATTGGAGTTTGGTTTGGATGGCTACAAATGCTTCCTCCATGTTTTTTGCTCCTACACGGGTGACAACCATAACCAGGAGTTTTTTTTTTGGGGGGGGAGGGGGAATGGATAGAAAAACACAAACAGAAGCTTATTTAGTAAAGGGAAATTTGGATTTGAAAAAAACTCGGATGGGTAATTGGGGTTTGACTAGGTTTTGGACACTTTCTGATGGATAGGGAAGCAGAAAATGAGGATTTTAGAAGCGGGGTGAAAGAATGGGAAAATTTGTCAAAGAGGAACAAAGAAGCAGAAATAGGGAATGGACACAGTGGAAAAATTTGAGGGCGATTGGGGGAAAATCAAAGGAGTAATGGCAAACCCTAAAAATAGACAAATGTGAGATTTCTGGCTTTGGGAAGTGGAATTTGGGATAGGTTCCTCAGGAATGAAAGATGTAGAATGGGATTATAGGGGTGTCAGAGAAGTTTCAAGGGAAATGGAGTTAAAACAAGGGAGATATGGTGGATCTGCAACGGCGCGGAAGGGATCGGAAACAGATAGATCTGCAACGGAACGGAAGGGATTGACAATAAATGGATATGAAACGACGCCAAATGGATAAAAAACGAGTGGATCTGAATCGGCTAGATCTGGAATGGCTTTAAGAATAGATCTGAAACGGCTGGATCTGGAACAGCTTGGAATGGATCTAAAATGGAGCGGATGTGATGATCAACAGTTCAGCTGAAAATAGATATGGACCCCAAGTATGTGCGGGTTCCTATTGGTTCAGGGGATTCACTCGGCCACCAATGCTATCTGACAGCTTGCATATTGGGCAGTACCCATCACTCCACGGCTCAAGTAAAACTGATAACCGCTTTGCCACAAACAACAGCTCTCGGTTTACCTCATGGGTGGGAACTAGTCAATCAGGTAGGGGTTGTTGCCCTTTTTGCTGGCAAGTCCTCTCAATGGGCCAACTACTTCGGGGTTCCTGTGGTACTCCTCACAATGAGTTTTAGGGATTATGCCCAAGTACTTCCCACAATTAAGCAGATAGGGATTATTCACAGATCCAAAGCTGTGACAGATGCGAAAAAAAAATTGGCAGAAATTTCACCCAGCGAGCCCAAGAAAGTGCTCTGATACCAGATGTGATGAACCTGCAATAATTAATTAATGAAACACACAAGATAGCAGAAATAACAGAACTCAGAATCACTTTTATATTGATCGCAGGCCACTTCGAGGGGGCAACCTCCTTTGAGCAAGCTCAATACAAATAACTTCATGGTACCTTCATTGGCCTCAACACACACTTATATACTAAGTCTATTCCCAATACTATGGGTCAAAACCATGGGACATATAATACTACGGGACAACTTACAAAGCATATGCATCCAATACTATGGGTCAATACTATGGGCTAATATTAACTATGGATCAACAAATACTACGGGACGACTTACAAAGCATATGCGTCCAACAACAATATACTAACAAAGTAAAGAGAAGGGTTGACACGGGTTCCTAACACTGGGCTTCTTCCTTTTGCAGTCTAAGAGTCTCTTCCTGCTGAAGCTTGAGAGTTTCTTCTTGCTGAAGCTTAAGAGCTTGTTCCTGCTCTCTTCATAGCTTGTCGGCAGCTTCTTTCTGGGTTCTATCTGCCTCCTCCTTAAGTCTTTGTTCTTCATTGGCTAGAGCTTCCACTACTTCCTTTTCTTTTTGCAACTTGGCTCCTTGGGGATTTAGGATAGCAGTGGAGCAGAGCTGGAACTAGCTTCATCTTTATGACAGCAGATTTGCAACTCATCCATGTTGCTAATTCGCCTGTAGACTTCAGGTTTCGGAAGTCAACACATAATCTTATTTCTCCTGATTTCTTTCTTACGGGAACTAGGTTAGCAACCCATTCAAAATGTCGAACTTTAAAAATAATCTTAGCGTCTAATAATTTCTTTAATTCCTTTTGAATCAAAGGCTCAAGCGTAGGATGCATTCTCCTCAACTATTGTTGAAATGGCTTAGTGCCTACCTCCATTGGTATGACATGCTGAATAATGCGGGTGTCATATGTTTTTAAATATTCATAAGTCCACGCAAATACATCTTTATATTGCCGGAAAATCTTAATAAACTTATCCCTTTCACCTGGTGAACAACATTTACCAAGATTAACATATTTCGGTTCAGCCTCGGTGCCCAGATTCACCAATTCATGCTACATGGAAGAGCTGTGAGTCTTGGCATTCGCTGGCTTCTTAAATTTGTTATGTAAATCGAAATGGCTTTCAAGTGATCTCACTCCTTTGGGCATGAAATTTCCTGGCACCGTATCCTTACCTCGCAAATCAAAATCATGTTTTTCTTCATCTGTGACAGCCTCTTGGAACATGTTTTCATTTGTTAGAAAATCAATGATCTAATCATCATCATCGAAGACTCTGAGAATTGTAATATTGTCTGGAACTGAAGGCCTGAAACCAATTCAATTGAACATTTATTGTTAGTAGGTACCAATCTAGAAGCGGAAGTTGCTAATAAATCAGCTGTAGCATTTTGCAACCTAGGAATAGATTTTATATTAAAAGCATCAAAATGAGCAATTAAACTCCATACCTCAGCCTGGTAACCTTTCAGATGTGGTGAAAGACAATCAATGGTATCTCTTACCTGTCTAACGACTATTTCCGAGTCACCAAAGACTTTTAGGTATTTGACATTCAAACTGATGGCCTTTTTTAACCCGTGAACCAAAGCTTCATATTTAGCAGTATTATTGGTATAATTGAACTCTAATCTACAAGACAAGAAGTGCTTGTTCCTGTCATGATCCATTAGAACACAACCAGCTCCAGATCCTTCTTGACTTTTGGAACCGTCAAAGTACAAAAACCAAAAAACAATCTTTGATCTAACGATGGTAGTATCTGAACCATCTAAGTCAGTAACTAAGTTAACTATGTTACAATCAATATCGTCAGCCCGAGAAAATTGAAGGAGATCAGACTATTTGTTTGATTCATTGTTGATATCTTCTGATTGATAATTTCCCAGCTCAATTTCTAAGAAACAATTCCCTAGGACGAATGACGAGAAAGCTAGAGCTTCATTCTTCTCCTCTAGTTGGGTTATGTTGTGTTTCATGTGCGGTTCTCTCAGCACTTTAATTTGGTTTCCTATTATGATAAGGCAGCCATAAGTGGGACCAATCTATGGCGAAATACCCATTTAGCTTGGTTGACCAATCTATACTTAGGATCAAACCATAAGCTTCATAGATATCAACTACCATTATATCAATGACCTAACAAACCCTAGAATATGCAGACAACCTAATAAGCACATCTTTCATTTCCCCAATTACTTTAATAGCACTTCTGTCCAGTTGAATAATATGGGCTGGGGATGGAATTGTCTGCCTGTTTATCCTTTTGCAAATAGACAGTGGCATGACATTCGAGGAAGCTCCAGAATCTACTAAACAATTATGCACATTGTGATTAAAAATCTCAAAAGTTAACAGAAAAGGGAGTGTTTGGGATTTAGATTTTTCGCCAATGCTAGCTTCATTTATTTCGGGATCCTCTTGAGTGTCTGCTAACAGAGTGCTAGATTGGGGTTCGAGAGCCTGCAACAACTTCTTTCGTTGTTGAGGAAAACTACACATGTCAAATATAGACACATTAGCTTTTACTTTCTTTATGTCTTCGATGATTTCATATCCCATGTCAGATTCTTTCACAGCTTTCGATTGGTTATCTACCTTGCTCGTGGGAGCTTTTGGTTACTGAGTTGTTGTCTCAACGTTTGGTTGTTTGGTAGCTGTTCGGTTTGATTTGGGCTGTGGTGGAATAACCGTAATGTGTCTTTTAGGCAATTCCTTAGAGATTTTAGATTTGGGCGTAGTTGAACTTGGAATCGGATCAACGATGGGACCCTTACTACGAGTATTGATGTTTACAGCTGAGATTTGGCTTTCTTATGGGTCATCTTCAGTCAATTCAGTTAAAGGGACCCAATCCCACAGAACCATAGTGGTATCTGGAGCGGGTTCCTCTGATTCGAGAATCTGTTCTTCTGGGGAATTATCTTGATCTGGAATTTGTGAGTCTAACATTTGGTTCATAACCAAGCTCATAGAATTTATCCATTGTGGATAGCTTTTCTCAGAGTGTGGTTCTTGATGAGAGGTACATAAATGTTCCATCCCTACTTCATTCAAATTTAAAACAGGAGAGTTATTTGTAGACGGGTGAGGCTGATTGCTCTCTTCCCCTTTCTTCAAGAATGGTTTAAAAGGCTTCCTAGATGTACTGGTTCCCTTATCCTTTTCAAGATCTACAATTTTGTTTGACAATTTTTGCATCATTTTGACTACATTCTCCATGTTCGTTGACGATTCTTCTTTATTTCTAGTTAGCAACAGGGTTTTCTTAGTATTGGCTGGTTTAGATTCCGCATCAAGAGCGTGCTTAGCAATATTGTCTACCTCTTCCTCCACCTTCCTAGCTTCTTCAAATTTTTCTATTAAGGTAGTTTTCTTAGTTCTTTTGACAAACATTGCTATGGGGGGATCGAGCGCGGTGGTATAATATTCTACTAAATATTCTTCTGTGGGCTTAGCGGCTTCGCTAAAATTATTTAACAATGTAGTGAATCTTTGGTTAAACACTTGAACCTTTTCTTTCTTTTCCATTCTCATGGACAACAACTCTTTCATGAGTGTGGCTACCATTTTTTGATTTCCATATTTCTTTAAAAAAACAATCTTCAAACTCTTCACAATTTGATATTGAGCTGGCCTGTAAACTAAAGTACCAGGAAGAAACTTTAGGTTCAAAAGTATACGGAAAGAGCCTACAGACTACATCTTCATGCTGCGCATTTAAAAGGTTCATAGCTAAATAAAATCTCTTTAGGTGATCTTTAGCAAAGATACCTTTTCCAGGATCATATTTAGGCAAAACCTTCTCAGGATTCTTAGGCAGATTGTGAAAAGGCCCATCCAAATTTAATGCTCCTCTTGCTCTCCATGTAGGTATAGCCATGTCTCCACGTGGAGAATCAGGTGGAGAATGGTGTGCATTTTTAGGCGGAGAATTCTTTGGAGTGTAAGGTTCTTCTAGATCTAGAGGATTTTCAAGTTCAATTTCTCTAAGAGGTTCTGTGATTTCTTCCAAAGATAAACCTACTAATTCTTTGAAATTCTAAACAAGAATGGAATCACGTGTGTACTACCTTTCCCTTCTAGGAGCTCTTCTTCTAGGGAGAAAGGAAATCGTATTTAAACCCCCAAGCTGTTTAACGTAAGCACAGGTATGTATTCTCAGGTTTGCTATTTCAGCAAAAGGTATAGCATATAGTGTTTCTTGATTTTCAAATTCAAAGTTGGGATTATCTTGATTTGTCACTTCCAGATATAAATTGTCTGGGATTGTTGTTTTAAGCGGGTTTCCAGCTGGATCTCCTCTTAAAGAAGAGTCTCCTATATCAACCATGCACTATAGGCCCTCCTTCTAGCGCCAAAAACTATTGATGCCTCGAAGATCGTAGCATCAATCAGCAAGGGATTCTCCCCGGTAATCAAGCCCAATTAGATCGCTCACCGTTTGGTGAGGAGAATCCATCCGGTTAATGGTTCCAGCTACCGTAAGATTTGAAGATTCTTATCCTTAGCACTGGTTGCAGCCCGATCCACTGTTTATGTATTTTATTTCAAAGATGAAATGCAAGTGCCCTAAGCTAAATGCAGGTAAATGATCTAAACTAAACTAAGACTGTGCAAACAAATTTAATATATCCTTACAAGGAGCAAACTGTAAAGATGAGTAATAAAATGAAAGAAACATCTAAAGATCAGACAGATAGCTATTCAATCATAAAGATGCATCTACAACATAATACAAAAGATATTAAAGATAGCTTTAATTCAGTTAATACATTCCATTACTAATTTGAGAGAGATATCTTTGCACAGAAAATAGAAGAATCATTCATTACAGATAAGTAATTCACAATAGTAAAGAAATATCTCATAGCATATGGATGATACGAGAGTGATCCAGTAAACATTCAATACATCTTTCAGGCAAAAATGTAGTCTCCCAGGCTTTCATTAGGAAAAATCGAGTTCCTTATACATGTAGAGAAGTAATTCACGTACAAGACAGAAAATGTCTTTCTCCTACCAAAAGTCCTTGTACTATTCACTGACTAACTATTTATAAGTTTACAAAATGCCTTTAGGGCTGCCACATGTCTCCCTCTTTAACTCTTTTAATTTTTTCTTTAAATGCTTTCTACAAAAATGAGGTGACTCATAACTTCCCTTTACAAACGGACAATTGTCCCCGTTTACTTCATAATTCAATAATAGGGAAAGAAAAAAAAAATGCATTATGGCTGCCTAGCTAGCTTTGGGGTGGTGCCTCTGCTGTAGATGGAGTGGTCATCCCAGAGGGTATTTCTGCCTTAGTTGGTTCCTCTGCTTTAAATGATGTGCCTTTGCTGGTTACTGCTACTGCTACTGTCTTCTTCTCTTCCTCTTCTATATAGCTGAACCATACATCGGTGTCCCTTATAACAACATTTTCTGGCGAAGGGAGCAAGATTTTATTCGAAGTCACATGCTTGTCGAGCTTTGCCTCGATGTCCTGCATTTCTGCTATTGCCTTCTGGCGAATTTCATGGAACATCTAAGCATACGATAGATATATTCCCATTTGACTTCAGGAGGGACACCTGTGGTGTACTTGGTGTCTTCAAACAAAGTTTCAAATCTTGGTTCCGCGGGCTCAAGCTTAGCTATCCTAGCTTTCTTTCTGCTACCTTTCATCATTTTAGCTTGATCCTGTCAAGCAACCATGCATGAATAAACATAAGAGTGCAAAATAATGCAGAGTAGAGAGCAAGACGTAGGAAAATTAAAACATAGGATTAGCACAATGATAGATAATACTGAGAAACGAAGATGAAAATGAAGATTCTGTTCTAGCGTAGCTACACTTCCCCACCCAAGACAAATGATTATGGGAAAGTTAACTGGGTTTTCTTCTTACCCCAGATTTCCTTAGACAAAACGCGACTGGTGAAACCGCCCAAGGCGTTTGAAACTCATGGGTTCAAGGGATCAGGGAAAATATCGGAAAAGACCTACGGCTATGATCTTGGGAATGGCCGCAAAAATGCTTTTGAAGAACGTCTATCAGCCATGGAGGAGAATACTATAACCCAGAGCACTCATCAATAAAAAACAAAACAGTGGTAGAGCCACCTACCTGGCAAAGATTGTTGGTCCCACAAAGGTTGACTATGCAGTGGGTGAGCTGAGCCGGAGTAGTCCGATAGCTTCAGAACGGAGTTCTTTGATAAAAAAGGTTCAATAAAACAAACAAAACCCCCCAAAAATTTATATAAGGGTTGGCACATGGGAGTAATTAATAGGTTGGTGGAGCTATTAAAAACGGTGTTTAAAAATGCGTACGATGGGGTCACCTCGGCATGTTTGGCATTGAATCATAATCGCCGAAATCTGGAGGAAACAAATAAACTCACCCGATGCTACGGCGAGGGTTTTGGAGTTTATCTGCTGTTGCGGCCGGAATTCGCAAGTTTTACCCAAATTCGAGGGTCTTGTTGCGACGTTGGATAAGGCGTTCGCCATTGCGGGAGACTTCTACAAGTTTGTCCGCCATTTGCGGGAAACTTTCTGGATTGGTCCAATGATTGCGGGCTTAGGGACTTCAAAAAGGATCCTCGCCTGTTGCGGCCAAATATTGCGAGTTGCTCCGCCATTGCAGCATAACTTCATGATTTCATCCACCGTTGCGGGAAAAATTGACAAGTTTATCCGAAGTTTGGCTTTGCGTGTTGGTTGAAAACAAAAAATGATGAAAACCTTCCGTTGTTGCAGCAAGAATTCTTGAGTTGGTCCATCGCTGCAGGGGGACTCACCGAGTTCGACCAAAGTTTCAGATGGACTTGGTAAACTTTCCGGGAAGCACAAAGTCAAAAGTCTTTAAAAGGTGCTCGTTGCGACCAAACTAGATGAGTTCTTCCACCGTTGTGGATGAAAAACCTGATTTTTTACTTAGAAAGAAAAACAAAAAAATGAAACCAATAAACTCAAAAGAATGGTTCCTCCTAGAAATAACTAAGTCTGAAAGACCTTCTAAGAAAAGTTTAGCTCCTAAGTAATTTCATGAAAGAATTAAAGTTGGGGCCCCAATATCTAGAAAAATTTGGGGGGGATGTTGCAGCAACAACAAGTCCTATATCTTCTATGGTCAGAATCCATGTCAGCTGTCTTTTCACCCTCACCTCATATCCTTGGATTCAACACTCTTTTGATCATTATCCCATTCTCATTCTCTCGTGCAAGCTACTACACTACATAGAGTTACCATGGTTGTTCATGTCCATTACTAGATTGTATGCTTAACCCATAAATTCGAATTAGAAGACATAGCTACATTTTTGGAAGATAAAATCATTGGTTGTACGTGAGCAGAGAGTTTGGACAAGCTAGGAACCTTACCCATGGAGTTATGTTGCTTGTAGGTGCTTGAGTGGTCACAAATCAAGGCTATAGGTGGTTCTATAACATCCATATCAGGTTGGAATTCTTCTATGCACACACTAGAAGCACCCAGCAAGATGGATCACCCAAGAGAACCGTGGATCAGTGAAGGGGATGCCTGAGCTAGAAGGGTGTTGTGTGGGGTAGGTATTGTGAAAGCCAAGGCTGTGAGGGATGAGTGAGACCCCTGTAGAGATATGTATGGGCATTTGACTAAGCACAGAGAGAAGAACGGGTTATGGTCTGAGAGATAGAATCCTGTAGGTGTTTCCTTCGCCCTAGTGGCCTCATAGCCCAGCTTGGGGGTGGCCTCAGTAGCAGAAAGATTATATGCTGGACTGAGTGCCTGTGGTTGGGTGAAAAAGCGCTCTTACACAACTAGTTACTTGGATCTGTGTTTCTTAAAGATAAGTAATCTTATGCATTTGAATTTGAATTGTTTTATTTGATGCATGTAATGTTTATGCTGGTAATTGCATGCTAGATGTGTGTGGTTAGATTTTTTACTTCTGTTGTGCATGTTTATTATGTTTTTGCACACATTGTTTATTATTGAGAATCGTATTATGCATTTGGGCAAATTTTTAGAGCCTAGGATTTGCCAACGTCCCCTCCCGATGGTCAGATTGGGTGAGGGGGACATTACACTATTAACTTTCAAAATTATGATTGCACCAATCATGTCTCATAAGGATTTAATGTGAGGAACCTGCAACAGTTAATATATGAAATACATGATATATCAGATCACAAAATATTTTTATTGATCGCGGACCACTTCGAGGGGGCAACCTCCGTTAAACAAGCTCAATACAAGTAATTTCACAGTGCCTTCATTGGGATCAACACAAAATTATATACCAAGTCTAGGCACCAATACTATGGATCAATACCATGGACCATATAATACTACGGGATGG
The DNA here is from genome assembly GCA_027924585.1 of Larix kaempferi. Classification (NCBI taxonomy): domain Eukaryota; kingdom Viridiplantae; phylum Streptophyta; class Pinopsida; order Pinales; family Pinaceae; genus Larix; species Larix kaempferi. The sequence continues at coordinate 4,832,366 of BSBM01000423.1, forward strand.
CTTACAAAGCATATGTGTCCAATACTATGGGATAATACAAACTATGGATCAACAAATACTATGGGACGACTTACAAAGAATATGCATCCAACAACAATATACTAACAAAGTAAAGAGAAGGGTTGACACGAATTCCTAACATCTCCTCTCCCTTAGAAAAATCTTTGTCCTCGAAGCTTTAGATGTGGAAATTGATGCGAAATCTGAAGGAGTGGTTCCCATGTAGCATCCTCTGGTTGCATTCCGTGCCACTGAATTAATACCTCTGTGATAGATCGAGAGAGAAGCTAACGCCTTTTGAGTTTTAGAGAGGATTGCTTGGAAGGCTGTAGATGAAGAAGAACCATATCACCTGCTTGAAAAGTGCACTCAGAACGCTGCTGATCAACTTGTTGGTTCATAATAATTCTTGCCATGTGAAGATTGTCCTACAAAATGAGAAGAATCTGATCGCGGTTTCGAAGAACCGAGTCAATTGCCTGAACTAGTGAACTGTTGAGGGTGTATGGAAGAAGAACTGGCAGTGCCTGACCATAGATTGCTTCATATGGAGTCAGTTTAGATGCAGTATTGTACCACCGGAGCCCTTCAAGGAAATCCATAGAAATATCTATCCAAATCCGTGTAGGGATGGGCAAGGGTTCGAGCAATCCCAGAAGGAGTGTCGTTTCACCCTTGCTGACCTGGCAAGTATCACATTCAGCCACCATCTATTCAATTTTCATTTTCAGTCCCTGACAAAAGAAGTTACACTATTCCCGCTCATACATTTTGAGGAAACCAGAGTGCCCTACCGATGGATAAGCATGGAGTTCATAGAAGACATAGCCCTGTTGAAAAGATTGCGACCAATTTGGAACAAGCATAGAAATAGCTGAAAGAGAAACTGGGTCATCAAATGTGCGAGAAAGAGCATCTACCACCAAATTGTCTTTACCCTTCTTGTAAGTGATCTCATAGGCATAACCCATGAGTTTGCTAACCCATTTCAGGTGAGTTGGGGAGGAGACCAATTGTTCCAGGAAATTTTTCAGACTCTGGTGATCAGTCTTGATGTAGAAATAATTCCCGAATAGGTATGGCTTCCACTTCTGTACTACATGCAAAATAGCGTTCATTTCCTTCTCAGATGTAGAGGCAGATAAATTCTTACCAGAAATATCTCTTGAAGGCGGCAATCCCACTAGTTCAACAAAGACACCTTCATATATATCCAAGGGAGTAGTGGAGACCGTTTATGGGTGCATCTGAATGGAATGGAGCTTAGCAATGACACCATGTGAATTCTTCTTAAGGATATTTTCCAGGCGATGTGAACTGATGATGTGGAGAGACCCTGGTTTCAAGCCCGTAAATGTGTGGTTTCTCCCATGAACTAAAAACTACATCCAAAGTTTAGCAAAATCCCATAAGATGGGGCCAAGTGTGAGTAACCATTGAGCGTCCAAAACCACATCACATCCTCCTAAGGACAAGGAAAACATGTCAGAGCGCAAGTTATAATATTCTATAGAGATACACACATTGTGACACTTCCCCTTGCAAGGTAAGGTGCCCCCATTGGCAATCATGACTTCAAAGTTGGAGCAAGGATGGACAAAACAATCAGCTTGTTTGGTGATTCGAGGGTCAATGAAGTTATGAGTGCTACCAGAATCAATGAATATTGTAAGAGGGAGCTTCTCGAAGTAACCCCTGATCCACATTGTTTGTGGGGTGGTGATTACGGCTAAAGCATGGAGAGATATCTCTGGGTGGTCGTCCGGAGATGGAGGGTCAACGGGCGGCTTCGACCTGATCATTTAGTGTATCTGGAGCTTATTCACCAAGTTCAGAGGCAGGTAGAGAATACACATCCAAGAGATATAGTTGTTGCTCAACACATCTATGTCCCCGAGTCAATTTCTCATCAAAATTATAACAAATCCCTTTTTCTCTACGTGCCCTTATCTCCGCTTCAAACAAATGCTTGATAAGATTTGTGCGAGGAGCTGGTGTGATGGGAGGTCATTGGGAAACCATATTTTTTAATGGAACAAAATTGGATTTGGAGCATTGTTGGGTTGTGATATTGTCCTCCGCTAAATTAACCAACCCTAGGACTTCCATCATTGTGTTGGGACAGAACATTTTAACCTATGAGTAGATTTCATCCTTAAGACCACTAATAAAACAACTCCTGTAGAATTCATCAGACAATCCTTCTGTGTGATAGGCTAGTTTCTCAAATTTTGTCTGATACTCTCTCACAGTGCCAATTTGGAGAATTTTAGTGAGTGCTCCTGTGAAGTCATCAAAAGCACTAGTACCAAATCATTGCAAAAGGAGTTCGCAAAAAACTGTCCATTTTGGCTCGTTATGAGCCTTGATGTATCAATGGTACCATTGAAGGGATTCCTATTCCAAATGAAAGGATGCAAGTGGAACTTTGTGGACATCAAAATTATTATGCAGATTGAAATATTGTTCTTCCAGGTATATCCATCCAGTCAGATTATTACCATTGAAGCGAGGAAAATCAAGCTCTGGCCCACGAAAATTGTTGGAAGAAGAGAACCCAATGTTTGCAGAAGATTTTGGATGTCGTTTATTGTTCAAGGCTTAATGTTGAAGATGAAGGCTGAGAAATGTTTCATCCAAATCTTGGAGTTTGGTTTTGAGGGCTGCAAGTTCTTCATCCATGATTTGTGCTCCTCTGCGAGTGACAACCATAACCAGGAGATTTTTTTTTTAAATGGGTAGAAAGAAAAAAATAGAAGCTTCTTTAGTAAGGGAAATTTCTGATTTGGGAAAAAATCTGATGGGTAATTGCGGTTTGACTAGGTTTTGGACACTTTCTAATGGACAAAGAAGCAGAAAATGGAGATTTCAGAAGCATGGTGAAAGAATAAGAAAAATTGTCAGAGAGGGACAAAGAAGCAGAAATAGGAAATGATCACTATGGCAAAATTGGAAGGCGATTGGATGAAAATTGAAGAAGTTATGGAAAACCCTAAATATAGACAAATGCGATATTTTTGTCTTCGGGGAAGTGGAATTTGGGATAGGGTCCTCAGAATAAAATGTGCAGAATGGGATTGCAGGGGTTTCAGTGAAGTTTCAAGAGAAACGGGGTTAAAACAAAGGAGATATGGCGAAAAAACAAAGTTTTATACCAAAATGGATCTGCAACGGCACGTAAGTGATCGGCAACAGTTCTGGATAGATATAATCTGCGATTTATCAGCTAAAATTAGATATGGACCCTGAGTATGTGCGGCTTCCTAAAGGTTCAGGGGATTCACTCGGCCACCAATGTTGTCTAACGGCTTGTGTATTGGGGCAGTACCCCTCACTCCATGGCTTAGGTAAAACTGATAATTGCTTTGCCACAAACGACAACTCTTGGTTTACCTCAAGGGTGGGAACTAGTCAATCAGGTAGGGTTTGTGGCCCTTTTGACTAGCAGGTCCTCTCAATGGGCCAGCTACTTCGGGATTCCTGTGGTACTCCTCACAATGAGTTTTAAGGCTTATGTCCAAGTACTTTCCACAGTTAAGCAGATAGGGATTATTCCCAGATCCGAACCTGCAACAAGTGCGAAAAAAAAATGGTAGAAATTCCACCCAACGAGCCCAAGAAAGTGCTATGATACCAGATGTGAGGAACCTGCAACAATTAATAGATGAAATACACGATATATTAGATCACAAAATGTTTTTATTGATCGCAAGCCACTTCGAGGGGACAACCTCCTTTGAGCAATCTCAATACAAATAACTTCACGGTGCCTTCATTGGGCTCAACACAAACTTATATACTAAGTCTAGGCGCCAATACTATGGATCAATACCATGGACCATATAATGCTCCAGGACGACTTACAAAGCATATGTGTCCAATACTATGGATCAATACTATGGGGTAATACAAACTATGGATCAGCAAATACTACGAGACGACTTACAAAGCATATGCATCCAACAACAATATACTAACAAAGTAAAGAGAAGGGTTGACATGAGTTCCTAACATTTAACTATATGAAAAAATAAATAGAAATTCTCATTGGTATCAATGTTTGATGGGCTTACAACTTTGAGAAAATTCAGAAAAGTACTAAATTTTTTAAACCGGACATCCTCACTTACAACAGGTTCTTTTATGCTATTATTCTGCCTTATTCCCTTATTTCTTTTTCTTTTCTTCACATCCTTCCTCTTCCGTTTTATTCTTCTTCCTAATTTTTTCTCCTACTCTATTTTTTTCACAAGGAAATAATAATAATTCCTACGAATGCTTCTTCCCCTTCGAAATTCCTTCCTCCATAATAAAACTTTACTATTCTTATAAATAAAATAAAACTTGGCATTAAAAATATGTAAGACGTCTCTAGTTTTTCCTCCTACCATTAATTAATAAGATAAGAGCTTCATACAACTTAGTATTTTCCTTGTAGGTTAAAAAAAATATAAGAAAATAAAAAGAACAAACTATTCCAAATAATTTAAATAAAAAGAAAAAATTAAATAAATTAAAATACACAGAGACACGTATAAATAGATAGATAGATAGGGGGCTATATGGTAGCGATTCTACGATTCAAATAAGATGTGAGGGTCTATATTTCGTATATAGGGTTAGGTTATCATCTTCGAGGATTCTAACCATCAAATGCACCATCTCTCCCATTCTTCTATGCAGGCAACTTAATGGAGAACAAAGAATTGGATTGTGGTGAATATGGGCCTAGTCCTCTCCACATATTTATTTTAGAATCTCAATTTAAAGAGGATAGACATGTGTCATGATCAGCCCCATGGCTATCTCTTGTCTCTATATCCTTTTTTGGTGGCGAGGATATGGGAATAACTAATTTATTATGCTTGGAGTGTTAGAAAAACAAGATCGCAAATCAATAACAATAAACAAGATGCAAATATAAATCACATAAACACAATACAAGAGAGACACTAATATACATGATTCACCCAATCTGGGCTACGTCCACAGAGAAATTTCCAATCCTTTTATTATTATACCATCCAACAAATGAAGGGATACAACCTGTAGCACATCTGCTACAAATTCCTCTTTACTCTCTCATAGTATCTCTTACATAATCACATAGATCTTTACAATATTACAATACATAGCCACATTACACCCCCCCACCGGGACGAGTGTACAGTCCACCTACATAGAATATAAAAAACTAGGGTAGAAACACAGCTGAACAACAACATCTCTGGATCAGGAAGATCGGGTTCCACAACCAACAATCTCCCACTTGGAGATTGATCACAACAACTCCACCGCTATTGCACTTGCTGGACTATGCTCTAAACCTTAAACCTGGAAAAATTATCGTCTTCACCTTCATGCTTGAAGGCCAACTGAAACCAAGAAGGAACTCAGTTTCTCTCTCGTTATTGCATTTGTCAACATGTCTACAGGATTATGGCTAGTGTGTATTTTTTCCAGCTTCAACACTTCATCATCCAGAACAAATCGTATGAAATGGTACTTGAGTTGCATATGTTTAGTCTTAGAATGGAAAGATGAGTTCTTTGCAAGATGAATGGCACTCTAGCTGTCACTGTACAACCTGCTCTTTTCATGCTTCTTACCCAATTCCTTGATGAACCTCTGTAACCAAATCATCTCTTTACTAGCCTCTGTAGCAGCAACATACACTGCTTCTGTTGTTGAAAGTGCAACAACATTTTGTAGTTTCAAAATCCAACCTATTATTGTTCCACCTACATTAAATACATACCCTATGGTGCTCATCCTTGTATCTTTATCACCTACCATATCTGCATCAACATATCCATGTTGAACAGTGTTTGAGCCTCCAAAACATAATGCATGAGTAGTAGTACCTCTCAAATACCTGAGAATCCACTGTACTCCCTTCCAATGTTATTTACCTGGATTATTCATATACCTGCTCACAACTCCCACTACATGTGCAATATCTGGTCTTGTGCACACCATGGCATACATCAAGCTGCCAACTATTGAGGAATAGGGAACCTTGGACATGTAGTCCATCTCTTCATGTGTCTTAAGACACATATCCTTACTTAGTTTGAAATGGCTGGCCAAAGGTGTACTAATTGGTTTTGCATTCTGCATTCTAAACCTGTCCAACACCTTTTCTATGTACACACCTTGAGACAATGTCAATTTGTGTTTTTTCCTATCTCTTGTTATTCTCATACCAAGGATTTGCTTTGCAGCACCCAAATCCCTCATCTCAAATGAATTAGCTAAATTATTTTTTAGCACATTTATATCCTGCATATTAGACCTTGCAACAAGCATGTTATCCACATACAATAACAAGATAATATATCTTCCATTATCTAGCCTTTTGAAATAAACGTAGTGGTTAGAATTCCATCTACTATAACCTTGTTCTGTCATAAAACTGTTAAATTTTAAATACCACTTCCTTGGAGCTTGCTTCAAGCCATACAAGCTCTTATTCAACCTACATACTTAATTCTCCTTCCCTTTGACCTCATACCCCTATGGCTGCTGCATATAAATCTCTTCCTCCAAATCCCCATGGAGAAAGGTTATTTTTACATCTAACTATTCAAGATGCAAATATTCTACCGCCACTAGACTTAAAATAGTTCTGATTGAAGTCATTTTAACAACAGGAGAAAAAATTTCACCAAAATATATACCTTTCTCTTATGCAAACCCCTTTACAACAAGGATGTACTTGTATTGCTTCTTGCCTCCATCTTCTTCCTTCAACTTGTAAACCCATTTATTCTACAATGCTCTTTTACCTGCAGGAAGCTGAACCAAATCCCAAGTCTAATTTCTTACCAATGAGTCCATCTCCGCATTCATGACTTGCTCCCACTTCTTTCTAGTTTCCACATGCATTGCTTCTTCTTAACATTCTGGTGCACCAGATTCATTCATCAATAAATAGTACATTGAAGGAGAGTATCGTTCAAGGGATCTACTTAACCTGGTAGATCTTCTAACACTTGGAGGAGTTTGAGGTACTTGCTGCAGTTCTTGATTTTTCGGCACCTTTGGAACATCATTTTCTTTGATTTCATCAAGCACTGTGTACTCTATGTTATCATTTTCATGTTTCTTTCCCTACAACTGATCTTTATATATGACATTTTCATTGAATACCACATCTCTACTCCTAATTATTTTGTTATTTTCATAATCCCATAAGTGATAACCATAATCATCAACCTTGTATCCAATAAAGGTACATTTCTTGGATTTAGCCTCAAGTTTTGTTCTATTTTCTTTATCAAAATGATTCACATTAACCAAGAGTTCTTAGAAATTAGTAGTTTACCTTTTTACTTGTCCATGGATCCTCTGTAATACCACCATCCAAAGTGCTTGAATTCCCTTTGTTTATTAATTAAACATCGGTAGCTACAACATCTTCCCAAAACTATAAGGGTGACTCTGTATGCAATCTCATACACCTTGCATGCTCCATGATCATCATATTCATCCTTTCTAACACGCCATTTTCTTGTGGTGTTCCTGAGACTATCTTCTCTCTACGAATCCGATGGTATGAAGAGTAATTATCAAATTCCTTGTTGCAGTATTCACGTCCATTATCAAATATGAGACACTTCAACCTTTTTCCTGTCTCATTCTCAACCAAATCTTTCCACTTCTTAAAAGTAGCAAACCCATCAGATTTCCGTCAAAAGCAATAAACCCAAGTTTTTCTAATTGCATCATCAATAAAAGTAACATAATAACAAGAGCCACCAAGAAATTATACCTGATTTGGTCCCCATACATCTGTATGCACAAGCTCTAACTTTTCACTCTTCTTTTGTTTCCCAACCCTAAGAAATCTTACTCTCGTCAATTTACCATAAACACAGTTCTCACAGAATTCCAAACATTACCTGCTTCAGATATGAAAGCAACTTCCTTGAGTGAAGAACTTGCATCCCTTTTTACCTCATGTGGCCACACCTATGATGCCACAATATTGTATCTATTCCTATGGAAGCTAAAGAGATAGAACAGTTAGTATTATGAGGACAAAAATATTAAATACAATGTACCTATCATGTCTCATTTTGCTATAACCATCGATCCTTTAGTGATCTTCCACCACATTTCTCCAAATGTAGACAAACAACCACCATCTCCCAACTGTCTTGTTGAGATCATATTTCTTTTCATAAAATGAATATGCCTTACATATTTCAGCAGCCATTCACCTCCATTCTTTAACTTTATTTGTACCTTACCCATTTCAACAATTTTACATGGTTCATCATCACCAAATAAAAAATGTCCAAAATCACCTAGAACATAATCATGAAAGAATTTCCTATGGGGTGTAGCATGACATGAAGCCCTTGAATATACTACCCAGTAATCACTAGTACTATCTAATGTAAGAATCAAATCATCTTGTAACACATCACCTACTACATTTGCTTCCCGAGTAGTCTCATGTTGTCCATCTCCTTTCTTCTTTAGAGATTCACAATTTTTCTTTAGATGACCTTTCTTTCCATAGTTCCAACACTCTATCTTTCCTAGTCTATACTTGGATCTTCCCTTCCTAGACTTGGTGCAATTACTTGGGATCTTTCCTCTCTACCTTTGTCTTCCCCTGCTCTCCATGGTCAATGCATTACCTGATGTCTCACCTATGCTTTTCCTCACTAAGAATAACAACAACAACATCATCAAATTTCAAAGTGGTTGAACCAGAGACTGAGTTACTTACAACCATGACTAAGCTATTCCAGCTACTTGGAAATGAGCACAAGATTACAAGAGCCCTAACCTCATCTTCAAAGTTCACTTTTACAGAACTTAATTCATTTGTAATCATATTAAATTCATTTAAATGATCAACAACAAATCCACCTTCTGAAATCTTCATACTAAATAAATGCTTCATTAGAAATATCTTGTTGGAGGCCGATGGTTTTTCATACAGTTTATTCAATGCGCTCATCAGACCCTCCATTTTCTTTTATTTTGAGATATTGAAATCCACCGATGAATCCAGGCACAACCATATTGTTTCTAGTTCCTTTATTTCAAGAACCTCCCATTATTCGTCCTTCATAGCTACCAGTTGCTTTGCTTTTCCTCCTAGCAGTAGGAATAGATCCTTCTGATACAAATAGTCCTCCATTTGCATCTTCCATAACTGGTAGTTTTGGCTGTTAAATTTCTCGACCTTAAAATTTCCTTTGTTTGCCATTGCTCCCACCCGAACCAGGAACCCTTCTTTCCTGCGAGTTTATATTCCAAATAGAACTTTGGCTCGGATACCAATTGTTAGAAAAACAAGATTGCAGAACAATAACAATAAACAAGATGCAAATTTAAATCACATAAACACAATACAAGAAAGACACCAATATACGTGGTTCACCCAATCTAGACTACGTCCGCAGAGAAATTGCCAGTCCTTTTATTATTATACCACCCAACAAATTAAGGGATACAACCTGCAGCACATCCGCTTCAACTTCCTCTTCACACTCTCACATTCTCTCTTGCACAATCATATATATATTTACAATACTACAATACACATTTGCATTACAATGTCTTCCTTTTAAAGGGGAATTACCATGGGAAAATACCATGCACTACCCAATACCATGGGCCCGTAAAATGTTCACCAACAAACAACACAAAAATATTTCAGGGGATTAACCCCCAAAACCCCTCTCTCAGAGCGCTACCCCCAAACCCCTGTGGGGGGACAAAGTCCCCCACCACCACCCCATTAGGATGAGTTTACAGTCCACCTGCAAAACATATAAAAAACTGGGTACAAACACGGTTGAACAACAACATCTCTGAATCAGGAATATCAGGCTCCACAACCAACATAGAGTCTATTAGAAACCTTGAAGTACATGATACATCTCTTATTCCTTAGCCTAAAAATCCCATCTTGAAGTTTATGAATTATATGGAGGTGGTTGTTCGCTTGTTTATGTAATTTTCTCCTTCAGATAATGGTGAAAAGGATTCTTTTGTTCCTCTCCCTGGCTCTAGATATTTTTCAGTGGCACACAAGTTGGGAAATATAAGGTGTATCAAGGCCCATTGTGAGAAGGTTAAGACTGTGTTAGGTCAAAATATCCTTAGAGAGGAGATTCCAAATGTCCTTTTATTGGCCCTAGTTGGGAAGTTTTGTGGAAATGTGGTATGCCCAACCTCTCTTCGTCTCTATCTTGAGGGGAATTGGAGATCAATTTTAGCATATATTAATATATTCCACATCCTAACTAGAAGGTGGATTTGTTTTATTTTCAGGTCCTGGGTAGATAAATCAAAAGTGCTCGTAAATAATTGGTCTTGGGGGTCATCAGGGTTGGTTCTGTAGGATTAGAAGGTGGATTTCAACCCAACAAGGGCGCCTATGAACATTTTGCATCTTTGGGTAATTCTACACAATTTACCTTTGATTTTATGGAATAAAAAATTATTTGAGTAAATCGGTAATAATATAGGCAAGTTTATCAAACTGGAAGACAATTAGGATTCCATTGCTAATCGCAGATGATCACACATGCTTGTAGAAGTTGACGTAAGAAAAGGCCTATTGGAGGAAATTGAATTGGAAATGAACGCCTCATCTTGGGTGCAAAAGGTAGATTATTGGAAGGTTCGTTTTTCATTGTTTCAAGTGTCATGCAATGGGTAATGTTCAATCCCTTTGAAATATGCCTTACGGCTCAAGATTTTCTATTAAGAAGATCTGGAAACAAAAGGACGTAGGAACCTAAGATTTTCCTTTCCTCAAGGATTTGAATCCCCAATCCACTCCTTCACTTCTAGTTGATCAAGCTCAGAGTAATTTCATGGATGAGGCTCTCAACGATTATTGTGAGGATGCCTTAGGTGAGGCATCCCTTGGTAAGAATCTCGTTTTTTCTCCCTCGAAAGACGTTCAGTTGTTTGTTGAGAGACATTCCTAGGACCCCATTTCTGATTTGTCACTTGAAGACTGGATTTCTAGCCATTATGACACCAAAGTTTATAAAGCATCTGTTAACACCCAAAAAGTGTTCACTACCTCATCTACCACATTATATGGCTCATTTGTCCATTTTCCTACCATATTTCCCTTAAAAAACCCAAAAAATACCACTAAAAAGCCTCCAAAAGGCCTAAAATGCCTCCAAAAGGCTAAAAAACCCCCTTTTTCCTCCAAAAATAGCAAAATCCCCTAAAAAGGGAATAAAAATATAAAATAATGAGGAAAAGGAGGAAAAAACCTTATACAGCTGCCCAAAACTATGTGTTTCCTAAAACCATGGGTCAGCACTCCACCACCAAAAAATTATAAATAGGTGATGGAGATCCCTTATTCCATATCCACAATCACAAGCACCCTTACTCTGCCAAAATCTCTCTCGAAACCCTAGTTCACCATTGAACTACTTTCACCTTGAGAGCCACTTTTGGCCCATTCCCACCATTGGAGAAGGAGAAGGAGCATATTGAAGCTTGGAGCATCCTCTTGGACACTGCAAAGGGCTTCATCAAACCTTCACATTGAAGGTAATATCAATACAAAAAGCCATTCTTTATATCTTTTGTTTATGTTTTATGCACAATGTCTAAAGTAGTTTTTATTTCTATTTTAGCTTAATTATTTACATTTACTGAACTGCTACTAAGGAGTCCATTCTCCTTAGTAGGTGCTCATTTGCACAAGCTAGGGGTAAAACCCTAGCTACAGTTTTGGCGACTCCCCTAGATTTCGAATTTCTGGTTTCCGTTTTAAAAAAATTTTCCTTTCGGCTGTCCCCTTCGGCCGCCGCATACTGCGTATTTTCCCTCTGCAGTCGCGTCCCGACCGCGCCTTTCAGGCCTTTACCTGCGACCCGACCGCGGCTCTCAGACTGTTTCCGACGCTCTGCCGGTGGATTCAAGTCTGTTACCTGCGATCCGACCGCGGCTAATCAGCCTGTTTGCCGCGATCTGACAGCCCCTGTCGGCCTTTTTGCCGCGACCCGACTGCGTCTTTTACCCTGTTTCCTGCATCCCGACCGCCGCTGTTGGCCCGAAAGCCGCGACCTGACCGCGTTTGTTTTCCTCAAACCCGCGGTCTGCCTATTCTGATTCGCCACAGACCCGCGGTCTGATTTCTGCAGTTTTCCTGTTTTGAGCCCAGCCCCTTTTGCTGCAATATTTTCTGCATCTGAACAGCCCTCTGTCCTACCTGCAGCCTCACTTCCTTACAGCCTTTCTGCAACATAATTTCTGTTCCCTTTACAGAATTCTTTTAAAATTTCAGTATTTTTAATTCAGAAAATTTTGCAAGTTAAACTTTCAATTTCAGCATTATTGATAGTCGGAAGTTGCCCCCCTTGTGGCACTTCTATTTTTGGGTTCATCACCTCACGAGCACACACTCTGTCACATAAATCAAGTGAGCCTTAAAAAGTACCTAATTGAACCAACATTCTAACCCCACTTGGGGAACACAAAAGAATCATTGTAGTTAGGTAGGGTCGGGGGGATAGGCTTCCAATAACACCCCTCGGTCACTTTCACTTGAGACATAGTTGTTGTCCAAATAGGGAACCAAAATCCCCTAGTACTTTTTGGCACGGTCACGACCAGTTTATCAGAGGGCCTCTCCCTTAGGAGGGTTGAAGTCGGGAGACTGGTTCCGGAGGCCTGAGTGGAATACCACACTCCATTCAGTAACCGAAGGGCTACCTTTGGCGGTTCACGGGATATCCCTGTATAGGGGTATTGCGGTCAACGAACTAAACGACAGATTCACCTTTCTGGACGTGTCATGAACGGGGTATCTTAGTTGCCATTCTTCTAGGATTGACTACCCGGTGTCCCTCCCGGTAGGGGGATATCATAGCCACTTGGCTTTCCTACTCATATTGTCTGACTTGGATTTCATCACCTTGCAGAGGATATGTTTAGTTGAGTCAGAATACTTTTAGTTAGGTGTTTGCATGCTCCTTTACCCCCCTTTGGTCTAGTGAGTCCACCATTTTTTATTTTTTAGGAAACCTGCTGCTTGTTGGTATTCTGACCATCTTTGTTGACACTCCACCTATTGTAGCACAGCTGTTGCAGTGGGTGTTTTGAGTTGGTTGTTGGCCTGAGTGCCTTGCTTTTTAGCTCTCCTTCTGCACATTCGGTTGCATTAGGCCTTTTTTGAGCTGTTTTTACTCACCTCAACCCACAGAGATTAGACACCATCTGTCACCATTGAGTCCCCGAGACATTCTTGGCGCCTCAGGGGCGATCCCCCACAGCACGGTTCTCTTGACACCACACGTCATAGATTCCGATCATTATCCGTTGATACCACTCATCACAGATCTAGAGCCTTGTCACTTGACACCACTCGTCAGCGACGTAGGACTCCGTCACCACATAGTGACGTCCCTTACTTTACCTCCGATTCTGACGAAGAGTCTGAGAACCCTATTTACACGGCCCCTACTAGCCCCATGGATGGCACGACTTCCACTCCGTTTGTTATAGGGACCATTGGTGGCACATCCACCACTACACCAGTTACTACACCTATTTTGGGTATGCCCTCCATGGGACCCTCATCTACCGTACCCCTCACGGTCCTATTCCCGCAATGGGAATACCTATCCCCACTACATCAGTGGCTCACACTACCTATGGTGGTGCTGGACCATCCTCCACTACCTCAGTTCCCCCACTTGGGGGCACCACCCCAAATCTTGTCCCTCCACTTGGGGGCACTGGCCCCAACTTGGTCCAACCCACTACTGTGTCACATCCTTCTTCCAGTTTGCCATTCATGGCTAGCCTCAACCTACCTGACCTGGCCAGATTGACCAACGATCCTATTCGACACGACCCTGCATGGCCTCATATGCCTACCAAGCTTCCCTCGGACATCCCTAAGTTCGAGGGTAAGGCCGGTGAGGACCCACAAAACCATATCATGTCTTTCCACCTATGGTGTTCCTCTAACTCCATAGTGGACAATTCTGTTCACCTCCGTCTCTTACAGCGCACCTTCATTGGCTCTGCAGCCAAGTGGTATATTGAGCAGCCTCATGAGATCCATGCCACCTTTGCTTCCCTGGCCTCGACCTTCCTGCAGTTCTTCCAGTTGCCTGTCCGCTATGACGCGGGCATTGAGATCCTTCTATCTTGTAGACAAAACACGGCTACCCATATCACGGACCACATCCATGAGTGGCGTCGACGCCGTAGCTTATGCAAGATCATACTTGACGACCGTATCTTCCTAGATTGGTTCCTCAAATCCCTTTTCCCTGTTATTGCTAAGGATGTGGCATCAGAAAGACCCCAGTCTGAAGAAGAGGCCATCCTTAAGGCCCAACAGTTCGACCTCATTTATGCCCAGTCGGGTTACCTTTATACCATTATACCTGACGCCCCTCGCGGTGAGTCCTCCCAGCATGATGCGCCGGGGGCATCCCACGCTGCAGACGGTATCATCGGTCGTGTTTCTTCCCATCCCCAACCATTTTCTATAGCACGTCCTACCCCTGGCCCCGACCTGTCGCGGGCTACCTCACAATCTGGAGCAACCAACTCATATGCTCCCATGACACACCACCATTCCCATGGACCCTCATGTCCACCTCAGTGCTTCGGTTATGCGACTCCTGCCTATGCTCCCCCCGTCGCACCTCAGCCTTACTACCATCAGCAGGCTGCCCCAGCTCCTGCGCCTTCACAAGCCCAACCCGCTTATTATCCGCCACAGGCAGCCCCTGCGGCACACCCACAACCCGTTCCGCAGCCATATCAGCAACCCCCTCAGGTTGCTGCACCTGCTCAGCCTCAACCTACATATCATCCCCCGCAACCTGCTCCCACACCTGCGCAACCTCAAAATCCACCTGCTACCCAAGGGCAAGTTTACGCCCAACAAAACCCGCAGCAAAACCAGAACAACCAACGCAACCAGGGCCAACCGAACCGCGGCAAGGGCCGTAATCGTGGGAACAACCAACCTGCAGACCAAGCTGGTCAACCGGCTAATCCCCCCGACAACAACAACGCGGCCCCCACTAATCAAAACCCTGATCGCCCACCCAAGCAGGCTAAAAACCCCAATTTGCGAACAAACCATCCTTGTTCTATTTGCGGGGTCTATGGCCATTACACACATGCTTGCCCACACTTAGAGCGAGCTCGGCAACTCTGGGTTGATGAGGCCCATCGCCAAGGGCATGCGGATCCCCAAGCACCGCCCAACCCCCCCCAACCTCAACAACCCCCTTTGGTGCTGCAAAACCCCTTACCAACCCAAGGCGTCATGAACACTCAGCCGTTGGATCCCCCTCAAGCCAACGCGCCCCAACAACAGCAAATCACGTACGCTGCTCCTAATCAACCCATGTTTGACTCAGGAACCCACCACTTGTTAATGATGTCATCTGCTGACGTCAACCTCCAAACCCGTCGAAACCAATATGGCTCCACCTCTGAAGCCGGTCGACGGTGCTTCCAAAGCAGCTCGTTTCCCACTTCGCCGTCTTAACAACAACCCCAATGCGCGCGCTGCGTCAAACTACAACATTGTAGACGACCTAGCCCAATCACCCGCAGCCATGTCTGCGTTAGAAGTCTTGAAGAACTGCCCTTCCCAGCGCAAGACTTTACTTTCCGCCATTGGGGGGATTGACCCACATGATTCGAATTTGATGGCATTTGATTTAGACCAGTCTGAACCACGCCTACCTTCCAGCTTAGCATTCCAAGTTACTGTCTCCGTTAGGAATCTTGTCATCCATCGGTGCATCATCGATGAGGGTGCCTCCACATGCGTTATGTCTACGTTCGTATGGCAGAAACTGGGCTCCCCTCCTCTCCAGCAGTCCACCACTGCATTACGCGCCTACGACGGTCGTTCGGCTCAGCCCCAAGGCCTCCTAGCCAATGTCCCCGTCCAGTTAGGCAGCAAAACTGTACTCATTGACATTGAGGTAATCAACGCCCAATTGGACTATAACCTTTTACTTGGCCGCAGCTATATGTATGCCATGAGGGCGGTTTCCTCTTCCGTCTTTCGCACCATGATGTTCCCCCATGAGGGACGCGTGGTTAAGGTTGACCAGCTCACCTACTATGATCCCAGTGCTCCTGCGGCACCTGAAAATGTTCTCCCCATGGTTGAACAACCTGTGTCTCGTGCCACCACCTCGTTTGTTTCCTCTACGGGGCCTGGAGTCTACTCAGACGCGCCGATGACCGCAACCTTTCAATCTATTCCTCCTCCGTCTTCTCCCACCGACGTGTCTGACTTATGTACCTTGTCCCACGATAGCCAACCACCGAGCAATCAACCACCCTTGTTTCCTAAACCACCATTGGTACCTAGCCACATTGGTGTTACACCGATCCATACCATCCCCTTTCTAGTCCCTCCATCGGGAGTAGTAAGCGCCCCGGTTATGGCTACCCTTAGCCTCCCGGGGTTAACCTTGGGATTACCCGTCTGGTACCTTTCGCCTCCCGTTCGCTCGCCGACACCCGATGTCGTCCTCCAACCGGTGCAACCCATGGCTACTACCACTCAGCCACCCCCCGGTGTCTCTACCCCTTCGTCCTCCACAACTCCCCCTCCTACTCCCAAACCCACTGGGGGTAGAGGTCCACAACCTTACACTGCTGTACCACCCCCAAAGACAGTCAAAATCCCTCCAATATTTCGTGCTCCTCCCAAATGCTCGCTGTGCGACGAGTTAGGCCATGCGACCCACCAATGCCCACAGTTACCAGCATTGCAGAAGCACATGCAAATGCTCGACGATGACCCTAACATCCCAACTGTCGAACTAAACCCCACTCCCAAGCCTAAAGATAAGTCCCTATGTACCAACCACTCCTGCGCCATATGTGGTATTTACAGGCATTATTCACATCATTGTCCCGATCTCCCGGATTATAGAGCGGCTCTTTATGAGATGAACAATCTGGATCTTGAGACGGCACCACCGACCATTGAGGAGATCTACCCCCCAGACTCTTCACCTTCTGGAGAGATTAATACCATTTATATGATCTCTTCCACCACTTCCCCTTCGTCAACCGATTTGACGACACAAACTTTCCGTACCGATGAGGAGATTCTTGAGGCCCTTACTGCCCCGGATTATCCCTGGGATTATATGCATCATCGTTCCTATTTCCTCCCAGAAGAATCCTCCTCTAGCACAGCTAACCAATTCACAGTTGAATCCAAAGACTTCCTCCCCACCAAGATCGACTGGTTCAAGGACCCTATTCCTGCTCCTGACGCCTTTGAGGAGGGTAACATGGCCAACATCTCACCTGTCATCCAAGTTGATATCGCTGCCCCAGGACGTGCCCCTGAACTCATCACTTTAGGAGCCTCCTGCAGCACGCAGGAGATCGAGAACTACCATCAACTCTTCCAAGAGTTCCGTGATGTCTTTGCTTGGCCCTCTCCCGGCATGCCTAGGTTCAACCCCGCCCTTCTCGAACATCACATGGACACACGGCCAGAGGAACTTCCTATTCATACTGAAACCGACTCTGAAGGCCTTCCTTTCCGCAACCCCCATGCTGGGTTGTATCCTACAGAGTCTCTATCCCTAGAATAACTCGCGGCCTCATTGGTCCGCATTGTACAGTTTGCTCTCTTTTTTGTTTTTCACCTTTTTTACCATCATCTTACATTCATCATTCTTGCATGATCACAGATGGACCATCTTCCACCTTGTTACACTGGCTTCGCTGACGGTGCGAGCCGCTGGTCTCCCAACCTGGCTTCTGCAGCATGGGTCTTGTACTCCCCTTCCAACGAGATGATTCACCTTGATGGAATATGTATAGGCGCTGCTACCAATAACCAGGCGGAGTACGATGCTGTGACTGGTCTCCTGACTGCTTCCCTCCAGATGGGCATATGTCACCTTCATGTGTTCCTTGACTCCCAGCTACTTGTCTCCCAGCTCAACAACTGCTACCAGGTGCGTGATCCCTGCCTTTTTAGAAAATTCCTGCGCACAAAACAACTCAGCCGACAGTTTGAATCCATCACATTCACACATGTCCCCAGGGCCCAAAATAGTGTCGCAGACCAAATGGCCAACAACATCCTAGACTGGCATATCAATCACACCATGTAACATCATGCATCACATTCCCATAGCATCTCATAAAAATATATAAAAACCCAAAAAGATTGCATCGCATCAACATTTGCATCCATGTACATAAACCACATACATATCCATAAGGGCATCCACGTGCCTAAATCATACATACATCATAAACCTCCATAAAATACACAAGGGGCATCCACGTGCCTAACATCCTAACCTACTTGCATCCACGTGCAATGTAAACATATCACAACTCATAAAGCGCATCCACGTGCGTACAAATACAACAACATCATACAAAAAGATGCATCCACGTGCATATATATATATATATCAAAAAAAATATACATGTTCGGTGCTATACATGTCCTGAGTACCCCTGTACTCAGCTATACAAAAAATGGCTATACATGCCTAAAGCCTCATCTACATACATGCCGTAGCTACAAAACTCGGGGGGAGTCCCCTCCGCCCCCTAATGGGAGTCGTATCCTGCATCACTGCCTGCATCGGCTGCCTCTGAGTCCTCCCCTCGCTCCTCCTCCGGCAAGTCCTCCTCTCCTCCGGCCTCCTGTGCCCGTACCCGGTCCACTAGGACCGCCACCCGGATCGCGATGGATCTGAACTCTCGGGGTGCCATCATGCAATCCTGCACTACAGCAGGGTCGATATCCCGCCATCCCTCGTCGGTCACCCCTATCAATAACCGATCTAGTAGTGCCCGCACTGACTCCAGTGTCCCCTCCGCATCACGGCGACGGACCTCACCTCGCCCAGGCAGAGCTCGGACGGCCACAATACCCCTCCGTGCCACATGTCCTGGAGGCGGCCTCGGACCCACATCTGCAAGATCACCCATATGTCAGTCACAGTATATCAATCTCCTATCATAAAAAATAAAACTTGACATCCATAACATGCAACAAAAACACATACGTACCGTCGGGACCCCATGCCTGTCCTGGTGCTCGTGGCGCCTCCGGATCTCCCGTGAAGTCCATGTCCCGATGCGGGAAGTCGTCCAGTGTCAATGGTATCTGGAGCCACTGCAGGTACAAATCCTGCGTGAAGTACCTGCCCACGTCGCCGCCACCACGGCGGCGCATCATCTCACCCCACCGCACCATCCGCGGCTCTCTCATCCCTCCTGGCCTGATCGGCACCCGTGGCCGCAGTGTGGGTACCCTCTCCATAAAGAAGGCACATAAGAAGGAACCAAAACAAAAGCCCTTGCCAGCTTCCTTCGCTGCCGTCAGCTGTCGCTGAACGCAGGTCAGGAACATCTGGCCCCACGCGTAGTACACTCCATCCAGTATGCGCTCTACCATCTGCATCTGACCCCCAGACACCTTTTCAGGTGACTGAGAACCCAATACTCGCACCACACATGCCGCCATGGCCTGCACTGCCGGCTCCTGTAGGTCCCTCACCAGAAGTGCATTCCTATGCACCCTCGCGTCCGGACCGCAGTATCTATCCAACATGTCCTCCATGTCGACATCCACGGAAACCCGCGGCTGTGTGTCTGCTACCCTGCCTAGACAGGGTAACCCCGTCAGAAAATATACATCAGTCAGGGTGAGGTCCACCCTCTCACCCTGTACCCGGAAAGCCTGTATGTCCGGCTCCCAGAAGCTGATCAACCGGTTCAGCAGCAATGCTGCTGACCGTATCATGGGTATCTGTGCGAACTTCAGAAGTCCGCACATTCCCAGCATAGATCGCACATGGTGATTCTCTCGGATGAAAACCATGGTCTCATTCGGGATCTCCCGCTCTCTCCAGAGCACCTGCGGCATCCTGTCAATCCCACAAAACAGACTCATCAGACTCATGTAAACTAAATAAGTTTTGTTCCCTTTCCCGGAAGACCCTACTAGCTCGGCCCAAAACCGTGGCTTTCGGGCTTCCTGCCACGGTTTCCGACCGCGGCTGTTAGGCCTATAGTCGCGGTCCTTAACCGCGCCTGTCAGCCCTAAACCCGCGGTTGGGAACCGCGTGTTCCTCCTTGGAACTCGCGGTACCCAACCGCGTTTCCATCCAGGAAACACGCGGTCTCCAACCGCGTGGTTCGCCCCGAAACACGCGGTCTCCAACCGCGTGGTTCGCCCCGAAACTCGCGGTCTCCAACCGTGGTTTCGACCCCCTAACCCGGAGTCCACCCCACATGGACCGTACAAATAAACCCTGGGACCCACTACCCAACCCCCGACCCTAAAAAACATGCAGGTATGAGTCTAACAGAATACCTGTATCTCCCTGATCTGAAATCGGCAGGTCGGATCGTCCAAAAATGCCACCTAAGCTCTGGTCCACTCTGATCACAAGTCAAATTCAACAAGGACAAATGACACATGTCATGTTGGACCCACCACTATTTATAGTCAGTTGACCTTTTCTTGTTTTGGCCATTCTGACCCCATACGGAGTCCGTTTTCCGAACCGTTTCCACCACTGGAATCAGCACGACGAGACCTTCATGATGATCACCTCGTTGCATTATTTTTGTTCCGTCATTTTTTGCCCATTTTTTCAGACGCCACTAGTCACCTCGGTTTGCGTGCCACATCGGCCGTTCTCCGTTTTTCACATGTTTTATATCATCGGATTCATTTTTCCGAGCTGGTGATGATGCTTGAGATCATTTCTCGCTCTCAACCCCCAATTTTTTGGGCATTTTTCCAAAACGCCCTCGTCACCCCGGTGTGCGCGCCACATCGGCCGTCACCCGTTTTTGACACCCTTTATATCGTCGGATTCATTTTTCCGAGCTCATGATGATGCTTGAGACCATTTCTCGCTCTCACTTGGTACACTTTCAACCTTGTGTCCCGACACCTTGATGCCTCGGTTTGCGTGCCACATTGGCCGCTATCGAATTGTTACACACTTGTACATGAGCCATTCACTCCTGTCATACTGCAAATGTTTCGTTATTTTGCCACCATCTCATTCACCCCGCAAGGAGGCCCATCAGTGTTCCCCAACACCCTCGTTCTTGGTCACCATTACTGTTCCTCGATTGAACACTTCCTCCTTGCCTGGCCATTCCTTTTGTTCGGTATAATTTTATCCCTTTTTCGGGCCGGACAAATCCTTTACGAAAAAGGCAATTAGGGAGTTTCCGTTAACCTCTTTTCTGACTCCTAAAAGAATGAAAAGATCGCCGAGCAATCTTGCTTCCTTTCATGCTCGCTAAAGTACCTGAAAGGGCGTCTATCTGGTATAAGTTTAACCATTTTCCGGACCTGGTAGACTAATTACGAAAAAGGAATACTCTAGTCACACCGGCTAGAAGAGTTCTTCATTGCATCCTTTTATGCTTCTTTGGGCCTTGGAGACTAAATCTACGAAAAAGCAACCCCCTGGAGTCTTCTTACTTGCTTTCAGACTCTCTAAAATTGAAAGCAACCACGAGCATGAACTGTCCTGGGCTCGTAAAATCCACACGACAGTACCATTCCATCATCTCAGAGTCCTCTTATCGCTTTCAGACTCCTTAAAATTGAAAGCAACCACGAGCATGAACTGTCCTGGGCTCGTAAAATCCACACGACAGTATCATTTTACACACACTTCTTCCAGTTCCTTAACCCATGAAGAAGTCCCCTCCCGTGCCTCGTGGCACTTTGATCAATCATCTCGGCAGCACCCTCAATCAGGTCGCCTTTGTTCAGAGTATTCTGCAGTCTCCTGCCATTTTACCACAGCTTGAGTCTCCCTCATCCCGTTATCCTCCCAGATCCATTACAGCTATGATCCATTTCCCCTCAGTCAGTTTCATATGCTGCCAGATCATTCCCATTATCATACTCTGAACAAAGGAAGTTTGAGTCCACCCACTCTACTTGCCCAGTTGTCCCCCCACAGTTAATTTGTCAGTCCTGCCATCAGTACTATTACATTTTGGTCATGTACCTCGCGCTCCTGTCAAGGAAACATCATTGCCTTGATAGTTGCAGGTCTCCCTCTGTCGACGACAGCTCCTCTATTCCAGAGGATAGGCCCAGAGGTCCCTACGCCTTGGACTTATCACCATCCGTGGTAAGTGCCTACGGATCATTCTGAGAGGAGTCATCATTGCCTTTCCGAGTGGTTGTTCCTCACATGCTCGACTTCAGCACCTTGATCGCATCGTTGAGGATCGCGTAGGATTATATCCCATCAGTTTTTTGTCGAAGACCCCGGATTTCCCCCGACTCTAGCACATTGGTGAGTCCCTTCGAAACGGCCAGTTATATGTTCCCGTGGATGTCCGGGCTGCGTTGGCGTTTGTATTCGGAAGCCATCCAGTTACATGCTTCCTTGAGTACCCAGTTTCAGTTCCAGATCAGTTCCAGTTCAGTGTACCATTGTGAGCGTACCTCTTGTCACTCTGATCCAGCAGCTCATCAGCCCCTTTGGTACCACACTTAGTAGCACTATTGATTGTTCCAGTGTACCAGTTCTGCAGTTCACACATGATCCGCCCAGCAGTATGTCCCAGATTTTTGTCCCCTCTGGACTCTTATGATGTACACAGTGATCATGTATCTTACAGGTCCCCCTTTTCGGGCCTCACAGTTCTGTTTATGTATCTTGATACGAGCATGGGTATGCCCACCTCGTCCATATATTGAGATTATTCCTCATTCAGTTTTCGAGGTCATGTATATGTCAGGTCCCCATTTTTTGGACCCCATTGTTATTGTTATGTTATGTCCTGATACGAGCATGGGAATGCCCGCCTCGTCCATATGATCAGATGTTTCCTCATCCATTATTGAGGTTATGTACTTTTAGTTCTTGCAGTTGTTCGGGATCGTTGTTCCAGGCTTCAGTTTGTTTCTGCTCTTCTCTCCACACCCAGGAAAACCATTCATGACTTATGATGTCCATCGGCCATACGATGAGCTCCTGACCTCGCACATCAGGGGGCAATCTGTTAACACCCAAAAAGTGTTCACTACCTCATCTACCACATTATATGGCTCATTTGTCCATTTTCCTACCATATTTCCCTTAAAAAACCCAAAAAATCCCACTAAAAAGCCTCCAAAAGGCCTAAAATGCCTCCAAAAGGCTAAAAAACCCCCTTTTTCCTCCAAAAATAGCAAAATCCCCTAAAAAGGGAATAAAAATATAAAATAATGAGGAAAAGGACGAAAAAACCTTATACAGCTGCCCAAAACTATGTGTTTCCTAAAACCATGGGTCAGCAATCCACCACCAAAAAATTATAAATAGGTGATGGAGATCCCTTATTCCATATCCACAATCACAAGCACCCTTACTCTGCCAAAATCTCTCTCGAAACCCTAGTTCACCATTGAACTACTTTCACCTTGAGAGCCACTTTTGGCCCATTCCCGCCATTGGAGAAGGAGAAGGAGCATATTGAAGCTTGGAGCATCCTCTTGGACACTGCAAAGGGCTTCATCAAACCTTCACATTGAAGGTAATATCAATACAAAAAGCCATTCTTTATATCTTTTGTTTATTTTTTATGCACAATGTCTAAAGTAGTTTTTATTTATGTTTTAGCTTAATTATTTACATTTACTGAACTGCTACTAAGGAGTCCATTCTCCTTAGTAGGTGCTCATTTGCACAAGCTAGGGGTAAAACCCTAGCTACAGCATCCAAGCCCCCTTGTCCTCTTCCATCAGACCTAGGAGATTCCCAACCTCCCTCTGCTATGATTAAAGATAATTATCCTATCGTCTCTCCCTCGAAAGTCATCTTGGATCAATCCTCTCTTCCAGACCATTCGACCTCCTATGACAAACCTTCCTTTTCTCCTATAATTTCCAATTATATTCTTTGTTGCACGTCTAAAAAATATAGAACTTGTGGCTATTTAATGGGGTTTGGCCCTCGACAATCCCCCCCAGAGGAGGCACACGTAGAAATTCATTTCTTTCCATCACTCAGAAGGATGCTAAAAATGATATTCAAAGTGGAAGGAAAACTACCATTGATAGGGACCTTAGAGTAGGAAAATGCTGAAACCATAGTTTTCATTTCATTAAAAGTGAAAGGGGTTTGGGGTGCCCCTAAACTACTAATCCTCAAAAGGCTCATTAAATTTTATTCTACAAATATCATTCTAATTTAGGAAATATGTGTGTAGTCTCAAAGGTGATTGATTTTTTATCTCCCTGGCTTAAGTACTAGGATTTTAGTGTGTTGGATTCTGATGGCTTGTCGGGTGGTCCCCTTTCATTTTGGAGGCCCAATTTTTGTCTATTTCTTCCTCGATGTTCCAGTCTAGAATTATAGTAGATTTACAAGATAAACCTTTGGGAATTAGTCTTCAGGTCATCAACATCTATGGACCATATTCACACATACGTCGTTACAGGGATTCTTTGGTGGAGTTGAGGGTTTTTGCTGGTAATAGCATTGTTATTGGAAGAGATCATAACTTTACTCTCTCGTTCCGAGAGGTTTGGGAATCTCGGCCTCGTCAGGACCTGTTGGGTGGATTTTTCTTCCACATGTTGGAAGTTCTGCATTTGGTAGACTTAGAACTAATTAAGTTGAATCCAACTTGGAGACATAGATGAAGGAAAGAGGAAGGGATCTTGAAACTCCTAGATAGGTTTATTGTATCGAATACCCTATTGGATGGAAGGTTCTGGGCCAAGACCTCTGTTGGCATTGGTATCCTTTCTAATCATTTACCTATCATTTGTAAAATTGAAAAGAAGGATAAGAAGATGTTATTTTCTATGAATTTAATCACATCTGGTTACATGAAGAAGAGTATCATAATTTGATCATTTCGGGGTGGAAGAGATAACAGTATCATTATGCCATATTTCTTACAGTTGAAGCAATTTGTTGATAATCTCTCAACTGCCCATAAATTTACCCATGCGTGCGAGACCTCCTATTACAAGAAATCTCAAGAGGAATTTTTAAAAGTTGAATCCAAACTCTCCAGGTTGTTTGAGGAGAACACTTTGGGGGTTTTCTCATAATTCAAAAATTCACCCCTTTGGGAACTTGAGACTAAGAGACTTGATTAGTTGAAAGGAGAAGAAATTACATGGAGACTCAAAAGTATATCTCTTTGGATCCATGGAGGAGATAATAACAATAATTTTTTTCACAATCACGTCAGTTACCGTAAGAGTTTAAATTCTATATGGATAATGGGAGTTAAAAAGTGCTACTGGGGATTTGGTGTCCTCTTTTAGAGATAAAGAAGAGGCATGAGTATCATATTTCCGTAATTCTTTCAAAGAGCCTCCAGTATTCCCCACATAACAAATATTGCAGGTTCTTAGACTTGTTCCCATGGTAATTGACAATGAGTCAAATGTTGGTTTGGAAGTGGAGATATCCGAAGATGATCTCCTCTCTACATTACAGTCTCTCGAAAAATGGAAGATCCCAATCCCTGACAAGTTCACGGTGGAATTTTTATTAGGATTCTATGAACTCTTAAAAGGGGATATCCTAAGAGTCATCCAGGAATCTAAGAGAACAGGTAAAATGCAAAGTGAATTAAATTCCATGTTCATGGTGTTGATCCCAAAAAAGCAAGAGGTGAATGTGCTGGAAGATTTCAGGTCCATCTACTACTGTAATGTCATTTACGAGTTGGTGGAGATAAAATGTTTAAGTCCATATTAAGTCTTTTCTTCTATGAGGAACAATTTGTTTTCCTCAATAACCAATGTATCCATTATGTAGTCATTGTCTCCCATGAGGCTATTTCATTATATTAAGTGATCTAATCTTCTAGTAGTTGTCCTTAAGATTGACCTAGCCAAATCCTATGAAAAGGTTAGTTGCGTCTTCCCCTCATTGATGTTAATTCACAAGGGCATGAATTTGGTCTCAGTTAATTGGATAATGTATTGTGTTCAATGTATCTCCTTCGCAGTGCTAATTAATAGAGCTCCCTTTGATTTCTTCCAAGTGTTTCAAGATATACGACAAAGTTGTCCCCTCTCTCCCCTCCTTTTCCTTTTGATTGTTGATGGTTTAAGTTTCTTTGTGGAGGATTCAACGAGCTAAGGTATCTTGAAAGGAGTTAAAATAATGTCTTCATATGTCATTACTCACCTTCGTTTTGTGAACAACGTTATGCTTTTTAGCAATGGGACCCTAAGTGATTTTTTAGAGCTAAAAAGGATTTTGGATGCTTACCGTGCAATAACTATAATGAAGCTTAATATGTCTAAATCATGTTTGTTTCTCAATTGTATTTTGAATGAATTTATGACTATTTTAGATGTGATGCTCCCTTTTCCACAAGATAGGCTCGATTCTAGGTTTAAATACTTGGGATTTTTCCTTTATCCCATCTCTTATTAGATCACAGATTAGATGCACCTCTTCAATAATATAGAATTCTACATTTCTCTATGGGTTAATCATTTGCTCTCTAGAGGTGGCATACCAGTTCTACTAAATTTTGTCCTAGAAAATATCCTGATCCATTGGGATTCAATTATGAAAATTCTGAAGTGCATTCTAACGAAAATAAGAAGGAGATGCTTTTCAATTACTTTGGTCAGGAAAAAGGCATTCATATGGAATACCTCTAGTGAAATCGTGAAATGGTTAATGGTTTCTTGTACAAGAAAGCTAGGTGGATGGGTGTGAAATTCTAAATCACAGCAGATCATGGAGCTAAGTATACCTCACAAAGAAAGAATGAGCAGAAAAGATGAATTACAGTGAAAATTGTAGTAAAAATGAGTAGACAATTAATCATGCATGAGAACTCAGATAGGAACAGAATAATGTCATATGATCCAATAATCAGTATAGTCAGCAATGATGTTACAATGGAGATAATTCGAATCACCTAGGGAAATCCGAGTCTCAGCCTGTCTAGCATAGGAATTGTCACCACTAGAGTGCTCTGGAAGACCCAAACTCAACTCAACTGAACCAACACTCAGTTAGTTGAAGACACAGTCAGTTAACTAACCAAGGAGAGCGCATTAGTGAGTTTGTCATGCAAATCACTCAGAAAAGGGTGCATGAGGACACAATCAATGGAAATCAAAGCATAAACCCTCCACAAGAGTCATCTAACTCGGGTGGACTGAACTGGAACACTGAGTTGGCTCCTAAAATATAGGGAACTGACTCAAATGGTCCTAAAATGATGCATGCATGGCGCATTTGGTGGTTGATTGATCCTAGATGACATCTGCACACCACTAGGGGAAAAATGACATCATCAACTACTAGGAAAAAGAAATAATGCTAGGTAGGACAAGGATGGAGTATTAATTATCCTAACAATGGGGAGTTAGAAATATATACTTATTTAGTCAAGCATTGGTAGCTTCCAACCTTTGGAGGCTTATATATAATGATGTGTTGTTGGGTAGGTTCATGTAGTCAAAACACCTTGAAGGTGCCTCTTTTGAGGAATGGGTTAGATTTCTTATGAAGTCCTAAAAAATGGGTCCTTGGTTTGGAGAACCCTGGTTGATTCCTTTCCACTAATCGATAAATGGGTAGCCTGGAATATAGGTGATGGAAAAAATGTGTATGTTGGGGAAGATCCCTAGAGTAGCGTAGATGTAGGATTTAGGATTTAAGAAGATATTATTGGTTTCCTTCACATTCAAGGAGTATTATTTTGAAAATGTGCTCAATCCCCTTCTCACCAAGATTTTGGACCTAGGTGATGGAAATTGACTTTTGATTTGGGGCATGAGGGTGGTCTAGATTTACAATGGACAAGGTTCATTAAGAAGCTATCTACCAACTTTATTAAGTTGCCTGATGAAGAACCAGACACTTTGGCATGGTCTAAGAATATGACATCTAGAGAATATACATTGAATTTGGGGTACTCCTCCATAGTGGAAGATCAATTCAAAGTCATTAAAGAATGGTGGTGGGATCAAGTATGTAAGTTTTTAGGCACGTTGAAATAAAGGATCTTATTATGGTTGGAATTAAACAACAGGAGCATGAGCAAGTGTTCTCTTTGTAAAGAAGAATCTAAAACAATCGATCACCTTTTTGTTACCTATGTGTATTCCAAGGAAGTTTGGTGCATATTAGCTCGTAAGTTTCATATGAAATCCTCTCAATTGAAACTAAGTTTAGTAGATTGTGTCCTTCACTAGTCAATGTATGCTTCTATGTCAGGTTTCAAATCCATCCCTAACAATATGGTGTATGTAGTTTGGTTCACTCATAATGCTTGTATCTTCCAAGATTTATTTATTCCTCATGTAGTTACGAAAGCTTTGGTGGAAAAATTCTCTCTAGAACATAAGTCTGGAGTGAAAGTTTAAAACCAAAGAGCTCTTGTCATCCCTCAGTTGAATCTCAAAATACCTTGGGGATTTTTTGACAGGGTTTGTTAGGGCCATTCCCCAAAGTGTGGTGTGGGGTAGTCCTTTATCTTAGCAAGAATCATTATTATCTTATAAGGTATGTGTCGGGTAATGGACCAAATATGAAGGCATAGTTTTTCGCTCTATGTCCTCTTCTATTTTTGCTTTAAATGCAATCTTCGAAAGTTGAAAATCTTGGGCAATTCCAAAGTTGTCATCAACTAGGAAAATAAAAAGAACAAGATCAAGGTTGTTGGTCTCCATCATTTGTTGTAAAATATTACAACTTCTCTCCAATATATCGAATGGACTTCTTTCTCCCATGTTTACAGGGAGATTAACTCGAAAGCGGACTCCCTCTCTAAAGAGGCTCTCCATCTTGACAAAGGCCCCTTTGCATTTTATGAATATTTTGATGTGGAGGAATGTGAAGCAATGGAAATTCATTTCTAAATAATGTGAGAAAAAAGTGAGCTTTTTGTAGCGATCTAAAGGATACGAGCAATTTCTACACCTATAGGGTCGCCAGTGGTATGAAAGATAGCATATGTTTTTTTATATGTGATTTGCATATGTATCTATATAATAGAAGAATAAGTCACGTGAGGAAGAAATTTTCTGTAGAATTAACAGAGACGATCTTAAACAGTTGGTTAAAGTTCAGTTTCTTTAGTTACATGTATATTCATTCTTAAATATAAATTTTCTTCTTCCGAAATACACACAGACATATATATTTCCAAAGGTCACACATCAAAAATTAAATGCATCACTTTGTCTCAATATTTTATTTGACAACTAATTTAAAAATTAACAATAGAATAAGATACCTGTTTCCCAATAGATAATAAAAGCAAATCCAGATGACATTCATTTTTTTCTCGTAAGAGAAGAAAATATAGGATGTAAAAATAAAAATGAGTAAACGCATCATCATGAATTTCAACCTGGCTGGCTGACAAGAAGGGTTAAATCAAAACTACCTTTAAATTTATTTGCAACCTTTTTGGGCATCCATGATGTTGTAAATTTTAACAATATAAAAGTCATATAAATTCACCATGCCGTCCATCCAAAAAATAGTCCCATGATGTTGTAAATTTTAACAATATAAAAGTCATATAAATTCACCATGCCGTCCATCCAAAAAATAGTCCCTGATATTTCTCCTCTTCTCCCTACAAGTACACTTTGAGATACCTGAACTCAGTTACGTTGAGGAAAGCTCATAAATGCAGTGTCACATCTTTGTGTCGAAATAATTGAACAATTCAGATAACATAATAAACAAATATAAATCTTTTTTCATACTTAACGAATTCTCAAGCATGAATGTGTTCTTAAAATTTTGCTCTCAATTTCTCACCTTATTGGTATCGACATCTCTAGTAACCTAGGTATAAGAACATTGGTTCAAGTGCAATAGGTCCAGGTGCCTTGCAATCCATGTGAGAACCTCGAAAACACTAAATCATAAGCAAAGGGTTGTGTTATTTTCGATCGAGTAGTATTATTCACACAAAATCCTGCATCGTAAGTTTATTAAACCAACTAGGTGGCTAGAAGCTACAACTATGCACTCCCAACAAATATTTATTAAGATGCTTGTGCAAAAGAAGGTACTTATTGGTAGCACGAAACATAAGGAAGTTTACAAGGACAACACTAAAATCTCCTTCCAAATTCCCATTAATGTAAGTTAAAAAAATTCCTAATGATAGTAATTTGTTTTCTTTTAATTGGATATTAGATTTTGGACCAAAAAAAACCCATTTCATTTTATTAACATTACAATAGTAACAATCGAGCATATCTTCCACCTAGGTTGTAAAAGCCCCTCTCTTCCTTCATTACAAACAAGAGTCTCTCATTACAAGCAAGAAAACTCGTCTTCTTTCATTGCAAACAAGAGTCTCTCATTACAAGCAAGAAAATTGGTTGTATATGATAGGTCTCCATCAATTTGTGCCCCTAGATAATGTAAAACAATATATTGTAATAACATGTGTACCATTCGGCAATTCTCCTCTCATACTTTTGATTTTTTCTTTTCTTTCCCGTGAATATTTTTGCATTGTTGTTATTGTGCTCGTATCAGTAGCTAAATGCATTGAACACTCATTTCAAGATATATTTGAAAACATGCCTTTGCAAAAGATGGATTTTGTTGTATGCATAAAACATGTGCAAGTTTATTAAACATTAATATCATTTCAAAATAAGATAGTTTATTACCATGCAAATACAACCGTAAAGTACTTGCGAAATCATCATTTACTACAAAGGCTTACAATTCAAAGCATACATAGTCTCCTTTCTTGTTCAAACCCACATAGGCCTACATTTCAAAGCATACACAACCTTCTTTATCGTCCAAACCCATGGATGCCCTTGCTTTGGCTACAAAAGTATGATTAAACATGCATCATAAGTCAAATTCTCAATTATCATACTGCAATTTATGGTGAGGACTTTTGGCATATCCTAACACAATTACCACACAATTACCAAACAAAGGTACTAATACTGCTACTTGAGATATACCATTTTGATATAGCTCCATATTAAGAAAAAAAAAGTACAAGGCAATAAAAAATTTAACAAAATTGTTTCCAAGCACACACAAATCCAAAAGCATTCTTCATAACCTACAAATGAGCTTTAGACACTCATAAACGACATTCGCCAACAATTCTTAGCTCTGTTATGAAGCAAAATGATGAAATTTGTGAATGCTTGTGAAACGAATTGAAACATTTATACAAATATAAACTGAGTATGTGCTTGTTACATATATTGAACAATAATTCTTGGTTTTTTTATGAAAGAAAGTACTGATATTTATAAATAACCAACAATATATACATGTATCAATGAATCTAGATATCTATACAAAGTTACTACAACATAGGATGCAAATAAACACATATATCCAAATTTTACTTATATTTCTATGTTCTGTATTTCTCATGCCATGTGAAATATAAACCATGCACTCCCAAATATAATATTTTTTATATCATAAAACATCTACTACTATTAGGGTCATCACCATGATCCATATCATGAATAAAATTACATGTCATACTACCAAGAGATTATTTAACTATTAATTCCAACAATATACTACATGCTAAACTTAAAGCAATAGAACTAAACAAGTTTTATCAATCACTTCTTGATGCTATATTACCCTACATCTCACCTTTTACTTTTCTTTTGGTGAGAACATGTATTAATTCCCATACTATTGAAACACCAACATAGGTCAAAGAGAATGTATGCACAATAAGTGGGAAATGAGTGTTACAACTAGAGAAATGAATGATGCCTTTCCATTTCTTATTAAAAAAGAAAGCCAAGATTAGTGATTAAGATTTCTAGAATTCCACAATAATATTATATTCACTTCTCATCCAAACCAGTGAAAAACATTCTTAAAAATGTACCAAATGGAAATTTATCCTTACACGTTAATGAGACATAAACAAGTCAAATTGCACAATATTCTTTTTAATTTCTAATTGCTATATACCAAAAGACAAAAAAATAAAAAATAAAAATTCAAACATCACCAAATGACCTGTAATTTCTAGAATCTAATAAACTAGTATTAAAGACTAATATCCAGTGAAAATGGTACATTGTTAGACAAAGAATGTGAAAGGGCACTATATTATGGATAATTAATTAACCAATTAAAGACACTATACATAAGTTCATTATTTAACAACACTGGATTACATAAAAGTAAAAAACAACGTGATATCCAAAATCTTACAACCCTCCGTTAGAGTTTATAAAGATGGATACGCATATCCATTTAATAGTGATATGTTCAAATTATTAAATAACAAAGACAATATTCTTTTAGAAAACCCTATGCAGAATTAATAAATATCTTTCGTCCTGTGAAGGAAGATGAATAATTTCTATCTATTGTCTTCAATAGATTTCGCAATGAAAACAAGCTTCAAGTGCTAGAAATCTGCCATGAATTCTACAAGATATGGGTCCATCGTGTTTTCCTTTCTTATCTTCTCGTGTAGGTTGACATAAAGAGTAACAGGAATTATTTTATTATGTGATAAAACACTCAATTAGTAGGTCACAATACAATATCGAGATAAAAATGCTTCCAATATATTTTATGTTTTACTTATAGTGGTTGGTTGTATCTCTAGAGCGAATCTCCACTTTACAATTGTTGAGAGGCAATCAACATTGCCAAAGGGATCTGATCAAACTCTTTTCAATGCATTTTGTAAACAAAATCTAACATCAATCAAGAGTTAACTTGTTCTCAATCTGAACTTTGGATTCTTAAATGATCAACAATCTATTAAGCTTTTCTATATATATCATCCTTTTAGTATCAGAATTCAACAACCTCAAAAAGGTGGAAACTATTGTTAGTGTAACTATACCTAGTTATGCTTATAAAGTGAAAGTAAAAGAAAACAATGGAGACCCATAAATACAAAGTACAATACATGATTTGAATATCAAAACCAGATAGTAATGTCACAACATGTCAAAACTATGATACATATTTTTCCAAGGAAAATGCATTCATTGCAAGTATTGCCTACACAAAAAATCAAGGATTCAAGTAACACCAATAATCTGAGAGGGGAAAAGGCATTGCAAATAGTTTGAAATATTCCATAAATCTATATAACATAAAAATAAACAGAAGAATCTAAAACTAATCACCAACCTTGAAATTGCAATATCTTAGAACCAAAAACCTTTCTTTTGAAGGGTTTTAAAAACATTGCACCAAATTGCAGTATCACAATAAACATCAATAAGCCAATAATATTACTACTATGTAGAATTCTAGGGAATACATCCATTCTTAAAAAATACTAGTGAACATCATCAATACACCATTCAAAACTATAATAAACTCAAAAGGAGTTCAATTATTTAGTCATAATTACCATCCTTGGATGATGGGGTACCTTCTCTTGCCTAAAATTAGAATATCCAACCTTAGTCATAAATTGTGCAGTGTGCGTGAAGAAAAAGTTGGAAAATCTCATGATTTTACATGGCATCACAAATACACTTATACCAATTTCATTAAGATAGCTCCATATGGATATAATTTCAAGCTTATCCAAATTTTCCATATAAAAACATTCCTTTCAAAAGTTCCATTTAATAAATTCTATGTTTAGCTATATTTAATTCATCTACCACTTATCCTAAAAGATGAATGAATCTGACTAGCAAAGTTATTAAAATAGTTCCTGGCCAACACAAAACCACCTCAACAAAATGAGAAGTGGCACAACCAGATTAATCTCTTATGAACCCAATAATAAAACTTGGCAAGACCAAAAACACACTTTAAAAGAACTAAAATATTTATAAAATAACATCTAAAGAACTATAACATTCAACCAACATCATCATCATGAACTTAAACTTTTAAAAATGGTCCCTGCACGATCAAGGCGGTTGTTAAATCAAATGCCAACAAAATTGGGCATCCATGATGTTTCGAATCTTAGTAATCTCAATCATATAAATTGGTACAACTTATTAAGCATGCAATCTCAATAATATAAGTCTCTACAATGTGAGCATGAAATGCCTCTCATCCATCCAACAAACAAAATCGATGATATTGGAGTATGATAACAATTATACTTTGAAAAAAACAAGAAATCTCTTTGATTGCACAAAGATTTACATGTACTTCCAATTGAGGTGTTTTCAAGTACTCAATAGCTTTGTCTAGCATCGAAGTTTTGTCAAACTTAAATCACACTGAACAAGTCAACACACAAAGAGAGTCTTCTAACAGGCATGAGAATTGAGTAAATGAGAGATTCATATGTAAAAACATATAATTCTCAGTAGAATTGGATGTGGGCATATGAGGTTCAACAAACAAATCTAGAATGAACAACATGCAAAATCTCAATAACGAAAGTTCGCAAACTAGAAATGAACATAATATTTTTTTATTTTTTAAAAGTGTTAGGGCTGGCCAATAGTTAAATTATACATTTTTTGAATACCACATGCAAACTCAAAGTAAGAAATTATAAAGTTTTAAAGAACATAAAGAATTGTCAAAAACACTCATATGTACTGCCCTGACCTCATGGACCTCAGACTTGACCCATAAAATCTTGACCTACTTTGAAGTAGGCTAGAAGCGAACTCTCCAAGCCCATCACATGTATACACAAGTCAAAAAGACAATGAAGGGATTCTATGACTTATTTTCATTCATTCCTTAAATCCTGACAACTAAGATGATTTAGCCTGGTTTGCTTCAAATTTTATAACGCCATTGAAATGAAGAAACATGTCTCTTATTATCGGGCTAAACTATGTGTTAAATAATCGACATTTAATTATCAACCGAGAATCGTAACCTTAGAGGTGCAAGCACATGAAGTGCAGGATCAGAACCTATCTAGCCTAATCTAGCGTAGTCTAACAATTAATGACTAATGCCGGAAAAAAAACTCAAATCCATTCTTCAATGCAATTAATGAAAGCAAGCAAAAATTCAAATAAACAATGACACCACAAGGTGTAGCTTAACATTAGACCACAAAATCCTGTCTCTCGATTTATACCCTGATCTTTAGTGGCTTATTCTTGTAGTGGTTGACTAATCTACTAGAAACCAAATCAAAGCAAAGTAATGCAACAAACAAGTTAAATCAAAAGGGCAATCAAAGAAATTAAAAGGAAACAAAGCAATCTGCAAATGAAGCTCAATAACATATCTAAAAATGAAATCAAGCTTTCAAGTCAGAAATCATTCTTCAAGTTAGCACACCATACACAAGGGAAAATGGTGAATACAATTTACAAACAACAAATATATTTTGAACTATGAATTTAAGAATGACAAACTTAAACAAGCACACAATAAATACTCAAGAAAATGAATGAGGGGAGAAGTGTTGTTTATTTCTGCATTTAAAGACTATGTGCATATGATGATATCTTGTAAAACAGTCAATCTCTAAAACAGAAAATAATCATAGAAAAATATGAGAGAATAGACTAAGGGTAATTTTCATTCTCTGTGGTTTGGATGATTTACTTAAAGGCAAAGATATTTCATAAAGAATTGATGATGAAATGAGGTGAAATACCTTCTTCAATCAACACTTATATATAATTTCAAATCAAATCTGGTTTGAGTGCAATTAATTGACATAGGACATATTTTATTAATGTAATAGATGGTTAGTGACTGTAGGATTGATTATGAATGCATGTGATCTAAAGAATATCAATCCAAAATCGACAAGTGAAAGACTAAAACACATATGTTATAAAGGCATGGTTTGTATTTGTTTTTGTATGTATTTTATAAAAGAACAACGATACTTAACCAAACAATTGAATACTATTGTTCATTGTGTAAAACCCTTTGTATCCAATGTGTGGAGAAGAACGGTGAATTGAGCAATCTAAAAAGCGATCAATGGGTGAATAAATGGTTTAATAGAATCGATCTGAAGGTGCAAAGAGAGTATTCATGTAATAGAACAGACCTGAAATCAAATTAGAGATAAAAGGGCAGATTGGGCAACATTCAAATGTGATTTAGAGTTAGGCGTAAAACAGAGTATGCAATGTGCATCTATAATAGAGCTCTTTTGAATGGAATCGTGAGTGTTATATGTGGAGGGATAAGAGGGAAATTATAATGAAAAAGCTCACAAATGGATTTTACAATCGGTGTAGCACATGTGATTAACGCTATAAATGAATTTATACACAATAAAACAGAAATGCATAGAAGAAAATAATTAAGCCATGAATAGGAATGAGTGGACATTGAGACACATAATTACAGAGTTGAAATGCTTAACCAAATGAATGCAATAACATAGAAAAGAGAGTGCACAGTTTGAAGGCAAATTCTGAGTTGAACATGCACACATAAAACATCAAACTATTAATCGAAAACATATATAACTAATACACGCATAAAAAATGAATTAAAACAAATCTAACAAATATAAATGATAAGGAAGTTACCAATCTTGAGGGGCACTCCCAAGCTGGCAATTGTGTACAAGACCACTGAATGAGAAAAACCGATCTCAGAAAGGATTTCAGATCTAGAAAAAACTAGAAGCCGGAAATGAAGAGAATGTCAATGCAATAGCTCGATGTAAATTAGCCTCGCAGACTTGTCAATGCATAGACCTATCAGAATGCCCATTACTGAAAAATATTTGGATGTTACATGTGTATATCTAAAATATCATATTTATATTTTATTTTATTTTTTCTAAACTCTTGTTAATGATAAAAATAGTATTTTAAAACACTTTGGACAAATAATATTTTCACACTTGTTAATATATTTTATTAAATAATTACAATGAATTCAATATTACACATTTTAATAAATGTGATGTATTTACACAAAATGGTGGAACATATAGTCACCTACCTATGGCAGGAACTTGTAATGTCCCCTCCCTGAGGATCTCATAGTCATTCTGTTACCTTATCAACCCCTATAGGTTCTGACAAAATTTAATAAGTGAAGGGGTTAAATTTTGATGCATTAATTGTCAAGTTTAATTAATTTCGAGACTTAGGATAGTGTGCCATGTTTAAATTGTAAATATTTTTATTATTATGTAATACTGGGGATGAGTGTATGTGCTTAGGTGGCTAAGGAGGGCACATAAGTGATATTGTGGACCCTATGATTTTCATCCACAATGGCAACTAGAAGAAAATAAGAGAAAATCAATAAAGCCACTAAAAATATGCATCGCAAAACAAAAGCAGGAAACTCGGAAAAGAAGAAAGCATGCAAAAAGGAATAAAAGTCCATAAAAACATAAAGAAGCAGAAAATCAAACAAAAGCACTGGAAAAGCAGTAAAGCAACGAAAATCTAGGAAAAACAAGATGTTGCCAAAATTAGAAAAGCGGTCCAAAGTAGAAATGCAACAAAGCAAGGAAAAAGGAAGGTAAAAGTTGTAGATGCTAAAATCAGTCAATGAAGGTGCATTAGTTGAGATGGATGACCACATTCAATGTATCCTGAGATAAATTCATGATTATAAAAAAATGTGGTGCGCCCCCTCACACATCTTTTGACAGTTTGTTTATTACATTGAGATCTATGAAGCTTCTCAGACTTGGGAGATGTGCCCCTAGTCACAGTTGGGTGATTTGCCCCATCTAATCATCAACTTAGTGAATTTTTAGCTTGGACATGAGGATTAAGGCATTCATCTCTTCTCATTGAGTTATTTGCAGGTCCATACTACTATCAGAATCGTTCTACTTGGTTCAATGTTGAAGATCTAGTCCATTGTAGCAATTTCCTTCAATGTTTGTATTGCTTATGTCTTTTGGAAGATGATAGGACCCCTAGGGGCATATGCTATTGAATCTAAGATTTGTAATGTAATATGAACTCTCTCATATTCAATATATATTTTTTGGTTATCAATTCTTCAAATTAGTTCTTATATTAATGAAATTTAGTACCTATGCTTGTTATAGTGTAAAAATTGTCTAGTTTATCCAAATATTGTATTGGTGTGACTTCTCTTAGTCCAATTATCAATATGTGAGTTGCTACAAATTATTAAGATTCTTTTAAATCCATCCAAAGCTCTAGTTTTGAAATTCGTGACCCTCTAGGGTCATTTGGACCTATTTGGAAATTGACTAGTTGAGAAGTCCTAGGTAGTGCACTTATCTTTCTGGCCTCCAAAACCCTGTCAAATTGATTCTAAACCTTTATATATTTGTTGTAGTAGGGTGGGAAAATCCATTTATCCTACCCCACGTCTAATTACTTCAAGTGAACACCAAAATCCTTGGGTTTCCATAGAATTCCTTGGGGAATGTGCATTGATAGCCTTGGCTCTGCCAAGGAAATCTTCCCAGGCATTAAGCACCCATAAATGTGCCACCGTCAAAGTATTGGACTTGTTTTCACCTTATTTGCAGCATTATCAAGTCCTGAAATTTGTCTTGGGATAATTTGGGAGATTCTAGTGATGTTTGGTTTTCTCCTTCTTAATTCTAGTCAAACTAGTTAGTCCTATGTTCTTAGCCCATCCATTGTGTGTTCTAATTTTGCAAATTTGAGTTAGTGTACCTTAAATCAGTTTGGTTATATTACAGGGCAATTAACCAAAATAATGAATGGTATGCCAATTTAAATTGCAACTAAATTATCATATGGAGCATTTGACCTTAGCCTACACCTCTTCTCACATGATGAATGACGTCGAATGAGTGTTGATTGGAGGATAAAAAATGGTTTCTTTTGATGAAGGAGATGAAAATAATATAACAAGTGAGACTTCCTAAATGTGGCCTACCAAATAGAGGTTTTATTTGACCATTGTAATTTCCTCACAGCCTTTTCCTCAACTCAAATTTTCCCAAAACATTCGGAATTGGTTAAATGTTCCATGTTTTGAACTTCTCTAGCCATTTTTGCTGCAATTCGACATTAACATCTTTGTTGAAATCATTATTTTTGGTTGTTCAAATTGTATTTTTTTTTGCATAAATGGATTTGGCACCTTTGAATATCCATAGGCACCCAAATTATGCAATTATTATAATGTATATCTATAATACCAACAATCTCAGCTAGATTTTCACAAGAAAAATTGCTAGAAAATTGATCCAAAACGTAGAGTGTTTAGCCTACTCTAACAAATTCACATAAATGTTTTGGATACAATGTGTCCATTCATGGTATTTCAAAGGATGGTTGTGATTTAATTAGGTCTCCATACATGTAGGGACTCACGATAAATTGCACAATGTCGATTTGGGAAATGGCATATTGGATGACTAGTGTGCATTTTCGGAGTTTGGGTAAAGAAATGGTGAGTGAGGTCTGAGGGTTCTGCATTAGTGGACCACTATCCCTATCCCCATACCCAGTCACATTTCTCATGTTAAATTGTCATTGAATATTAATCTAAGATTAGGCATTATTGTTAGTCATGTATTTATTATAGTACAAATGAGTGCTAAGCTTTGAAGATATCATGTTAGATTGTCATTAAATACTAATCTAATATCATTGATTGTACATAATAATAATATTTATTCAAGATTATAGTTGACTGTGCTTGACCATGGTTGACTATGGTTGATCATACTTAATTGTTTTCAATAATGATTGATTGTTGTTGACCATGATGTCCATGGTTGAACATCGTTTATTATGGATTCTAGGTTTACTATGGTTGAACATAGTTTACTTTGGTTGTGATAGTTTCCATGGTTGAATATCATTGATAATGGTTGATTATTGTTAACTATAGCAGACCATGTAGACCTTGTTTTACCATGATTTTGTTGATGGTTCTTGATATTGATTACAATAGGTTTGCAAAATCAATTCATATAGTTAACCACATACATAAGACAACAGAACACAACAAAAATCAACACATTACACATAAATTACCTTGGAAACCCCTTTCCTGGGGAAAACTAGCAAACCAGTGAGCTTTCAACTCATCTATTAATCACTCAAAAACATGTGTTTACAACCATGACTTTCTAGACCACAAATCATAATTTATTAAATGATGCCATGATCCATACTTCATAGCCATTACATCTTATTTATAGATACAATATAACCAATTGTTCATTATTGACAATCCATAACTTCCTAACCACTTTTAGTTATTATGTCACAATCGACTTGATTAGGTCAAATTTGGTCAATTTCCTATTGAGCTTCGATCATTCCATTGACCAGTTATTTTCCTTCGACCAAACAACTATTCTAGTAGGTCATCCAACCAGACTTCCCCTTTCCATCGCTTTCAGCTCTTGTCGACTTATCCCAATTTCCTATCAACTTTGCTAGTCGATTGATATGCAAAAATATAGCATTCCCAACATTTTCCCACTTGTTATCTTCTTTTCATAAATAGGATATTTAGAACTTTAGTTCACTCAAGTAGGGATAACAATCCCATCCTTTCCCTACACCAAGAAAAATTCTCTATGCTCATCGACTTGGTCAATGAGTCTGCAACATTCTTCACCATGTCTACCTTTTCCAATAACACCTTCTTGTTCTTCACCATCTCCCTCACAAAATGGTATCGAAGATCAATGTGTTTTGTCTTTGAATGATATGCTAGATTCTTCTCCCGGAAGATTCCACTCTGACTGTCTAAATCCAACCTAATGGCATGCTGAACAAACCAACCTCTTTGACACAATCTCTGCAACCAAATAGCCTTTTTTCACACATGAGTATCTTCCGTGTATTCAAATTTAGTAGTCAACATTGCAACAAATGACTACCTCCTACTCATCCAACTAACTACTCTACCAACTATCTTGAACACATGTCCATTAGTCGACCATCTATGGTCAATATATTCATCCCAGTTGGAATCGAAAAAAGCATGTACATTGATTATCCTATTTCCCTCACGCTCTCCCCTATAATAGATTGCATAACCCATCATGTTGCGCAGATACTTGATTAATCTCTTCACTGTAGTCTAATTCTCTTTTCTAGGTGTCAACAGATGCCTAATCAATACTCCCACTACACGGGAAATATTTGATCGTGTACATACCATAGCATACATCAGAATACCCACAAGACTAGCATAGGGGACATGTAACATGCACTCTCTTTCTTCTTGTGTCTTAGTACACTGTTCAACAGATAGCCTGACTCCCACGGGAATAGGTACCTTGACTGGTCTACTCTCCTGCATGTTGAAACATTTCAGAATTGTCTCACCATATTTCCTCTAACTTAACTAGAGCCTTCTACCTACAAAATCTCTCTAGATTTCCATTCCAAGAATGAAATTTTCTACTTTGAGATCCTTCATGTAGAACTTGGATGACAATTGTAGTTTCATCTATTTTATTAAATCCATGTTATTCCCGACCAACAACATGTCGTCGACATACACAACTACATATATGAAATGACCACCAACTTTCTCCCCACACACACTGTGATTGATCAGACTTCTCACAAACCCCGGCAGCTAGATATATATGTCAAACTTATGATACCACATCCTGAGTTATTGTTGTAAACTATAGAGAGACTTCTTGATCTTACAAAGTAACTCCTTTTCTCCGTCAACTATAAAACCTTTAAGTTGCTTCATGCATATTTCTTGTTCAAGATCACCGTGAATAAATGTTATCTTTACATCCATCTATTTTATCTCAGTATAAAATGCTGAAACTAAAGACATTAGTACCCTTATGTAATTTAGCTTAGCAACATGAAAGAGAATCTCACTAAAGTTAACTCCCTCAACTTGGGAATACCCTTTCGCTACTAGTCGAGCTATGTACTTCTTGACATGATCTGTTAGATTCAACGTTTTCTTGAAAACCCACTTACTGCCAATGGGTTTCCTTTCATTTGGTAGCATGAATAGATCCCATGTTTCATTATTCTTCAAGGGATCCATTTCCTCTTCCATGCCCTTTTCTAGAGTTTACTCTCTATTGATTCAATTTGTTCCTTTACTAACCAAGATAGCTCAAAAGTAGAGCAAAATTCAAGTGGACTATACATTTTTGGCTATTTCCTTGCTTGACCAAAATTTCTAACATATGGAGTTTGTTGTTCCACCTCTTTGTCAGGTTCATTTGACTCTTTCGAATCCAAACTTTCATTGTTCATTTCAAAATATTTATTTTCTAGTTTTTCTCTTTCAACCTCTTTATTCTTGGAAGTGCCTCTGAATTCTCTGAAGATCACATCTTGACTATAAATTTCCTTCCTTGTTACTAGGTTCCACACCTTATCCCTTTTCACTCCATCTTTGTATCCAATGAAGATGCATTTCTTCGACTTGCTATCAAGTTTAATTTTTTTTGTCCTTTGGGACATGCACAATGCATCACACCCAAACACTCTGACATGTTTAAGAGAGGGAATTTTACTAGCCAATGCCTCATATGGATTCTTGTCAACCAGAGCCACAATGGAGATCTATTCACTGGGTAACATGTTGTGTTGACTGCCTCTTCCCATAATTCTTATGAAATTCATGTGCCACTGATCATGCTCCCCGCTTTCTCCATCAACGTTATGTTCATTCTTTCAACAAATCCATTATGTTGAGGCATGTATGGAGTTGTGTTTTTTCAAGCTATATCGTGTTGTCTACATAAGCAGTCAAATGCTTTTTCATAGATTTCTGCTACGTTATCAGTTCTTAGCACCTTGATCATTTTACCAGTTTGATTATCCACAAGAGTTTTAAACTCTTGAAACCACCCAAAAATCTCTAATTTCTTCCTCATAAAATAAATCCATTTCATTCTAGAGAAATCATCTGTGAACGAAACATAATAAAAGATCCTCCTAGTAAAGGGACCAACACAGGTCCAAACATGTAACTATGTATTGTATTAGCTTCAATATTTCCTTAGCCTTAGTAACCCTGGATGAGAACCTTACTCGACTCTGTTTACCATAAATATAATGTTCACAAAAGTTAACTTCTTCAGAATAGTCATGGAGACGTTCAAACATACCTTTGGTTTGCATAGCATGAAGACCTTTCTCACCTATATGCCCCATCTGTTGATGCCACAACATGGTTGATTCAACTAGATAAGTAGATGTTCAAGAAGAATCAGGGAAGACCACATTTGCACTTTCGTCAGTGTCTATTCTTCCCAATAGTTTGTAGAAGGTTCCAGTATGAAAACCTCTCATTAACACCATTGCTTCTCGTACCATCTTGCATGTATCTTTCTCAAATATAGACCACATACTTGCATTCCCCATCTTGCTAACTAAGATCAAGTTTCGATCCTAACCCGAGATATGCAACACTCCTAGAAATGTTCCTATTCTTCCATCTTTATGCTTTAGTGGAACTTTACCTCATTCGACTATCCTGGTCGGTGAGTCATCTCCCAACCGGAGATCACCATCCTCGATCTTCTCATACTTACATAACCACTCTCTGTGAGGTTCCATATGATATGATGTGCCAGAGTCGATTAGCCAATAGTCTCGATTCGACATCTCCTTTCTCTTCTTACAAATATTTTTCAACAGTTGACTGACCTTCCTTAGTCTCTTTTCCTTTCACATCTTCTTTCAACTTGTAGTTTCATATATAATGCCCGACTTTATCCAATCACCAACATGTTCTCATCGCGGAAATAGGGGATCTAGTGTTAGATCTACCCCTCAACTTCGATATTCTATTGAAGGTTTTTCCTTTTCCTTTGTCTATCGGTTGACCTTTTTCCGTTAAGGATTCATGGGTCGAACCTTTCAATCTATTTCATCTCTTTCGATAAAATAGGTGCAACCACATCATCAATATTTAATGTGGTACTATTGCTTCTACTAACTATGACTAGGGTATCCTAGGAATCTGGCAAAGAAAAGAATAGGCTAATACATTTTCCCTCCTTAGTGATTTTATTATATCTATGGACAACAATTGACTGATCACAGTGTTGAATGCATTCAAGTGCTCTGTAACTAAGTCACCTTCACCCATGCTCAAAAGATACAATTTCTTTCGAAGAAACAAATTTTTAACTAGAGATTTCGACTCGTACAAGTTTCCCAACTTTT
The DNA here is from genome assembly GCA_027924585.1 of Larix kaempferi. Classification (NCBI taxonomy): domain Eukaryota; kingdom Viridiplantae; phylum Streptophyta; class Pinopsida; order Pinales; family Pinaceae; genus Larix; species Larix kaempferi. The sequence continues at coordinate 4,876,383 of BSBM01000423.1, forward strand.
CTCGTAACTTCTTTGTAGTGTCTTCTCCTGAGACATTCAACAATATAAAATATTCTAAACAAATTTAGCTTGTACTCCTTGCCTTTCTATCAATAATTTTTCAATTTTACTTAGACACACCGGCATGATTCATTCCTGGGTCGATTGCATTCCATTGTTCTTGATCTACAAGATGAGCCTCCATTTTAAGCTTCCAAAGATAAAAAAATTATCCATTAAAATTTTCAATTTCTATCCTCGATGTGCTAGCCATTTTAACAAAGAATCAATGTCTCCAGAAAATCCCATTGTAACATGTATTCACCAAATCTAGGATCATGCCAAACCCTCAACAACAAAGGCATCCCCTTGCAACCAAATACAACTCTAATACCAATTGTTGGTTCTTAATACCAATTACAACAGGTTTGCAAAATTGGTTCATATAGTTAAACACATACATAAGATAATGGCACACAACAATCAACACATTGCACATAGATTACCCTAGAAACCCCCTAGAAACCCCTCTGCTAGGGAAAACCAACAAACCAATGATATTTCAAGTCATCTATTAATCACTCTTAAACATGTTTTACAACCATACTTGCTAGACCACAAATGGGTGAAAACGCGAAGCAGGGAAACAATTCCGTGACAACGGAGTGAAAAAAAAGGGCGCACGGATGAACAGGGGAAAAAAAGTCAACCTCAAACTCTCGGCTGAGAGTTTAAAAAACTCTAGGTCGAGAGTTTTGAGAGTTCAAACTCTAGGACGAGACTTTAAAAAAACTCTAGGCCGAGAGTTTGAACCAATCGCCGCGCTGTATTTTCAAAAAAACTCTCAGACAAGAATTTGAACTAAACTTTCAGCCGAGAGTTTGGAAGGTATTTTCCGTTGGAGAGTTTATCGTCAACAAAACCTGTGAAAATATCTCGCATCTTTCTAGAACCTGCAACTTCAGCAAGCCCAAACCCCTGCAAATTTTAAGTATTATTTGTCGGACTTGGTAGCAATGGATTCATCTTTGAATCTAGTTTCCAATGATATAATAATTGTTTCATTTCGATTTGAATTTCTATTTATTAATAATTTTTTTCTAAACCTTATCCCTTAAGAATTTTATTACTCTGAAAATCACTCGAAATGAAAATTCAATATCATAACAAAGACACCACCAAAAAATTTGAAATTTCACAAAGATCATAATTGGCTCGTACTCTTCAAAAGGGTACTTTTAGTTTTTCCAAGAAGAGTCACATTTGAAAGAAAATGTGAAGACAAAAACATGTGTCGATAATGCACCATTTTCTGAACATATGTTGTTTCAATAAATAATAAAAAATAGTTCCCAAGTCTTAAAAAACTCAAAATATTGTCCGTGATCAAGTGTAGTGTGTGTAGATTATGATACTACAATTTTTTTCTCTAAAATGAATAACCATCTATCAAAAAACCAATGTCAACACAGGTCACTCATTATCCATACCTAAAATTTTCAAGTATATGCCGTTGGTTGACAACAAAATTTTCCCATGATATGTCCATAAAAAAAATTGAAAAAAACACGAGCAGAAAGCTAGTTAAATTCTCTAAAACCTTTGTGTTTACTTCAAGTTGAAATTCCTAAGGGAGATATGGGTTTGAAGAGGTCAAAGTTGAAAAACATAAAGTTTAGCAGTTTTGTTTGTAAAAAACAAGCTAAAATTGTTTCCCGACTTCATGTTTTCACCCAAATATCACTTTATTACATCACACCATGACTCATACTTCATAGATATTACATCCTATTTATAGATGCAATACAACCAACTGCTCATTAATGACAATCCATAACTTCCTAACCACTTTCGGTTATCCTTGTTACAGTTGACTTGATTAGGTCAACTTTGGTCGATTTCCCATTAAGCTTCAATCATTCCATCGACTTCTCGTCAATTAGTTGTTTACCTTTGACCGAATAACTATTTCGGTCGGTCAACCAACTAAACTTCCCCATTTTGTCTCCTATGACTCCTATTGACATATTCCAATTGACTATCATCTTTTCCAGTCGATTCATATGCAAAGAATATATCATTCCCAACATGTGTATGGTTGACCATGTTTATCTTTTTTTTTATCATGTTTAATATTCAATCCTATTGTGACATCAAGAGGTTGACTTCAATATTATGTCACATGTGATGTTATAGTTGACATATATTATGTTACATTGCAACACTAATAGATTTATTATATGGTTATATTTATTGTGTTATTCATCTTGGTCAAATTATGTAAATTGCTACATTCATTAAGAGTTGTGTCAAAAAGTGTCAGTAATCAAGGATTGTGTTGCATTACAATGTTTATCAAGGGTTATGTCTCTTTGTAATGATCCTCCATGATTATATTCGATTGCGATGTTCCTTAATGGTTATGCCACATTGTGACATTCATCTTGGTTAACTTTATGTTGAATTGTTCTGTTCCTCAATAGTTATATTGCATTGCAACAATCATTAAAGGTTATGTCGCATCAAGTTATGTTGACTTTGGTTGGCCATTGTTAAATATGGTTGACCATGGCCGATGTTGTTACTTATGGTTGGCCATCATTTACTATGAATAATAATGATTGATTGTTGTTAACTATATCAAACCATGTAGATCGGACAAAAATGATTATGAATAGAACTATGCTTAACTATAAGATACAAACAAAGATATAAATATTTTATTTAAATTAATTATAATATAATGTTAGTTTTTAAAAAATTATTTGTTAAAATTTAGTAATATTAATTTATTACTATGTTTTTTAAATTTGTTTGATTGTTTTTTCAACCATATTTTTAAATATGTATAAATACATATAATATCAAAATTTATTATTGTATAAAAATTGATTTATTAAATTTATATAATAATTATAATGAAATTAAATATTTTTATAATTATTAATATTAAAGTGTCACGTGCTCCTCATTCGACATGAAATTTAGGTTAGGGTGACATTGTAAATTTTTTAAAATTTATTTAATATTTTATTGTTTTATTCAAGTGCCACGTCCACTACATTGGACATGTAACTGCACTCTACCTCATACTGTGCTATAGAAATCACTCGACACAATTATTCAAAAAAAAAAATATAATCTGATCTAATTTCTTAACTATTTGAGCATACATTAATCTTTGATTTTTTAGTTTTTAAAACTTTCCTCCTAATATTTTTTAATCTTTGCATCCTTGACATATATTGTGGACTTTAATTTCACTTTTTTGAGAGCCATTAACTTCAAATTAGCTTTTAATTTCATTAGTTGATTAGAGAGTTTTGAAACTTTATTTCTCAATACTGAATTTTTTTAAAATTTACTTAATATTTTGTTGTTTTATTTAAGTGTCATGTGCTTTTTATTGAGCATGAACTTTAGGTTAGGATTAATATTGTTAAATTTTTGTTTACTTAATATTTTATTATTTTATTAAAATATCGTGTATAAACTACAGATTGAGCATAAATTTACACATCTCCCTCATAGTAAGTTATAGAAAATACCTCTTTACACAAAAATTAACACAAATTTTAAAAATCACAAAATTTACTTATAATTAAACTGGTTATGGTAATTTTTTTGTAAAATTATCTATTATGTCTCATGGATTAAGAATAACCTGGTTTTTGTATGAACCATGGAATCTAAGACACATTGTCCTATGATGGATAAATGTAAGGTGATTGTCGAGGCATAAAGGAAGGTTCATATAAGTTTCAAGCCATCGCTTCAAATCAAATGTTTATAATAATTCTTTGAAAGCGTTATATTACTTAAATATTAAAGGATTAATCAATCATCTTTTCGAAAGATTTGGTTATATATTTTTTACTATTGAATTTTGAACATGAATATATTGTGTATAATGATGTGAAAAGAAATAAAAATAAAAGAAGATTTGACAAAATTTTATTATATTTTTATAAATAATTATAGTTTTATAAATAATTTAAAATTATATTTTATTAATGAAAATTTCAATACTTTTATTTATAAAATTTTAAAATCTAAAACCATTTGTGTTTTCATTCTTGCTTATAAATTGTTTTAATTCTTGCTTTTATATACATTAGGGACATTATTGAATGGTGCAATTGGGTTGAGAAAACATTGATTTCAGGTTGATCAATTTGATGTTGATCTTGCATGTGAGTTATTTTAAGATTTGTAAGCAAGAGACAATGGAGATTAGTACGTTTTGAAAATTTAAGATATGATGGTGGTATACATTTTGAAAATTTAATTTTTGAGTTATTTCAGTATATCGATAGGTGTTTATATTTTAGAATTTGGAGTGAAGTAGAACCTATATTTTTTTTAGATTGCATCAAAATGAGACAAGTGTAAGTTGTCCATATTGATTTTATGGCAAGCATTTCAAATTCGAAATAAATAATTAAAATATATATATATATAAAATAACTGATAGCTATCCATTACGCATTGAGAATAACTTCAATTGTCCATTGGATGTAGTTTGGGTGGTTGAGAGGAATGATTTTTACCCTCCCCACCTAGTTTCAAATCTTGTAAGTGACATGATGCTCATGTTGAACCCCTATGTATTGACTAGCTTTCCTTGATTCCTTTGAAATAATCCAATGTAAAAGCATTTCTAAAAATGTTATCCAACCCCATTAGGCATAATGAATTTATAAAGCATTTCTAAAAATGCTATCCAACTACCCCATTCGCCATAATGAATTTATAAAGTGCTCGGGAGCAGTAGTTAGATGGGAAGCTCAAAAAATTCTGACTTACATCTGCATTTTAAAGCAAAGCAGACGTCCTCTCCCACCTACTTGATTTTTATTTCCTCTCCCGTGCATTGTGGGACTCGCCAGTTTGAACAAAGTACGACATAAAATGGCATCTTAGAAAATTTGGGTATATACCGCTATCCCATCATTGCTTTCCGTGTGATAATGAATACCCACTAATCCCCACTCCAATCTCTATTCTTTATGTGATAATGAACGCCCGTGCTAGCTGGTCCTTTTTTTTGTGTTTAGTGTGACTCATTGATTCAAAGCCTCTCCAAGCTTATTTTTCCATCGTACTCATGAATCTTGAACAAATATGAACCAGACGGTGGAATACCTTTTCTCTACAAAGTTTTCAGCTAGTTAAACTAGCTAAGAGTGCTGGATTATTATCATAAATTCTTCGTAATCAAATGAGATTATACTAGTTATACTTATCTAAATCCAACATTTATCATGATTGAAGAGGGATCCCATTTTCATGTAATCTTAAAAAAAGGATACACAACTTTTTGGATTTGGTAATAAACAAAATAGACATTTGTATTAAAGATGTTCAATAATAACATAAAAAATAAATACATTGCAAATTAAGAGATCTTTAATATCAATAATGTCAAAGTTGTAAATGTATTTTTTTGTAATTTTTCATATTTCCATGGGTTGCTATGGCATATAGTAGCTGACTCATCACTCTTATTCAAGGAAAACCACACCACTTGAAAACATTAACTCATGGTAGTAAGGGGTAGACTTCTACTCCCAGCAAATACATATGGGTTTTGAGTCGTTAAGCTCGCACTCTTAGCCAATTATAAGTAGTTTTAGGTCCTACTCTGGGACCAAAAGGAAACAACCCCCTATAATATCCCCAAGATACCTAGTATCCATATTCCCCATCATCAATAGGGCTAGTTGAACATCATCGTTGAGGTTATATATAGGTCATGTAGTATCAAGTATCCACCAAGATTTAGTTCCATATATGAAGCCAAAATACTATTCCTAATTGCAATTTTACCTCATGCCCAAGGGGCTTGTAACACCTCATATAATTTATGAGCTAAATAAAAAATTATAATTTCCATGATTTTTTTGGATTTTTATTATGTTACGAATTTGAAACCGAAGTTTCTAGTAGAAACCCTCTTCATCTTTATGAAAATGAAAGCATAACCAAAGGAAAAATTATGAAGAAAACATAACGAGAAAATTTATGTTTCAATGCAGAGAGGATAGTTAAATTTATATTGTCTAGAAATGAGAAGTGACCATTAGTTGTAAGGTCAAAATGTTTTAAAAAACTAATGGTTAATTGAAATGTGATTTTATTTGAAAAAAAAAATTAAAAATTATTATAAATATAAATTATATTGAAATAAGTTATGAAATATTGGATTAAGAAGAATAAAAGATTAAATAAATCTTTATTTTAAATAATCCATTTTTGTATTCAACTCGTTATATTTGGTGGAACGATTTCTGCATATTGTTTCACCGATTTTGAAAAGTGCTTTGTAGTTGTTGCAAGACATGGGAAGCTCCAAAATTCATATAGATGGCTACAACTTATTCTGAGAAGAAGTCGAAAGTGTTTTATGTTTTTTTTAAAAGCAGTGATCCGCTCTCGCTTACTTGATTGTTGATTCCTGTTATAGTCAATTTTGTCGCTCCAATAATAGTGCATTTATTGTTTCTGTTTCAGGGTATGAACAGATGGATAAATCCTTGTATATAATCCAACGATTGATATCCCTGCCATAGCAATAATAAGTATAATGTTGTTAGGTGCTTATTAAAAACAGTTTTTTTTCCGTGTCAAGGGGATATATAAGCTTTATTCAAAAGTCAAAATTTTTTGACTTTGTATTAATTTTTAATTTTGATGTTGATTATTGTAAAGTGTTTTAATGTTTACAGAAATTAACTATTAAAATGAATTTTTGAAAATTCCAAAATATATTTTTTATTTTTTGAAAAAAAAATCAAAATTTTGTATTGATCAAGTACACTTTAGATTTTATATAAATCTCTAGAGGATGTTTTTTATTTTTGAATATAAAAATTATTTTAAAAAAAAATCAAAAATTTTACACATCATCCCATAACTTTAGTGCTTACAAAACAATACATTAATAACAAATAAAAATAGCAGCAAAGCAAGATTAGATTGCTATAGCGCAGAATGAAGATGGGCGGATGCTTCACGGCCATCCTCGGGCATATAATCATTTGGGTATTCGATTTGGGGATCCAAATTTTTTTTTGGATATTAATTGATTATGGATGAGATCGATTTCTCTGATCTTTTCTCACTACCTGCAATCATCCCAGGAAGACGAAGAACGAGAATAATTAGAGGTCATGTCGCTACTGGCAATCAAGAGGCAGTTGCCATTTCCGCACATGATGCAAACACTCGAGCCCTCAGTCATGATATTTCATAGAAATGGGCAAAATGAAGAGGCAACCGCCATTGCCGCAGATGATGCAAACACTCGAGTCCTCAGTCATGATATTTAAGGTATTTAGGCATTATATTTTTGTGGCACCTCAGTAGAATTTTAAGGGGTTATTAATGGTTGAGTTGAATTTATTGACTGTAAGAACAAATGGATAATTTTACTATGAAACAGGCTTGGCTTTTAATAGAAGTACTTTATCTTAAACAACTGAGAATTTGGGTGACAGTGAGAGGACCCAACAGTTTTTTACACAAGAGAAGAGTGTGATACATTATGGTGTTTATTCATCAATAAGATTGTCTTGGGAGGCCATTTATCCTAGGGTAGCTTATCTATTGAGACTTGTCACAAGGAGTCAATGAGCAATCCTAACCTGTTGGTTTTGAACTTATGACCTCTTTGGAGATAACATATGTTCTTAACCATTAAATCCACTCAGGTGCTCTCAAATACTCTTGTAATAATGTTATAAGAAAATGTGATGAAACCATAAATGGAAAGCTCAACTACGTCTCATTTAGAGAAAAGTTGTTACCGATTTCTCCCCCCTCCTTTCTAAAATTTACAATTATGTCAGATAAGTTAGTTGACATCGTTAGCGACCGGGGGTAGATTAAGATCCAGCGAAAAGGGCGCTTGTAGCCGTGAGGAGCTACAGATCGTTGCATCATCCTGTTGCTGCTGAGAATAACGAGATGTCATGAGATCGATGCCGAACAAAAGCTTCTGTTTTTTGTTGGAGACCGTCTGGTTCTCCACGGTCGGATTTTGTGAGCTTGACACCATTGTAACGCAACTAAGCACCTTGATCGTTGTTACGAGGTGAAAGCAGAGCAAAAGGAGCACAGGAAATTGAACTCATGGTTGAATCTTGCTTTGAATAAAAATATGGCAGCAGCGGCCACTGATCTTGTATTTGACTAGAGGCGGAGCTGGTGACATCAGTACTCAATAGGGCGGCGCTGCGGACGCCAGTACTCAGTAAGCATGAGAAAGTGCATGCCCAGTCTCCACCCTTACTCGGACTGCGAGTTGACAATTACTGCCAATGGATAGTCTCTCTCACAATGTTAATAAAGTCGTCAATACAGTTCAAAAGTGTTTTTATAAATGATGGAATGCATGGATCCAAGTTATGTAATTGTTATCGGCTCATGTTAAATAAGGAAGTTTGTGTAGAATGTGCAATTAATAGAATTATGCGTCAAGATGTGGACTGCTTGTAATTAAATACACTATATCGAAATAAAAGTGATGGCAAGTGGAACGATAAAATATCATCATATTAAAGAATCCGGTTATGGATATGTTAATGCAACGGTTATAAATAAATGAGTTGGGTATTAAATTAATTATGCATGTAAACAATGTAGGCTTAGGATTGTTTCCAGAACTATTTGGAAAGAGACTCTCCAGCAATTAGATATGCGTACAATATGGAAGGTTGGACGGTTGGACTGTTTCGAGATTGTGCTTTTCAATGGTTCTGTGAATGTAAATATATTCCTTTTATTTCAGCTGTGGTTTTATGGACAGTTTGGCATTCGAGGAATGCAGCACTATTTGAGGACATGACGCCCTCTATTAACAATATCATATGCAGAATTATGGGGGTCATTAAAACTCATTGCTCAAGCATTGGCAATTAAAGAGTCACAAAACAATCTTTCTTTCAATGCACTTTTCACCATAGTAGCATAATTCTAGTACGAAAACGGATACGAATACGATTCGATACCGAAAAAATACTTAATAAAAAAATCTAGTACCAATAAATTACGGAAGTAGAGTGCTTATATATAATATTTTTTAATCAAATATTTAAAAATATATGGTAAATGTACATAGACATTTATATAATAAAATCAAATATATTTAAAAAACAAAAAAATATAATTTCAACAACTTGCGAGATGACAAATGTGAGTGACGGCAACTAGTTATTAATAATTATTTTAATAAGAAAGTATAAATTGAATAGTATTTATGTTTTATAGTGTTTAAGTTTGTTTTTTTTAAATTGGTTTTCAAACTTTAATTTTCTATTACTAAGAATCCGTATTAGTATTACACTTTAATTATGCTACTATGCTTTTCACAAAACGGTGGCTATTTGGCTTTCTTCGATAGATCGGCTATTGATGGGCGTTGTGCTATTGGTGGGGTTATCTATATCAATAAGGAACATTATTATACTCTGAAACTCAATTGTGGCACTGGCACTAATACCAAGGCTGAGATGATTGGTTTGTGGTGTTTTCTTACAGTTTCCAAATATTTTGGTTTTCATGAAATCTCAGTTTATGGTGACTCCAGGGTAACAATCAAATGGACACAAGGGGTTTTTAAAATCAATGTCATCTCTCAACATCACTAGTGTCGCAGAATTAAGGACGATATACTTTTCTTCAAGAATATATCTTTTGAACATATATATAGACATCATAATGCACTTGCTGATACATTATCCAAAAATGCTCATGAAGGCGGTGAAGGTTTTATTAGGTGGTAAGAATATCAAGAGAGTCTTCTACTCGACTCAGATCAGGTTTTCATGTCATACTTGTAGTGGCAATGCAATTTTTGAACTTTTGATGTATTGATCTATGAACAAACCCTAGCGTGATCACGGTTTGCACAGGATGATTTCTTTGTTATTTTCTGTAATCTGGATGTTGATTTTGGGTTCCATAGGGCCTTCTTTTCTGTATAAGTCATGTCTTCACAATGATTTATGCTTTTGTACCATTTGATTCTTATCAATGAATACTAATAGTATGGTTCTTTTTTTCTGCTAAAAAAAGGATTGTTTCCATATAAATAATAGATGTAAGTTACCACATTTTGACTTATGTAAAGGACATAATTATGTTATTAATATGTTCTCACATAATCAATGGAATTATATTAGTTTATTATGTTTTAATATTATATTGTTTTTATATTATGTTAATTTAATATAGTGTAGTCTTGTAATAATGCACTTGCTGATACATTATCCAAAAATGCTCATGAAGGCGGTGAAGGTTTTATTAGGTGGGAATAATATCAAGAGAGTCTTCTACTCGACTCGGATCAGGTTTTCATGTCATACTTGTAGTGGCAATGCAATTTTTGAACTTTTGATGTATTGATCTATGAATTGACACTAGCCTGATCACGATTTGCACACGATGATTTCTTTGTTATTTTCTGTAATCTGGATGTTGATTTTGGGTTTCATAGGACCTTCTTTTCGGTATAAGTCATGTCTTCATAATGACTTATGTTTTTGTATTATTTGATTCTTATAATGAATACCAATAATATGGTTTTTTTTCAGCTAAAAAAAGGATTATTTACACATAAATAATGGATGTAAGTTAACCCATTTTTACATAACCATTTTGACTTATGTAAAGGACATAGTTATGTTATTAATATGTTCTCACATAATCAATGGAATTATATTAATATATTATGTTTTAATATTATATTGTTTTTATATTATGTTGATTTAATATAGTGTAGTTTTGTAATGAAAGAATTTAGTGTAATAAAAGGTATAGTGTGTTCTCATATAAAGATACGAATTATGAAAAGGTTTGGGTGAAGCATTTTGCACGTATACCTTGAAAGGATTGATTTTATGATATTATGATAGAACAATGTATTTTATGTAAATGGGTTGAGTATACTCTATAAAATGGATTGATTAAGTTTTATAAATGGGTAGATAGTGTTAATTCTATAAAGGAATTGGAGTTGATTATGTTGATGGGTGATGTATTATGTTTCGTAATTGGAGTTGATTATGTTCATGTGGTTATATACTCTGCTTATTGATAGGAATATATTATATTTTACAATGCAAGGAATTAGACCATACTACTATATTATGTTTCACATATTAAGGTTGATATGTTAGAATGTTAGGGTTATATATAAAAAGGTTTCATGGTATTATAACAAAACAATTATATGAAGGTATTATGTTTTTATAAAGGAGGTATTATGTTGTTATAATGGAGGTATTATGTTGTTATATCATATGTGGTTGATTATCTTAAGATAATAGGTTTTTATATAAAAGAATTGATTAGGCTTGTACATAGCGACCTTAATTATGTAATGTAAGGTATCTTAAGTAAAGAAAAAAATTACATTAATGTATTATGTTTCTTTTCGACGAACTTATATGTGGATCGAACTAATTAGTGAAGATATGCACTAGGCCCTTAACGTAAATGAGATCTAGGAGTTATCCAAATCGTAACACCATGGAGAATACTAAGCAATTATAGTCAAAGACAAGGAGAATTAACACCTAGACATGACATGTTTGCATTTAAAGAAGGTGTTGATGCCCTGAAATTCTCAGCATCGACAATAGGGATTCTCCCCAATGAGCGATCCTAATTAGATCGTCCATTGTTTGGTATGGAGAATCCATCCAGTTAACGGTTCGACTACCGTAGGTGTAATTGGTTAAGTTCTTTACCGGTTGCAGCCCGATTCACCATTTATGTAATTTTATTTTAAAATATGAGATACAATTTCCCTAATTAATGCAATGGAATTGATAGGTAGAAGCCTCACAAGTGATGCGCAGGTTCTTGCCTCTCGCCTTACCACTTCTACCTTATCAATTCGATTATTATCTAATCTAAACTAACTATCATATCCCTACAAGGAGCAATTTAAAGTAAGAGTAATAAGCTGAAAATGATCAAGTACATTTAATAGATATCCATTAAAAGAAACATTCACATTTACAACAGAAATTATCAAAGATAGCTTTGATATTGATTAAAGCAATTTATTACTCTGTTATACATAACCATTTGCATGAAATAAGGAACATTCACCATCATTGAAATAATTCGAAAGAATTAGAAAGATCTCACAGTATGATAGATGCGGAAAAAGAAATAATTATGTTCCAGCGATCACACATTCCAGGCAAACATCAATGCAAGCTTTTTTCCAGCAAACTAGTCCCTTCTCATTAGAAAAGAAATAGTTCTTTTACAAAAATGTCTCCAACATTTAATTGACCATAAAAAATCCTTTCTGCTTATTCTCCTTTTCTATTTATCTTACCAAAATTTTGTCCTCTAGTGACTCCTTGTTTACCGTAACCCTAGGAATTCCCAAAATTTGTCATTTAGTGCTTACATAAGAAAATACAAAAATATATTTACAATTAAAATTAGGTGGGCCCTTTTAAACTAGAAATAGAATCTGCCCATGCATTAGCCTCTTCAGGTATGATATTAAATTGGACAGGCTCCAATACTTTTAAGGACACTTCATGATATGACAACTATGTTTCTATATTCGCCAATCCTGCTACTGTAGCCTTGCAGCTATCTTCCATAAAATAGGCATTTATAGATGCTTGTCCCACAAAGTGGTGGATGTCTTCTTCTATGAGAATGCCCAATTTTCAGATGTAGTCTAGATCTTCCCGCAACCCATTCTACAGTTTTCCTATACGTTGGTCTCTTGAAGGAAGCTCATTAATCTTCGGGACCAAAGAGAGATGACATTTCTCATGAACCTGATGGATTTTCTCATGAAAAGCTTGACACTTTTGGACAGTCTTAGGAATTTCGTTATTTAGTCTCCTACTAGATTTCCTACAAAATTCCAGAAGTGCCCTATCTGACTTCAGGTCTACTGTTTTCTTCGGAGGAAAATGATCAGGGGATTATGAGTTAGTTTCTCTCCAGGCCATCTGGATCTAACCTTATATGCAATATCAAGCAGTTTTTTTCTCATTGCTAATGACTCTGCAATAATCACCTTCATCCTCGCCATCAACAACTTCATCTTGTAGATTTCTTCTATGAGTTTTTCCCGAGAGCGATATATTTGTTCCTGAATCTTGCATGCTTGTTCATAAAACAAAGTCATGTCTTGCTTCCTATTATCTGCCAACTCTAGCTGCTCTGCCAGAGATTCCTTTTATCTTAACAATTCATCCATTTGAGTTTTCAATTCCTTGGCCTTTTGGTTTGCGACTGATTCTCGCACTTCCAGGTCTCTGATCTTTGCTTCGAAATCACTTCTCTCACCCTCCATTATCAACAATTGCACATTTAATGCTTCTTTCTCTGCATCCAGATTTTGGTAGTTGGATATCAATTTGTAGTTTTCAGATAATGTGGCCTCAAATTTCCTTTTCAGCTCTATGCTTTCACCCAGCTCCTTTACCAAGTTGTCCTTCAATTTCAACATCTTCTCTTTTTTGTGTTCGACATCGTTCAACAATTTGTCAACATTATCTACACTTGCTTGCGCAACATCTATGTTGATAGATGCTATGAACTCAGGGTCTTTGTGGGTACCCTCCATGATTGTGTTTTCCTGGACTGTGATGACATTGGGTTGGGTGCCCATTTTCAATCTCTTCTATATCCTCCTCGTGATGGTCTTTCTTTTTGAATAAAAAATTATCATTTCCAATTTGGCCATAGTAGGTTGCTTTGATGGGGTGAATGGGGTGAGTCTGAGCTCAGCAAATGGGAGGTGACCTCCAGTGAGTGTCACATTAGACACCTTAGGTGGGTCTACATCCATGTGTTGTGGACTCATGTGTTCACTATGGGTTCCTTCTTTATCCATAGCTTCCTTGAACCGATCCTCTTCTTTTCTTCTTAATTCCCTAGCTGCTTCCTTTCTTTCCTTCTCTTTCCTTGCGTTTTCTTCTTCTTTAAGCTCTTCCTCATATTTTCTCTGTTGTTCCTTAGCAGCTTCTCTTTCTTGCCTCTCGTCCTCTTCCTTTTGTTGTCTCTCTGTTTCTTCTGCTTCCTCTATTTGTAGCCTTTCTGCTTCCTCTTTCAGGTTCCTCTCTGTTTTCTTGGCAGTGTTGGTAGCAGTACTAGGACCAACTCCACTCTTGTGACCAAATAGTTTTCTCCGTTTGGTCATATTGCTTTCCCTTCGATACACTTATTCGTCCTTCAAGAAATGATTTGTGTATTCGAAGGTAATTTTATAGGAATCACATTTTCGAGTGCCCTTATCTTGGTTATCATGCCTTACAAAAATCTTTGTTCCAAAATGAAGGACTCCAAATCTTTGACAAAATATTCAGCTCCCTTCGCCTTAGGGAATTTGTACGCATCGATAGTGAACGATAGTGGTGGGTAGGAGGCCTTCTTCTTCTCATGGAGAAAATTGCCAACTCCATTGAAAAAAACTTTCCTTACGACATCTTTCTGCACAACAAAATTGGTAGCTTATTTAGGCAACAAAGAAGGGGGTTGGGTGCCCCCATACATCCTGAGATAAGTGCCTTCTGCGGAGAAATAGTAATCTCCATATTCCTCGATAAATGCCAAAGCATTATTGGATAGACAATTTGGTTCCTTATTGAAAATTAGCCAGTAAAGAGGCATGCTTAATCCCTCACAAATTAGTTTGTAGTGACTTGCATATTTGTGAGCCCATGTCATCTGATAAGCTACATGAAGGGGAGAGTCTGCCTGATTCCAAACACATCCCAAATCAAGGAAAGGGTTTCTGATTAGTATGCAATCCAAGAGTTAGGAAGACATGAAGAATTCATCCTTCTTCTGCATCAATCCTCCTTGTGCTTCAACAATGTGTGATGCCGTGCTTTCCGAAATGATATCTTCCCAGTTGAAAATTGTACCATGCATGGCAATGTGGTACATCACTGGTACCCAACTGATTTTATAGGTCTTTCCGTTTTCCAAGCCAAAAACCCTGCTTAACATCAAAACTATGATTCTATACGGGGTCCTTAAGCTTTGACTATCCTATTCTCCTCTAGACCTCAGTCTCAACTGTTTTTCAGGGACCATTATCTTCTTAGCATAATCGAAGTGATCTGTATTGACCTCTCTTATCTAGTCATCAATCATCATAACTTTAGGGGAGGGTAGATTGTATGCTACAGCTATGTGGCCTAGTTGGAAGGATGCGAGCCCTTCTCCTTTGGCATCATATATGATTCTAGTGGTAACATCCACCTAGCGCAAGATCCATCCAATAACCTCTAAGCAAGGGAATAACTCAGGGCGTGTGGCCGCCTTATGGAGGTCGGACCTATTAATGTTCTGGTAGAGCATTAACTCTTCGATAGTTTCTTCAGGCACATTTCCATCTCTGATGACTCTGTATATTTCACCCCATTTGAACTTTCATGGCTCTAGTGTCTTCGAACATTGTCTCTAATGGGGTATCCAACACTATTTGTACGTCTGAATCCGATTCCACCAACTTGGACTTTCGCTTCGCAGACCTTGTATGCATATCAAATCTAATGAGACACAAAATGAATAAGTGAGGAATCTTCATGAAATCGTTTAAAATAATTCATTATTCATAGTATAGCAACTAAGCAGAGTTAAAACAATATTTAAACGCTATCATTGTTTGTTTAGATTTTAAATTGCAATCGAGTCTTCAAGTATAACCGTGGAAACAAACCAAAGGTACCTATTTCAACTGTTTACATCAAATTTTAAAGCCTTTGTGTGAAAGACAAGCTTAATTTTTCTTTGGCTCAATGCATAAACAAACTTATAAAAGGAAAATGCAGCTTGGGAACATTGTAGCATACACAAATAGTTAAGCAAATGAAGACTTTCATGCTGACAGACCAATGCTTCTAAGGTTCGCTACACTTCAGTGACATGCAGATGTGTGGAAAACAGAGTGCAACCGGAAAATAAGTAGAATTGTTTTGACAAATTCCTTCCAAAGGTTTTCATTAATAACAAAAAAATCTACATTCTTAAAATGAGCGATGACAAACAATGACTCGGTAAAACTGATTTCGGGGTCACTCAAACTATGTTTCTTCAGTTTTAAATCTTGCTCGAATGAAAAAAAAATTCTTCTTTAATTAGAAACACATGTTTGATGGGTGTGACGCCTTCAAGCTTAACATGATGTCGAGAAAGAATCTGGCATCGACAAAGCGACTACCCGGGTGCCGTGTGGGATTTGAGAAAAAACTGGTCTCGACAGGAAACGAGAAGGCGACATCCAAGGCTAGACCTCCATAAGTGTAAAAGGCGTGGTTATACTGAAGAAAAAGTGCGACAATCCTAATCTATATGCCCTGGAAACTCTCGGTTTTCTGCGTGTTACCCAAATTTTGAGTTGTTCAACGCTTAGGTTCTTAAAGGTAGGTTTCATGAGGGTACGGAAACTGGAAAAAAAATGTAAAAAACCCCACTATCCGTGGCAAAATTAACTCCTTTCCCCACACGCAATCATTTCGACCGAAAGGACACGAGGGTTACTACAGGTGTGACTAGGTTGTCAGGTTAACATGATCTACTAGATCGAGAAACCTTAGCCAGGTGAGGCCATGGCAGCCCCACTCAGAAACACAATTCTTAGCCCAAACTAGATAACCCTAACCCAAAAGACTTTGAAAAACAAGGGTGGGGCAGACAAAGGTCTAAAATAAGGATAAAATGCCCAAAACAAGACATAGTTACTAAAAAAGATGAAGGTGAGGGTGCGAGGTTTCCTACCTGTCACTCGCAGAGTGGCCGTGAATTTGAGCTCGACCATGTTGAGTACTTGGCATCCGATGACTAACGGTGGCTAGAGTGAATAGACGACATTTTCTTCCCTTTCGCTAATGCTGGCATAAAAAATCTTTTTTCTCTATATATAACAAACAAAACCCTTGCAATAAATGCGAATGGGGTTGGTAGGTGGGGCATTAAATGACCAAGTCTGTTGGTGCCAATGCCCCTTTTCACTCTCACTTTCCATTGAAGAAAAACCTCTGCCAACTATTTTGGCGTACTTTCCCCAGTCGCTGCGACATGGTCGGCACAGTTTCCCCCGATTGTTGTGACACAGTTGATGTACTTTCTTGCCAAAATGCTGCAGAACGGTCGGCACATTTTGGCCCGATCGCAGCGAAACGATTGGCGTATTGAAATGATTGCTGTGAAACGGTCGGCGAGCTTTGCCCAAAGGCAACGAAATGATCGGTGCAGACTCACTAAAACACTTGCGAGAAGTTCAGTGTGAACTCATGAAAAAGCCACGAAACGGTCGGTGCAAACTCTCTAGTCGTTGCAAAACGGTCGACGCATTTTGCAAGATCGCAACGAAACGATCAACGAAATTCACCCAAAGGCAGAGAAATGGTTGGTGCAAACTTTCCAGAACGCTACGAAAATGTTGATGTATATGTAACTTCGGAATGTATTTCATATATATATTTATTGTACTCTTATAGAGATGTATTATTCCTCTATACGGAAGTGTCGTCATTTGTACTTTCAAGTGTCGCAAGTGGTTAACTTGCCGATGGGTTATTAGACCACCTAATGTGGGTGTCGACCCTAATTTAATGTAACTAGGGTTATTAGGCTAATTTAGACAAGTCGGCCCCATAAGTATTTTAGGCAGGTCGGACAAGTATAAATAGAGATCGGGAGATCTCTATTTAGATCATCTCATTACTCACTCTTCTATCACTCGGAAAGTGGTGCAAATGTGAGGAGGAGGATCAACACATAGGAGAAGTCTATCTCTTGTACTTGGGTTGTACTTTGGTTGTACTATTGCTTTATCTATCTCTGAGGAAGTTGTGGGGTTTTTCACCTTAGGGTTTTCTCCATGGAAACTCTGTGTGTCCATTGTCTCTTATGGTTATGCTTCTTGTGATGATTGACATGCTTGGTATGATTGATATGCATTGATATACTGTACATGTTATTCTATCAGTAAAGATCCTATAGCATATTGAATTAATGCTTAAAATCTAACATGATCAGAGCTAACCTGAGACGAAGACACTGTGCAGTTATTGAAACCAGGGTTTCTTGTTTATTGGGTTTCTCTCCACAGATTTTGGAAAAGCAGTATAGTAGATTGACTCTAATCATCAAGGAGAATCTATTTGTCCAATCAGAATTCAATTATGAGCTATTTCAGTTTTGGCCTTAAAAATTCGGGTTCCAACAAAAATAGGAATTTCTGAAATATGAAGACATAGCTGGAAGATCCTTGGAAAAATTGAAGTTTAGTGCTTGGGATCGAGATTTTTGGCTGGGTAGATCGTCGGGAAACGAAAACCCTGATTCAGGCTTCTCCTTAGTGAATGCGGGAAGAATAAAAGACATTTCTAAAGGCTGAAACTTTGCAGATCTGAAATTATGAATATACCAGGCTGATCAATTCATCAAGGCGCATCTTTCTATCCTTTCAGAAGTTGGAAATTCAAAGTTTGAAATTTTAGGGTTTATCTGACAAACCCTAATCCGGCACCAGATCCAGTTTTCAGCAAATCAAGTGGTAAGACCTAAATCTTTTCTATTTCCATTTGAAGTACTCTTTAGAGATGTCTCACCACACCAAGCTTGAAGATAAGCTTGAAGGGGCTGATAACTTCCGAGCATGGAAGTATAGGATTGGGTTGATCCTCGAAGAAAATGAGTTGGATACTTATATAAGTGAAGAGGTCCCTGTCCTAGAGGGAGAAGAGGCTAAGGATTTTCACAAGAGGAACTTGGTCAACGCAAAGAGATTTATTGTTGATTCTATTAAATATCATGTCATCCCCCATGTGTCATCCCTAAAGACACCAAAAGAGATGTTTGATTCCTTGACCAAACTATTTGAAGGGAAGAACATAAATCGGAAGATGAGCCTGAGGAATCAATTGAAGAATATCAAGATCCAGAATGCAGAAACTATGCAGTCATATTTCTCAAGGGTCTCCCAGATAAAAGATCAACTTGAAGCTGTGGGTGAAGACATAGAGAATGGAGAAGTGGTGATGAGCACTCTTAATGGCCTTCCTAGGTCATGGGATTTGTGCTAGGAAGAAACTTATCTCTTTCAGTAGACTGTGGGAAGAATGCTCACAGGAAGAAGCTCGAATTGTAGCTCGAGAAGAGAAGATGGGGAGTGAAGACCAAGCACTCACAACTCACTCCAAAAGACATGGTGACAAGAAAGCTCACCATCATGGCAAGAAAGAAAAACATCACCATCAGAATCAAAGAGGTAGTCCCAGACATCGAAGGAACATGTCCAATGTCTGTTGTTATACATGTGATGAGAAGGGACACTTTTCTAGAGATTGTCCCAGAAATAAGAAAGAGGGTCCTCACAAGAAGAAGAACTTCAAAAGAAAACATCATGCTAATGCTGCAGAGGATGATGAACCTCCTAGGAAGAGGGCTAGAGAAAATAGTGAAGATTCTTCAAGTGATGAAGAATATGTTTTGATTTCTGCTCTCACTGGAACCATTACTCATGGAAGTAATGATTGGCTTACAGATAGTGGGGCTTCTAAACACATGACAGGATTCAAGGAATCCTTTATGAACCTATCTGAACATGATTCACCCTACAAGGTGAAAATTGGGGATGACTACCAGTATCCCATAAAAGGCAGTGGTGAAGCCTCCTATAAACTAGACTCTAGAAAGTCTATGAAGATCAAAGATGTACTCTATGTTCCAGGACTCAAGAAGAATCTACTCTCCATATTTGCATTGGATGCAAAAGGCATGAGGGTTGCATTTATAGATGTCCAAGTCCTAATGCGGCCAAAGGGTAAGACTATAGATGATGCAGTTGTGATTGGAGAGCAAGAGGGAGGATTATACAAATTGAAGGGCCAACTAGAACAAGCCATGGTCCATGAATCAGTAGAACCAAGTGAACTTTGGCACAGAAGGCTTGCACACATGCACTATAGGTCATTACCAATTGCAAGCAAAGTGGTCGAAGGTCTTCCTGAAATACAGACAAAGCGTGAAGGCATTTGCAAAGGTTGCGCAAAAGGAAAGAATACAAAGAATACATTTTCAAGCAGTGAAAGTAAGGCAAAAAGAATCTTGGAGATTATCCACTCTGATGTATGTGGTCCGATGTCATCCAGATCTCTGAGTGGGTATGTATACTATGTCTCCTTTTTGATGATTTCTCTAGGAAGACTTGGGTCTACTTCTTGAAGAACTCTAGAAGAAGTGTTTACTGGAAAGAAACTAGATGTGAGCCATCTCAGAATATTTGGTTGTCCAGTATACAATCACATCCCAAAAGATAAAAGGTCAAAGTTGGATCCTTCAGGAAAGAAGGGTATATTCGTGGGTTACAGTGGAAGCTCAAAAGCTTACAGAGTCTACTTCCTTGGATTCAAGAAGATCGACATCAGTAGAGATGTAACATTTGATGAAGGATCAACATACCTCAAATCTAGAAAGAGACCTATTGAAGACAATGAAGAACCCAGAATATCTAGAACACAATACACCACTATGAATGAAGTAATTCCTGAAGAAGATTGAGAAATGGAAGTTCCACAAGAACCTGTGGATCCACCTCGTGAGAAGAATCCTCACAAGAGGAAACCAACATGGGCTAGAGAGCTCATCCAAGATGCAGAAAGATTTGGCATTCCAAAAGAAGAACACAGAGAAAGGAAAAGGACAAGATCACATACTAGTTATGTTGCTATGCTCTGTGACATTATGGATAAAAAACCTTCCAGTTATGAAGAAGATGCAGAAAAGAAAGAATGGAAGGATGATATGATCCAAGAATACTAGTCAATTATGAAGAATGATGTTTGGGATGTGGTCCCAAGACCAGAAGGGAAGTCTGTGGTAACTTCCAAATGGATCTATAAGATCAAGCATGCTGCAGATGGCAGCATAGAGAATTACAAAGCTAGGTTTGTAGCTCATGGCTTCTCCCAGAAAGAAGGGATCGATTGTGAAGAGACTTTTGCTCCTGTGGCCAGATACACTTCCATTAGATCAGTACTTTCTCTGGCTGCAGTGATGAAATGGAAGGTACACTAGATGGATGTCAAGACAACTTTCTTGAATAGTGTAGTTGAAGAGGAAGTGTATGTGGAGCAGCCACTCAGGTTTGAGACACATGACAGAAGAACATATGTGTGCAAACTGAAGAAAGCCCTGTATGGTTTGAAACAGGAAACCAAGACCTGGTACGGCAGGATAGATGGCTTCCTATCTAGTTTGGGATTTACCAAGGGTAAAGCGGATTCCAACCTTTACTACAAGGTTGAGGAAGGAAATCCAGTGATACTACTATTGTATGTGGATGACCTGTTTCTGACAGGTGAGGATAGACTGATTGCCGACATGAAGAGGAAGCTGGTTGCCGAGTTTGAGATGAAGGACTTAGGTATGATGCACTACATTCTTGGTATGGAGGTGTGGCAGAGTGCAGATGGAATCTTCCTTGGACAAGGGAAGTATGCAGTAGAGATCCTAAAGAGGTTTGGGATGATGGAATGCAAGTCCATGGACACACCTATGGAATCGAACCTGAAGCTTCTGTGTGATTCTTTATCTGAGCCAGTTGATGCTACAATGTATTGTCAGATGATTGGGTCCTTGATGTACCTGACCAATACGAGGCCAAACATTTGCTTTGCAGTGAAAACCTTGAGCAAGTATCTGACAGATTCGAGACATGTTCACCTAATAGCTGCAAAGCATGTTCTGAGGCACCTGAAGGGTACAGTGGATTATGGGCTCAAGTATGAGGCGAATCAAAAGTTTAACCTGGAGGGTTATGTTGATTCAGATTGGGCAGGCAGTGCCATTGATCGGAAGAGCACTTCAGGGTGTTGCTTCAGTATGGGATCAGGTGTGATCTCTTGGTTTAGCAGGAAGTAGTCCTATGTGGCACTGAGTACAGCTGAAGCAGAGTATGTCGTAGGTTGTTCAGCTAGTTGTGAGGTAGTATGGCTTAGGAAGCTATTGTGTGATTTTTTTGATCTTCGGTTGAGTGCTACTTGTATATATTGTGACAACTAGAGTTGTGTGAAGTTGTCAGAGAACCCAATGTTCCATGACAAGTCGAAGCACATTGAGATCAAGTTCCACTATATTAGGGATATGGTGCAAAGAGGAGCAATGAAGCCCATGTATGTTGCGATGGACGAGCAGATACCCAATGTGTTGACCAAGCCGCTTGCTAGAATGAAGTTTGAATGCTTCAGAGGGAGACTTGGTGTACTTCAGATTGAGATGCCTTCCAGATGGAAGTGATGAGTTCGGAGACACAGATGCACACTTGTCCATTCTTACGTGGTGGTAGGTTGGTCCTCCCATGGTAAGATGTAAGGGTCGAGCCATTCTTACATGGTGGTAGGTTGGTCCTCCCATGGTAAGATGTAATGGCTAAGCCATTCTCACATAGTGGTGTGTTGGTCCTCCTATGGTGAGATGTAAGGGCTGGGCCATTCTCACATGGTGGTAGGTTGGTCCTCCCATGGTGAGTTGTAAGCGCTGATGGGATTTTTCGACATGGTAGTAGGTTGGTCCTCCCATGGTCGTTGATGTAATTGCCAAGATTTTCCGACATGGTAGTAGGTTGGTCCTCCCATGGTCGTTGATGTAATTGCTGAGCCATTCCAACATGATAGTAAGTTGGTCCTCTCATGGTCGTGATGTAAGTGTTGTGCCATTCCGACATGATAGTAGATTGGTCTTCTCATGGTCGTGATGTAAGTGCTGTGCCATTCTGACATGGTAGTAGGTTGGTCCTCCCATGGTCGTTGATGTAAGTGCTGTGAACCTTTCATAGATGGTAGTAGGTTGGTTCTCCCATGCTGGTGAGTGTAAGTGTTGTGTGTGTGCACCTGGGTTGTACTTCGTGGACTATGTGATGATCTTAAGACATTGATGTGATAGTTTGGTACACAGGTTTTGCAGAGGCATATGATCAGTGAGATGCTCTTGCAAGTTTTGCAGTGGCAGTGTAATCAGTCTTGAGAGATCTTACAAGTTTTGCAGAGGCAGTGTAATCAGTCCTGAGGTGTACCTACATGATGGCTTGCTTGCAGAGATGATGATGATGATCATGTGATGATATACATCAGGTGGATGTATGGTGAGTATCAGGTTGATACTCTATGGTCGTGGACAGGTTGTGCAGTGGCATGTAAAATATCCTGGGAGATTCGAGAGGTTGAGCTGTGTGCTCGTAAAAGGCCTAGGATGCTCTTACAAGGTTTTGTAGACACACGTGATGAGTCCTGAGGATTCCATAGTATGACCAGTGATGATGAAGACCTACAGGTGGTGGTCCTACATATAGCATGAAAAAGGGCTGTCTCTGTAGAACTTCCTATGATGAGTAGATTCAGAGATTGGACAAGATAGCAACTGTGACGATGATTCGATGACAATGATCCAGAGAAGAAGACTTGTGCCAGATGATCTGTGTCGAGAAATACCTTCCTATTTAAGAGGGAGTGTTGATGTATATGTAACTTCGGAATGTATTTCGTATATATATTTATTGTACTCCTATAGAGATGTATTATTCCTCTATACGGAAGTGTCATCATTTGTATTGACAAGTGTCACAAGTGGTTAACTTGCCGATGGGTTATTAGACCACCTGATGTGGGTGTCGGCCCTGATTTAATGTAACTAGGGTTATTAGTTTGAGTTAGACAAGTTGGCCCCATAAGTATTTTAGGCAGGTCGAACAAGTATAAATAGAGATCGGGAGGTCTCTATTTAGATCATATCATTACTCACTCTTTTATCACTCGGAAAGTGGTGCACATGTGAGGAGGAGTATCAACACATAGGAGAAGTCTATCTCTTGTACTTGGGTTGTACTTTGGTTGTACTATTGCTCTATCTATCTCTGAGGAAGTTGTGGGGTTTTTCACCTTAGGGTTTTCCCCACGGAAACTTTGTGTGTCCATTGTCTCTTATGCTTTTGCTTCTTGTGATGATTGACATGCTTGATATGATTGATATGCATTGATATACTGTAAATGTTATTCTCTCAGTAAAGATCCTATAGCATATTGAATTAATGCTTAAAATCTAACAGAAAATGTCAGTGAAAACTCGCCAGAGCGCTACGATTTGGTCGGCATAATCTTGCTAAAACTTTGTGACTGTTTCGGTGCAAAAACCTGAGTTGCACTTAGTAGAAAACTTAATTCATTTTTGGAATCTTTTCAGGAGAATTCTAAGTGTCAAAAGGGGAACTCTTACTAAGAAGGAATAAACTTTGAAAAATAGGAGGGGCCTAATAATTTTAAGAAAAAAATTGGGATTAGGTTGCAACTACAACAAAATGGTCTTGCATGCCTTCCTCATTTCCTACTAGCAATAATAATTACCCTCCTCATAGAATCTACATTATAGGTGCATTATAGAAGCCTATGAACTAACTTAACCTTTCTGCGAAATACATTTTAAAAGCTCTAAGTTGTGAATCTTTCCAGAACGCTATGAAAATGTCATCGCAAACTCGCCAAAGCACTACGATTTGGTCGGCATAATCTTGCCAAAATGCTGTGACTGTTTCGACACAAAAACCTGAGTTGCACTTAGTTGAAAACTTAATTTATTTTTGGAATCTTTTCAAAAAAAATCAAGTGTCAAAAGGGGAACTCTTACTAAGAAGGAATAAACTCTGAAAAATAGAAGGAGGGGCCCTACAATTTTAAGAAAAAAATTGGGATTAGGTTGCAGCTACAACAGAATGGTGTTGCATGCCTTCCTCATTTCCTACTAGCAATACTAATGACCCTCCTCATAGAAGCTACATTATAAGTGCATTATAGAAGCCTATGAACTGACTTAACCTGTCTGCAAAATACATTTTAAAAGTTCTAAGTTGTGAATCTTGTGTGCAAGTGAAACTCCAGCTACTCATTTTGCTATCTATAACACTACATATTGTCCATCCAAATACTTTTATATGCTGAAATATTTGCTTGCACCATATAGAATTATAATTTTTTATTAATTAGGTATACTAGTATTACTCAATCCTTTTTATTTGTATAAGAATCCCTTGTCTTGGTATGCGCCCTCTAGAACTCCCAACTCTAGATTACATGCAACTAGGCTTACAATTTTTGGTTAATAACATGTAGAAATAAATCTCAAGCCATTTTAATTGCACAGTGGTCTTAGTCTTAGTATTCCCCCTTAAAGATTGAACTTTAGCTTATATGGTAGTGGTACAAGCCTTACGATTTCCGGTTAATAATGTACACTAATAGATCTCAAGCTCTTTTCATTGCATAAGTGGCCTCAGTATTAGAATGGTCCTTCTAAAATTTGAACTTTGGCCTACATGGGACAAATGAAGATCTTCTTTTGTTGTGTTGGTTGTATACCCTTTGTTCATCATTACATATAGCTTCTCTGGCTGAAATTCATTACCATGTAGCTTTATGAATTTAAAGACTTGATAGTCCATTATCCAACAATAATGGTATGGTGGTAACTTGGTAAGTTCTCTAGAGTATTATGTTTGTTGTTATTGCCTTGAGATTGGATTTTTACCACTTCCAACTTGTGAGGACTTTTTTAATATATTGATGTTCACAAATGTTGTGAGCTTTGGATGTTGACAATTGCAAGTGATACGATGTTCTTTCTTTTATAGAGGGGGATTTGGATATTGTGTTAGTTATCAGGAATTGTCTAACTATATTCTCTTTTTTGTTTAGTTCACAAGACTATTGTACACCATACCAACCACATGATTCAAATGATTTGAATAGATGCATGGTAAGGGACTCTGGACATTTATAGCAAGTTTTCTTAGTGGTCGTCTTGTTAGTGTTAGGATATTCCTATACTCCATCCTAGTCCCACCAGTATTTTGATCATTTACATTTTATGTCATGCATGCAGAATTAGGGTTTGCATGCAATTAGGGTTTGCATGCATTTTGCATGCATCCCAGTCATCAGTCCCAGCTCCTAGCCCCAGTTGGCTAGCCCCAATGAGCTTCTATTGAATTAGTTTCAGCCCTCCTAGAGCTTAGTGCACCCTTCTTTCAGTTATTGCATGAGAAAGGCGCCCTTCCTTCAGTTAGTGTCAATTACACTCAGTTACATTCAGTTACATTCAGTTAACTGAGTTCTCTCCTTGATTAACTGACCCTATCACTCCGATGGACCTCCAGTGAGACTAGATTGCCCATTCTGACTGAAGTTAGCTCCTCATGCACCCTCCACTGAGCCTCCTTCATTCAGTTAGTCTCTTCATGTGCCAGTTACATTCAGTTACACCTACCATACTCAGTTAGACTCAATTTGACCGACATTTGACAGTTACTTGTGCATTAATGACTCCACCGATGATGAGATAGACTACTAGTTGTGCTCCGATGACTCTCCAGTGATCTCTTGATCACTCCATGAAGGATAATTCGAATTGCCTCCTTAGGAATTTGAATTCCTCATGCATTGTATTATTTATATGTCCATTTGTGATTAATAAATTAGTATGTCCGAAGTATTATTGCTTCTATCTGAGTTCTACTGTACCACATTATTTTGTTGCTTATTATACTGTATTCACTCTTCTTCTATTTTCTTGCTTAATCCATTATTCTCTTGTGAGGCATACATCATCTCTTAGATCTACTGTGAGGATTTTCACATGGTATCAGAGCATGTTGAGAGTATTGTTTGTATCCATTCTTGAGAGTTTTTTGCAGGTTATTACCAAGATTTCGAGTGCAACAGTTGCAGCAGAATCTGCATTTTTGTAGCAGTAGCAGTTGCAGTTATTCTATATTGTTTTTGTAGGTCCTCTACAGCTTCTATGTATTCATCGGGAATTACTCCTCTTTCTCCATTCAACTATGATGAATGGAAACCACCAATGTGAGCACATTTGAAGAAACATGGTCTCTTTGATAATTGATTTGAAAGAGAGTTCAAATCCTTTGAAGAAGAGTATGACTAGATAAATGAAGGAGAAATAGCTTGTGCAGCCATGATGTATGCTATGTCTCGATGCATGTTATATCACCTCCCTGATTTTTCATCTCCAAAAGATCTATGGGCCTACTTGGATCAAAGATTTGGCAGACAGAATGAAGGTATTGGTCCAAACCCTTTCGAGAGGAAGCAAAGTGACGCATTCGCTCCTCTTGATGATCTCTCAGATCATGTACCAATATCATCTCATATTGAAGTTGTTGACAAAGAACTTGGAGATTCTCCGCTCATGCTCAAAATTTCTTATCTTTATGTGCCATCTCACACTCTAGATATTGCAGAAGGTCCTAAATCCTCTCTTGCACTAGAGTCTATTGGTTTACATCATGATCACATGATTATTTCAGAGGTAACATCAGCTATTGGAGGTAATGCATTTGCTCCTCTTCAGCAATCATCTCTTATTTACTACTATATGATCATTAGCACATGCTTTCAGAAGGTTATTGAAGAATATGGCCATTGCCACCCGCTTGAGATAATTTCTCATGCATTATATGATAGTTTTGATCTCACCCCTACTGGTTCAAAGGAGATCTCAAGAAACTATTCTTCAAGTCTTAAATCTGATTTGGATTTCAATCAATCATTATTTGATGGTTTTTTTTGGCATAATCTCACCCATGATGGTTCAAAAGAGAAGACAAAAGACTATCTGCATACTCATGATTTTGATCCTACCTCAGCTAATTCGAATCACAGGTTCAAGGATCATTCTCATACCTTTGGACTTTTTCTCATCACATTTGATCTGAAGAGAAAGTACAAGCACATGCTTTCTGAGCATGTTCCACTTCTTCCCAAGAAGAAGAAACCTCCAGACATATGACCAAGCATCACACCTGCTTGAGTTTTGAGCATTTATTTTTGTGTGTGCCTTACAGTCTATTTTTGAGGGGGGGTATTTTTCCCGTGAGTTTTTCCCCATTTCCTCAGTTTATTGACTGTTATTAATCATTGTATTGGGTGACCTTTGGTCTTAGTTACCAGGGCCCAGGATAGATTAAGGAGGGGTGTTAGGATATTCCTATACTCCATCCTAGTCCCACCAGTATTTTGATCATTCACATTTTATGTCATGCATGCAGAATTAGGGTTTGCATGCAATTAGGGTTTGCATGCATTTTGCATGCATCCCAGTCATCAGTCCTAGCTCCTAGCCCCAGTTGGCCAGCCCCAATGAGCTTCTCTCGAATCAGTTTCAGCCCTCGTAGAGCTTAGTGCACCCTTCTTTCAGTTATTACATGAGAAAGGCACCCTTACTTCAGTTAGTTTCGGTTACACTCAGTTACATTTAGTTAACTGAGTTCTCTCCTTGATTAACTGACCCTATCACTCCGATGGACCTCCAGTGAGACTAGATTTCCCATTCTGACTCCAGTTAGCTCCTCATGCACCCTCCACTGAGCCTCCTTCATTCAGTTAGTCTCTTCATGTGCCAGTTACATTCAGTTACACCTACCATACTCAGTTAGACTCAGTTTTACCGATAGTTGACAGTTACTTGTGCATTGATGACTCCACCGATGATGACATAGACTACTAGTTGTGCTCCGATGACTCTCCAGTGATCTATTTATCACTCCATGAAGGCTAATTCGAATTACCTCCTTAGGAATTCGAATTCCTAATGCATTGTATTATTTATATGTCCATTTGTGATTAATAAATTAGTATGTCCGAAGTATTATTGCTTCTATCTGAGTTCTACTGTACCACATTATTTTGTTGCTTATTATACTGTATTCATTCTTCTTCTATTTTCTTGCTTAATCCATTATTCTCTTGTGAGGCATACATCATCTCTTAGATCTGCTGTGAGGATTTTCACATGGTATCAGAGCATGTTGAGAGTATTGTTTGTCTCCATTCTTAAGAGTTTTTTGCAGGTTATTACCAAGATTTCGAGTGCAACAGTTGCAGCAGAATCTGCATTTTTGCAGCAGTAGCAGTTGCAGTTATTCTATATTGTTTTTGCAGGTCCTCTACAACTTCTATGTATTCATCGCGAATTACTCCTCTTTCTCCATTCAACTATGATGAATGGAAACCACTAATGTTAGCACATTTGAAGAAACATGGTCTCTTTGATTATTGCTTTGAAAGAGAGTTCGAATCCTTTGAAGAAGAGTATGACTTGTTAAATAAAGGAGAAATAGCTTGTGCAACCATGATGTATGCTATGTCTCGATGCATGTTATATCACCTCCCTGATTTTTCATCTCCAAAATATCTATGGGCCTACTTGGATCAAAGATTTGGCAGATAGAATGAAGGGATTGGTCCAAACCCTTTCAAGAGCAAGCAAAGTGATGCATTCGCTCCTCTTGATGATCTCTCAGATAATGTACCAATATCATCTCATATTGAAGTTGTTGACAAAGAACTTGCAGATTCTCCGCTCATGCTCAAAATTTCTTCTCTTTCTGTGCCAGCTCACACTCTAGATATTGCGGAAGGTCCTAAATCCTCTCTTGCACCAGAGTCTCTTGGTTTGCATCATGATCACATGATTATTTTGGAGGTAACATCAGCTATTGGAGGTAATGCATTCACTCCTCTTCAGCAATCATCTCTTATTTACTACTATATGATCATTAGCACATGCTTTCAGAAGGTTATTGAAGAATATGGCCATTGCCACCCGCTTGAGATAATTTCTCATGCATTATATGATAGTTTTGATCTCACCCCCGCTCGTTCAAAGGAGATCTCAAGAAACTATTCTTCAAGTCTTAAATTTGATTTGGATTTCAAGCAATCATTATTTGATGGTTCTTTTTGGCATAATCTCACCCATGATGGTTCGAAGGAGAAGACAAAAGACTATCTGCATACTCATGATTTTGATCCTACCTCAGCTGATTCGAATCACAGGTTCAAGGATCATCCTCATACCTTTGGATTTGTTCTCATCACATTCGATCTGAAGAGCAAGTACAAGCACATGCTTTCTGAGCATGATCCACTTCTTCCCAAGAAGAAGAAACCTCCAGACATATGACCAAGCATCATACCTGCTTGAGTTTGGAGCATTTATTTTTGTGTGTGCCTTACAGTCTATTTTTTAGGGGGGGTATTTTTCCCATGAGGTTTTCCCCATTTCCTCGGTTTATTAACTGTTATTACTCATTGTATTGGGTGACCTTTGGTCTTAGTTACCAGTGTGTAGGATAGATTAAGGGGGGGTGTTAGGATATTCCTATACTCCATCCTAGTCCCACCAGTATTTTGATCATTTACATTTTATGTCATGCATGCAGAATTAGGGTTTGCATGCATTTTGCATGCATCCCAATCATCAGTCCCAGCTCCTAGCCCCAGTTGGCCAGCCCCAATGAGCTTCTCTCGGATCAGTTTCAGCCCTCGTAGAGCTTAGTGAACCCTTCTTTCAGTTATTGCATGAGAAAGGTGCCCTTCCTTCAGTTAGTGTCGGTTACACTCAGTTACATTTAGTTACATTCAGTTAACTGAGTTCTCTCCTTGATTAACTAACCCTATCACTCTGATGGGCCTCCAGTGAGACTAGATTGCCCATTTTGACTCCAGTTAGCTCCTCATGCACCCTCCAATGAGCCTCCTTCATTTAGTTAGTCTCTTCATGTGCCAGTTACATTCAGTTACACCTACCATACTCAGTTAGACTCAATTTGACCGACAGTTGACAGTTACTTGTGCATTGATGACTCCACCGATTATGAGATAGACTACTATTTGTGCTCTAATGACTCTCCAGTGATCTCTTGATCACTCCATGAAGGCTAATTCGAATTGCCTCCTTAGGCATTCGAATTCCTCATGCATTGTATTATTTATATGTCCATTTGTGATTAATAAACTAGTATGTCCGAAGTATTATTGCTTCTATCTGAGTTCTGCTGTACCACATTATTTTGTTGCTTATTATATTGTATTCACTCTTCTTCTATTTTCTTGCTTAATCCATTATTCTCTTGTGAGGCATACATCATCTCTTAGATCTGCTGTGAGGATTTTCACAGTTAGATTATTTTATATGCACATTTTTCATCTATGAATTTGTAATTTGTTTTATACGTCATGCAAGATAACTTTGAGTGGCTTGGTGGAGACAATAAAAAAGTTGGTGCTATTCACTTAGAGATTATCTCTCTATAGGTATGTTTTTGAAGTTGTCAAATCATAGCTTGATTTCCATTTCCTTTGCAATTAAAGAGTTATTTTACGTCAACCTTTGTTATGAAATTACTTAGCTAAGACTTCATATTTCAAGTTTTACTTTTCTTCTTTGGATTTTTATGTTATTATTATTATTATTTTTATTTTCAATTATACTTCTATTTTGAAATTGGAAAAGTGGATCTACTGTTCTTCACAATGTTTTTTTTATATTTTAATAAATCTTAATTTTTTTTTCTAAATCATATCTCCCTTGAAAGTGGAATATTGAAGCTTCTTTTATATCCATTTTGATTTTTTCTTTTTCTAGTTTAGCGTTGACAATATCTCGTTATAAATGATTCAATAAGTAAATGATTTCATCTGTTGATGATCCATAGAGCTTGCTTTCTTATGGGAGCAATGAGCCCTTCTCCTATATTGTAGGTGGTTTTTCTTTAAAAGTATGGAAACCTATTATTTGAACTGTTTGAAGGAGCATCAACTTAGCCAACTTAGATATGGTGCGTATCAAGGTTGAGTATCATCTTTACAATGTTGGGTTATTGAACATGTATTATCACCATAAGTATACCCCATTTTTTTAGTCACTTATCACCCATTTTGAGACCACATTATGCAAACCAAACCCTAAGAATAAAAACCATTGACATGTTTTATGTTACAGTTGGAATCATAATGTGTTAATGTTTGCAAGAAATTGTGATATATTTTTAGTCTGGAATTTGGTTATATTTAAGGGTGCTAGCTCAATGGAAGAGCACCTTCCTTACATGTATGAGATTGGTGGTTCGATTCCTCCCTGCCCTATCTACATAAATCAATGACTAATTAAATGACCATTCAACAACAATCAGTGACTAAATAAATGACCATTTAACAATAATCAATGACTAAATAAATGACGAGTTAAAAACAATCAATGACTAAATAAAGGACTAAATGTACTACCAATAACGATAATTAATGACGAGATAAATGACCAAATAACGATAATTAATGACTAAATAAATGACTAAACAGTGACAATTAATGAGCAAATAAATGACAAAATATATGACCAATGCATGAAGCAATTCATGCAATTTATGACCAAGTGATAAATGACCAATTTAGTTGGGTGATAAGTGACTATTAATTTATGACTAGCGGTCACGTGACCAAATTTAGTCATTTATCACCCATTTTTAGTCACTTATCACCCATTTTGTACTAGTGAACTTAAGGTCCGATAGACCAAAGTTGGTGTCAATGGAAGTTAACCATCATCATCGTCATGATCATCATCATAAATAAAAACTAGTATCATAAAAAGAAACTTTTTAGTACTCTAAAATAATAACTCAGCAACACATATAACTTAATAGTGGAACGACATATTCAATTAGTTAGAGCTTGACCTACCCAAGCATGATTGGGCTTCATATGGGGGTAATTAAATACTATTGTTGAGTTAAAAAAATTACTATTGTATAATATATTTCCATCCATTGTTAAGTTTAGATATAAAATTTATATTTTTTGAATTCAAATTTTTTTTTTTTAATATTTAATTTAATACTTAAATTTTACAAAACCCTTTGTAAAATTTATATCACACTTAAAAATTAATTTATTTTAGCTAAACTCCAACCTAGTAATTGAGAAGGGAAATATGTTTTAAAAACCTTGAAGTAACCACGATGACATCACCAAAAACAAAAGTACATGTAACCTAACCAAGCATCGTTGGGCTTGATATTATGGTAATTAACAGTTGTTGTTGGGTTAATAAAATAATAAAATAACTATTGGACAATATATATCAATTTGTTGTGTTAATTAAATAATTATTGTACAATATATTTAGGTCGATAGGTGTTTATATCTTAGAATTTGGGGTGGACTACCATCTATGATTTTCCTAAATTGCGGGAGGATGGGCATCGTTCAAAATTTGAAATAAATAATTATAAAAAAGAATATAAAAAATAACCCGTAGCTGAATCATGGATAACTTGTAGCTACTGCATCGATAAAGGGTCCCTAATGCATGAATAAGTAGCTGAGGCATGGATATTTGGAAGTTATTGGCATACAACTAGTTAAAATGGAAGAAAATGAAAGATTGCAACTTAGCATTGAGAACACGTAATACATAACAGTTACCGTATGGGTTAGGTTTTGGGCCTATTTAAATAGAAAACCCAGTAGGCTAAAAATACTAATTGAATTGAGAAGCCAACATGAGAATCATGTAATTATGCAACAATTTTATTTTGACTTTGGATTTCTTTCTTTTGAATATTTCTTCTTCTTCTTCGATTTATTACTCACAAAATATACATATCTTCTGAGCTTTTATGAGAATGCGAGTGTATGTATAGAAACCGTCCAAATAGTTTTGTTTATCTATTTATCACACAATTCTTTCAAAGACAATGCTAGAAATTTTCTGCAGATTATACTAGTTTACTTTTCTTCCATCTAGGAAGGCATTTATGATGCCATGCAGATGCCATATGGAGCACATGGCCCTTACCCTACATATCAAGTTGTCAAGGGTACTATTGATGTATGCTTCAACATTGTGCTTTTTGAAAATAAACACACCGTTGTATTTGCAGTAGTGGTGAGTGTCGACATTATTAATATATGTTAAGTGTATCTTGTGGGTTTGTTTATTTATTTTTGTTTGATAAATTTGAGATTAAGTTGGCCTTAAATTCATTTGGTTGTAGGATGGAGATGGGTCAGTGCCATTGTTTTGGGGGACAACAGTTAATGGATCTCTTGTTTTCTCTTACAATCAATGCATGTTATAGGATGGATGTGGAAAGTCTGTTGCACCCTTCTCAGCATGTAGGTTATATGGATTTAAGCTTTTAGATTCTAAAACGTTCAAATTTGATACGCCAATGTAAATACTTGAAATTTTTTAAGAAGCATTAAACTAACAAATTTATTTAACTTAGAAATTGTCAAAATTTTAGAAATGAGAACAACACCTCATAAGAAATGTATAATAGAGACTATTACAAATACTTGAAATTTTCCATGTTAATGAAATTTCCATTAAATATGCTTTGAAATTGTGGATTTTAGGGTGAATGTTTTGGGATGGTGGGGGATTGCAGAACTTTGAGCATCCTATGAATAAGATGAAAGCCATGCTGAGGGTCAATAGTGAGGGCCACAAGCGTGGAGCCACTTTCAAAGTGGATAAATTCACTAGGATCAATAGCATACGTCGAGTGGATAGTGCATCCAATTGGGAAACCTTTGTCTGATAGCTGATTCATTTTTTCTTCCTGTTTTTTATGATTATTTTGCTCATAAATGTGGATTTGGATTTCCATGATAACGGTGATAGTTGTTAAGAATTGTAATCTCAACGGTTATGAGTTGGTTAATTAGTTGTGTTTGCTAGTTGAGTAGGACACTTCGCTATCCCATAGTATTTCATGTCCCATAGTATTGGAGAGTAGTATTGATGTGATTTAATCCTATATAAGCCTGAATTTAATAATAAGAAGGAAATGAATATGCCCATTTGTGTTCTATCTTCTATTTTCTTTTGTCTTTTATATTTTAACATGGTGTCAAAGAGTATGGCCTGATCCATACCTGTTGTTGTTGGGTAAGCCTTTTCACATAGTGGAAAGCACAAACGTGTAGATCAAGATGGAACACATCGACGTGGAGGAGAAGCTTCATAGATTTGGGGATGCATCAAATATTTTTTTATTTTATTTATTTTTTTGTTAGAGCCATCGACTCACTTTTTGTTAAGGCAAAGAGATCCACCAGCTCACTTTCTGTTAAGGCAAAGAGAGCCACCAACACACCTTCTGTTAAGGCAGAGAGAGCTATTGGTGCACTTGTTTTTAAGATGAAGAGAGCCATTGATGCACATTCTTTTAAGGCAAAGAGAACCACCGTGTAACATCCCAAAAATCGCTAAAAATTTAAAATTTTTGAGATAGCAAAATCACTAAAATTGCTAACTGTGGAATAAAAGATATTTAACTAATTAACTAATGGCAGCTTAACACAATTACAATTTTTATTCCTGAACATAAAAGGACAGTAGATTATAAATATAATTCGATATACATTACTTAATTTCTCATGTGTTATGGTTCTAGTGATAATACTGAGGACTATGTTTGCATGTTTCTAAAGGGGTTCCTACAGGGTGCCCTTAGGTTTACTTAGCTTAGATAGCTAAAGCATTGGACCTTTTTCTTTCGCAAATCTGTAGGTAAGGTAATAAGACAATTCAAGTACTTCAAGAAAATTATATATGCTTCAGCTAGCCATCTCTACTATAAGATAGATATGTGTACTGCCGTCCATGCAGGTATCGATGGTGTTAACACCCAAATTGACCCCTAGGTTGTAAGAAGGGGAATTCGGGGTAACCACTAACCAATATTTGGACTGATGTTACTGACCCAACACAGTCTAAGAGGGCTCTCTCAATAAACTAATGAAAAAATTGGAAATAATCAAGGGCGTCAACCATGAAAAAGAACACCAGCATTCATTCTTCAAGATGTTCTATTCAAACATACACAGAAGGTCATATTTCTTTCGGACAAAATTTACATCTATAAACCATTGATTGGAGAACAACAGGGATCTATATTGGGCAATGGAGTCAATTTGAGCATAAGATAAACATCATTATCAAATTATTAGCATATACATTCACACACGGGCAAGGTAGAAACCAACTATTAGTCAAAGTGATTTAATTGGTGAAACAGAAGAGAGATGAACAATCCATTGATATAAGGCATACACAGATGAATCCTATACCAACTTTAGCAGAAATATTTTGTGAAATACTTGGTAAGAAATGAACAAGGCATAATTTCTATGAATCTCATTTAGATGCTACATTGAACCAAGTACGAAGGAATATTAACAATCATGGATTAACAAAGGAAAGAAACACATATCACATAGGAAAGGGAAAAAAACTACTAGACCAATTACACAGGAATCCCTGAAAAATGCATGTAAGCTTCTGACAACTTTATTCAAAAAAATATCTCAAAATAACAATAGTGGACAAGATATGCAGAGCTCCAAAAGTTATCCACCCCTTCCATTTAAAAATACCTGGAACTTATAGTGGCTTGGAGTCTCATACTTGGCCCATTTGAAATAGAAATTAGTTACAATATAGAGAAACCTCATCATACTTTAGATGTCACTATCATAAAAAAGAAAATATAACAAGATAAGCTTAACTGCTTTCTTGCATTTGCCGGTATGTCGTTAAACAATATAAAATATATTAAAATATCTGTTCAATGGTGAAACTTCTTTACATAACAGGAAACCCACTGCCACGTCCTGAAAAATCAAAATCCTAAATATATTACAAACTTTCATATAAAAAATAAATTGATATTTAGAAAATGCATAGATCCAAGATCTAGGGGGTAGCAACTGCTAGTGGAGTGTGATAGGTATATTTCATCCTTCTGTATTTCTCCACAAGGACCCAAAGTTCAGGTGTTGGGATGTCGTAACTTGTCATCTCTTTCACTAGGACCCTTATGTCAAGGTGATCAATAGAAGACATGGGTGGAAGCCCTTCACCGATAGAGGTCAACCTGTACAACATCTCAAACTCTTTGGTCATCTTGTCCATCAAAATTTTCCCTGTAAGTGGCAGGGTCAAATGTTGGAACTTTGAATGATCCATCCGCCTGCTAAACATCAACTTTTTATGCTCACTTTGGGGAATCAATTTTTGCTTTTCATCCCAAAATGCAGGAAATCCTTTTTCTATTAACCCTTCAAACTGTCCTTTGAACTCTGTTAACTATCCATTCATTTCATTTGCTTTGGCTTCCATAGTTTCGACTAATGCATGCTTCCCCGGGATTCATCTTGTTGTTGCAATGGTTGTGACCCTGTCCTTAATGTTCAAATCTATGATATCCTTATCTGTCAAACCATTAAAAAATTTTATAGCATTATGCGCAGTCTCCTTTGGCTTTTTGTTCAGCTTTTCCTTCATGGTAGTGCAGCTCCCAAAGGCATCAGTGACTATCTTTTCCTTTATCCTCATGAAATCTAGATAAGGTCTGAACCTCTCAGCTTCCCGGATAATTAAATCCCAAACCAAATGCTTGCATCCCTGCATAGTTGTTTGCCTTGTAACTTGCTAAGCAAACCTATTATTAATCTTTAACAATTCCTTATACTTTTCCTATAGGGCATGTGTCCTTTTTTCCTTTTTGTCATTTTCTTCCTTTAGTCTTTGATTTTCCTCTTTAATTTAGTTCTCATATTTAAACCTCCTTTAGGCTGACCTGGGACATGTCTTGTACAAGGCTATCAGTACCATCCTTCTCCTTATTCAAGCCTTCGCTTGCCTGCTGTGAACTTATATTTGACAAACTGCTCTGCAACTCTTCAATTTGACTCTTCAAACTCATCTTCTATTTCTCCCAGCATACTTCTTTCTATTCAAACCTTAACAATTTAGCTTTACTATTGCTGATCTC
The DNA here is from genome assembly GCA_027924585.1 of Larix kaempferi. Taxonomy (NCBI): domain Eukaryota; kingdom Viridiplantae; phylum Streptophyta; class Pinopsida; order Pinales; family Pinaceae; genus Larix; species Larix kaempferi. Next base: position 4,914,055 of record BSBM01000423.1, read on the forward strand.
CCTATTTAAATCTTCTTTTTCTTGTATTAACTTTGTCTCTTCAGGAGCTTGTATCAACTGGGTGTTGGGGATTTTCATTTTCTTTGTAGGATCTGGATCAAATTATCTTTCTCCATTAACATTTTCTTGCTTACTTTGCCCCCGCCATCACTTTCAATTAAATCAAACTACAGCTTTTTGACCTGTTGCTGAAATGCTTTATTCTCTAACCTTTCATGTTTTAACTAGGCATCCATTTTATTTACAGCAATTTCCAATTTAGAGATCTTCAAGGCTGCTTCCACTAAGTCATCATATAGACCCTCTTTAATTTGCCTATGAAATTGAATTTTGTCAGGAAAGGGTATCTTCTTCTAGTTTATTCTCGCTTCTGTCATTTTTTCTTTATTGGACATCGTAAGATTGAAAGTGTGTGTCTTGATGTCCCTACTCATCATCAAAGACATCTATGTTTTAGACAAACTCCTTACTGTGGGAATTAGTTCAAAAAGCTTCTGTGCAGATGCTTGCTTATTTTGCCCATGATACTTGAACATATCCTCTTGGGATTGAAATTACTGTCCTCCCTCCCTCCTACGGTATCTTGGAATTTATACTCATGGACTTGGATAACTAGGGTTGATAACCCCTCTTTCTGCTCATCTATATCACTTATCAGAACAGCTAACTCATCCGAGGTTTCCAATTTCAGTCCTTTCTTTTCATTTTCTTCCTCTTCTTCTATCTCAATGACTTCTTGTAAATCTCTCTTCATGCCTACCTCTAGAGTGTTAAGTAGTTGGTCTACTTCCATAGAATCATTAGTCACGATTGAAGCTTGTACTTGTGAATTTAGGGTTTCTTACCCTCCGGGCTCATATTGCAATAAATTCTGCCACTTCAACAATCCTTCAGTCTCTTGATGTTCAAATGTCTTCAAGTTATTTTTCTTCTCCCTTTCGGCTATGATATGCAAAGGATCATACGCGATCACCACATCTTTTCTGAACTCCATATTTCTTAACAATTTTTCCACTTCACTAACAACTTCTTTATTCTTTACAATAAAAGCGCTGACTTGCCAAGGGAGCTTTAGATCAAAACCCTTCTTAAATTTCCCAAACTGTTCCTCTTCTACGATTAACCTCTGTCGAATGAACTCAAGGGAAAAAACTCTCAAAGTAAAAAATGTTGGCAAAAAGTATGGTTCATGTACAAAACCATACACTCTTATCACTATGGCATCTTTCAGCAAGAACCAGTTGCCAATGGCTAGTTCATCTTTCAACTGCATTAGAGTTTGCATTTCTGGTAGCACTCTGGGCAGTTCTTCTTTAAATATAACCTTGTACACAGCAAATAGAATACCAAATTCCTTGGAAAGAGTATCTAAGAGAATTGTAACTCATCTGCACTACTATGCAGAACCATCTTAATCAAATATGCTTGAAACCGAAAAAATCTGGTATTTTCAAAACAACTCAACTGTGCATGGATTCTTTCTGCCAAAAATTCCTCAAATTTGAGGGATGGTACTGATTCACTTCCCACCTCTGGGGAACTAACACTAATCCCGAATAATAGGCTTAGTTGTACTTCGGTTATCCACAAATCTGTATCTAAACCTAAAAATTGTGCTATCAAAGAGAGAAACAACTGGGTGTGGTCATTAAAAAGGCTGACGTCCAGTGGGTAGGGGGTATCTGTAACTTCTACATTGGGTTTTAAGCAAGTAACAAGGAAGGCTTTACGAATTTCTGGGGAAATATGTCTGTACAAGGTAACGACCAACTCTTCAGAGAAACTTTCAGGAATTAGGGCTAGTGACTTGGGCATGGCAAGGGTACTTTGAATGATAACAGCATCTACACTATAGACAAATTTAGACCTCTTGGTGTTCATTATTACTCGTTGGGGTTCTGCGTAATTCAACGAACACCATGATGCGAACACTGGGAAAGGCATTATCTGTTCCAGGGAAAAGAAGATGAACAAGGACTTATGGACTCTATGGACATCTAACCCCTATTCAAGCAGAGCATTCATCCTTCTTTTAACTTATGGTATAGGGAGCCGAAGGTCTGGGTCAACCACATCACAGTCTCTGTCTTCTAGGGCTACTCTAACCCTAGAACTGGTAGAAACCTGTTTGTCTGCCATTTTACGACTATAAAACAGACTGCATGTTGCAAACAAAGGAGGTTTGGAACCCTACCTATCACAGAAAGCTTAAAAGCGATCTTCCCACTGTCATCCTCTTCGGCCTCTGCACGTCCAGAAGCTTCCAACTCAGACAGGTCTGAGAAAGAAATGTGAACTTTACACATGCTTTGTTATATATATAAAACTTTCCCAATAATTTCCGCTCACTTTTGCTAGCTGTCCCCCTTTCCCGTCCGTCGATCTATTGGGCATTGCTTTTAGGCCATTGATAGGATCCCTTATTTAGCTTTTTGTGATTTGACATCTTTTCATCTCCACCGTAGGATCTTCTACTGGCTTTAAATGTCAGTCGTCCATCGTATCTAATACCATATAAGGATATGGTGGTATCGCTACCCGACCTCCGGTTTTGGTTACCATTCAATCTTCCTCGTGATGTGCTCAGGTGGTGACACCTGGCAGGTGGTATGCACCATCGCAACCACCTTCTCCACTATCTGGGGCGCTCCTTCACCCTGCGATGATCATCGAGGAGCACTGATCTTGTCCTTTAACATATCTACGGTTGGGATCTCTCCAAGTGTCTAGCTTTTCAGCACTTTCACCAATGGAGCCCACAATGCTATCAACCAACCATAGATCTGATTCCCTTCTATTGTGAGCTGTTGATCTACCCCAACCTCTCTGCTGATGTGACAACTTGTCCCCTGCACTGTCAGATCTTTGACCATGCAGCCTCTGCTATTGATCTTCTACCTTGCTTTCCCACTGCAATAGTATCACAAACCTTCTGGCGGTTTCACTTATCACCCAAATGATCATGCGATGGCTCCTCCAACTGCCACCTGTCCTGGCGGTTTATCCATCGTGACCACCATCCTATGCTTACTTCCATGCAATTTTATGATGCGACGATGATCGGGGGCCGTAGATCTCCTTTGCGCGCCTAATCAATGGTTGGGACTTGTTTGAGCTTTAACCTTTACTTTATTTTCTTTTCGGACTATAGATTATGGGTTTTTTATCCATTTTTGATTATTTGGGCTAGCCTCTTATGTTTAAAATGACAAAACCCCTTATTTTTCTCATTATTTCCTTCCCAACTGAACTGCTTCTTGGTCTTAGAAACCTGGTCATGACTGAGGAGGCGGGTTTCACCATTTCTCCAAAGAATTCACCAGTGGAGTTAGTCCTCCTCTTCAGCTTTGTGTAAAAAATTTATAGGTGCCAACAGATGGTATGAATTTCTAGTTTTTAGCTCAACTATAATATTTTATCCTAACACATGAAAGTGTATCTAAAGATATCTACACTAAACTTCTATTGTAATCATTGATAGAAAGAAATATATATACTCTACAGACTTTACAAAATGGTTGTTAAAATTACAATTTGTATGAATATTATGAGGGTCCTAAACATTCTAAATAATGCGATAGCTGGTAACATCAATTATCGAAGAGCCTTTATATCTCATAAGCATACAATGATATCTACTTTTGCGACAAGGATTAAACATTATATGACCCTTGTGAATAATGCTACAAAAGAATCTAGTGGGACTTCTTAGGATTAGAACCCAACTTTGTTTTTTTAATATTTATACTACTTAATTCATTAGTGCAAATATATAAAGTTAATGTTAGCATTATTATAATGCCGCGATGTATAATATTTGGCTTTCTAAAACTATATGACACATCTCACATACTATAAGAAATGCATCCTACGTTAAAAATACTATATGCTTTTGTAACCCAAACTACTATATCAACTTATGAATATATATCGAAATGTTATGAAATAGTGACATATAGAAATTCTTAGACATTACGCTATGTTTTAATTGGAAATAAACGTTAGAATATAATGCATAAACATTATACGAAATGAAACCAAATGTTGGAAATATAACACCTGAATACTATGCAAAATGGAAACAAACATTGGAAATATATCACATAATACAACGCAAGGATCGGGCTAACGTCATTTAATATGATGTTGATAGGAAAATAATGTTATTGCAGGCGTAATATGGCAAGAACGATACGTAGGTCTGAGCATTTATGTTTCCCTGAATTCCCTTGGTGGATTGTCCCGTTGGCTACACTTGTAACCGGCTCCACATGATGAACTCGTATGAAAAGTTGGAAACTTGTCGAGCTGTGTGATACTCCTTTAGTGATGTGCCCTCCAACTGGACTCGACACTGAATGAGCCATTAATGAAATGGTTGATCGTATTGATACTTTGGTAGTAGCGTTGCTTGGCTAGCCCGATCTCACCTGTTGATCTGGATCTGTTTCGGTCTTTGAAGACTAAACCCTAGTTGCACTTACTATTCCATCGTTGGCATTACTTCTTGCATTCATTTGGAAACTCTGGCTTTTGGAGAGAGGCCAAAAGGCCGCTTAGTTGTAGGGTTCGACCTCTAGTTGTTTTGCAACTTCATGCTTCATAGTTGATGGTGGAAAATCTGGTTGTATAAGCTTCAAGGTTTGAAAGGAATTGTAAGTGGTGAAGCCTTGTGGCTTTCGTCGTGTAAATATTGATAGGGTTTTTCCAGGGTGTTAGGTTCAGAGTCTTGACTGAGATATTGTATCCAGTATGGTTCCTCCATTGCGACTGTTAGAAGGCTTGGAAACTAATAGCGAAATGGCATTCCAAAATCCTACTCTTACAAAGGTAATCTTTACTCTCGTGAATATTGTTTGCAATACTTACTGTTTGACCTTGTGTAACGTCTTGTTTTGGAAATGTATTTAACCTCATTGTGGTTTGTGTGGTAGGTGCTTCCTTCGTCGTGGAGGTTATAGTGTTGAAACATAATGGCAGTTGATGGCTCACTTCTTTCAGTAAGCCCCGGTGGCATAACCCTTCGTAGGTTCTCCTTGCAGAATGGCAATCTTTGATGCTTTTTAAACCATACTTGTGGTTTTTGGCAAATTAATCCAAACCAGTACTGTGTTGTGCTAAGTGTCTGTAGGAAGGATGCCTTTCGGCTTGCCCGGTTAATGTAAACAATGTTTTAGGCTATTGTTTCAAAATGGACAATGTAACCTCTGTCGATGAAAGTTCTTTCCTCAATCGAGTTTTTCAACAAGCAAGACTTTAAATAAAATAGTTTTGTAAAAGTTTCTCGTTTTGTCCTTTGGGGTTTCGACCTTTAAATGAAATCTGTAATTTAAATGTTATGTGTATAAGTAAAAACTTGCGTTTAGCAAGGATCTGCGTTTAAGCTTGATGTAAAAAGGGTTACAGTTTGTGAGCTAAGATTGATACTTTTTTTGATATCGTTTTCTTCGTAGAGCTACGAAATGTACGTTTTGAAAAGGAAAAATGATGTAAAGAACTGTGAAGTGTGTGAATAAGCAAATGCTTTTGCCTTGATAGTTAAATGATGAGATGTTTGAGTTTTTAAATCGTCGTTTCAGTTCTAAGAAAAGGGAAAAATGTCTGTATTTAAATTCTTTGAATACTTGTGAAAATATTTCGATGAAAGGGTATTACCCTTGGTCACTTGACCGAAAAATGAATGTGATTCCAGCTTTGATATTGTTTAAAGAAATAAAATGGTAGCTTTGTCAAACGAAAGTTTGTGAAAAGAAAAGTTTAGGGTTTAAGGTTTTATGTCGAATATTTGAAACTTTTGAAGAACTAAAATAGGCTCTGTTCTGTATGTTTATTATGTATGTTAGTAAAAAAATAAAGTACATAGATAGAGTAGATCTAAAGTAAGCTTGAGAAGAAAAAATGAAAACATAAACCCTAGCTTAAACTTTAACTTGACAGAATAGTAAAGCACAATATTGTTATAATTTCTTGAGAACTTTGTAACAGAAAATGATTTAATCATTGAGTATAAAATTACTGTTGTTTTCAAGGTAAATAAACTTACTACTGATAAGAAATGACAGTACTGTACATTTGGAAAGTAAATGTTTGCAACTATTAAATTCAAAACATACTGCTGTAAAGAATACAGTGAACCTGAAAAAATTTAATAAAAATGAGGAGAGAAAAAAAAACATGGGATTATGATCATTGATACTGAATATTAATAGTAGGAAAACTAACGAATTATACAAAGTTGATCATCTCATTCACCTAAAAATTTTCCTATCAAATCTATCTACATTAATTTATTCTTTGTACTAGAGTATGATGCCAATTCATTAGCATGGGGAAAAATGCAGAGAACATTTTATTCAATTTGTTATAAAAGAATCAGTACTATTCAGAATCCTATTTAACTTAGAAAGAAAAATAAATGTGTTTATTCAGTGATATCTTTGGAAACAGTAAATTAATTCTAGCAGCTAGAAATTTTAACTGCATAAAAATCAGAAAAAGATAAGTAGAACCTATAAATGAAGATAGGGCCGACAAACACCCAAGGAGGCATGTTCCTCCCAACCTATTCCAAAAGAAGCAGCCAAACTGCTGGCTTCTTGTGAACCCCCAAGCCTGCTTACTGGGCCACTAAGAAGATGGAATCTGCGTAGAAGCAAGGCACTCAAACATGCCTTCAACACTCAACATCAAACTCCTGTACTCAAAACATGCCTTCAACACTCAGCATCAAACTCTTGAACTCAATAGAGTTTGGCAGGATCACAACATGATCAAAAACTTTGCATATCCCCTCATCAAATCTCTTGGGTGCAAACATAGCAAACCCCAAGGTAAATTTCCTCGTTAGGAAAAGTGATGAACTTCAGTTCACAATTTGATGGCTATTATATAGACTACCTAGGTATTTATTGGTCAGTTTTTGAATAAATGGGCCTCAAGCTCCAGCCCCACTTTCCAGGGCACTATGACCACATTTCAAGGGAGTTGTCCCATACCAACAACTAGTTAGTTGCATCATGATGCTGCCACATGTCCATTGCCTTCTACCCCAGATTCCATTCCACCTAGTGGGTCAGTAACCACTCTTTCAACAGTCCCCTTAGGTGTTTGTCTCCTATTTTATTTATTAAATAATAAAAGAGTGTGCAAATTACAGTCATCCTTGGACACTTGTCCAATACAAAACTTTACAATAAAAGTTAACATAATATTTTTAGCATAAAATGTTTTTCAGCAAAGATGGTATGTTACACACTGACGCACTTGTTGTTAAGGGAAAGAGAGCCATCAACACACTTGTTGTTAAGGAAAAGTGCACCAAACACTGTTCACTTACACCGATTTTACTTTGGCGCACTGTGTTAGCTAAAGAAGTTGCGCCACTCTGTTTAAAGATAGTCATACAAAATGGAAAGTACCAGCATGAAGCAGATCTCCAAACCAATGTTGATTGGAACAAACTACGAGTTTTGGTCAATCAAGATGAAGATGTTTCTTCAACTCAACAAGTGTTGGGATATGGTTGAAAACGAGTTCACGGAACCAGCAACGACCATTGTGGCTACTATGACTAATGCTCTCAAGAAATCCCTTCAAGAAAGTCGAGATCGAGATCTCACCGAAAAATGGTTGATCCAAAGCTACATTGAAGAGTTCATTTTCCCACGGATCTCAAGAAATCCCTTGAAGAAAGTTGAGATCGAGATCTTACTAGAAAATGGTTGATCCAAAGCTACATTGAAGAGTTAATTTTCCCACGAATCTCAAGAGATACCACAACATATCAAGCATGGAATCTCCTTGCAACTGCATATAAAGGTACTGACAGAGTTAAAATGGTAAGACTACAAACCCTTAGACTTTAGTTTGAAAGTATTAAGATGAAGGAAACTGAAACTATAGATCAATTCATGACTAGGGTTTCAGGTATTGTGACTCAATTCCAAACCTATGGCGAGGACTTGGAACAAAATGTTGTTGTCAAAAAGGTCCTCATAAGAAGTTTGCTATGGTTGTCACTGCAATAGAAGAATCTAAAGATCTATCCAAGTTTACCCTAGAAGACTTAACAGGATCCCTTCTGTCCCACGAAGCTCGACTCAATCAATAGGAAGAGTATCTATCAAATGCATTCAACACTCAGGATTCATTCAACAGAGGTCGAGGCAGAGGAGGTAGAGGACGAGGTAGAAGAGGAAGAGGTTCTCATTCTACAGAGGATAGAACTACTCATGAACATTCAGATCATTGTGCTCACTCTCATAACTCTCAGAACGAGAGGGGGAGAGGCAAGAAATGGACAAATAGGTCCAACATTCAGTGCAACTATTGCAAGAAGTATGGCCACTATGAACGAGACTGCAGAAAGAAGCAAGCATATCATAACAGTGGAAGAGCCCATGTCTCCAATGTTGAAGAAAGCTCAAAAGTCATGTTTCTCTCATGCCAAGCAACTGAAGAAGAATATCACTCAGATATATGGTTGCTAGACAGTGGCTGCAACAATCATATGACAAGTAACAAATCATTATTTTCTGATATAGATCCATCTATTAATTCAAAGATCAAGCTTGGTGATCATTATCTTGTTCCTGCTCAAGGAAAAGGAGTTGTCCCTGTCCTTACTAAAAAGAAAGAAAATAAGATAATACATCATGTATTTTATGTTCCTAATATAAAAGTCAATCTGATCAGTGTGGGTCAACTGATTCAGAATAAGTATGATGCTAGGTTCATTGATTCACATTGTGTTGTATATGATAAATCCCCCACTAGAAGAATCTTAGCAAAAGTATAAATGACCAAGAATAGAATCTTCCCACTCAGTCTGAGAAGTGCTATCCCGTCACAGTCATATGCACATATTGTTTCCAATCTAGATGAAACTTGGTTGTGGCACTGTAGGTATGGTCACCTACCTTTTCAGAGTCTCATTCAACTGCAAAAACAGTCCATGGTCAAGGGGTTACCAATTATGAATGAACAATCTAGTTCTTGTGAAGATTGTATCTTAGGGAAACACCAGAGACACAATTTCCCCACTTCTACATCTCGATCCAAAGAACACCTTGAGTTAGTTCACATAGGCCTATGTGGACCCATGCAAAACTAGTCCATAGGAGGTAGTCTATAATTTTTGACCTTTATTGACGATTACAGCAGGAAAATCTAGATCTATTTTCTCAGACATAAATCTGATGCCTTCTCCAAGTTCAAAGAACTCAAGGCATTGACTGAAAATCAGTCAGGAAAACCCATCAGAATCCTCAGATCAGATGGTGGAGGTGAGTATGACTCACATGATTTTGCAGAGTTCTGTAAGTAGCATGGCGTCCAACACTAGTTCCCTACAAGATACACTCCACAAGAGAATGGGATTGCCGAATGGAAGAACCAGACCATCGTGAACATGGCCCGAAGTATGTTGTCATACAAGAAGTTTTCAGATGATTATTGGGCTGAAGTTGTTGCATGTTCAGTTTACTTACTTAACAAATCTCGCACAGTAATTGTGAAGGATACGATTCCCAAAGAAGAATGGAGTGGCACTAAAGTTAGTGTTTCACATCTTAGAATATTTGGATGTGTTGCATTTAGACACACACTCGATGAATTAAGAAAAAAGACTGAGAAGAAAAGTGAAAGACGCCTCTTCATTGGTCACAGTGAACAACATAAGGCTTACAAACTGTATAATCCTATCACCAAAAATCTTGTGGTGAGCAGAGACGTCAAATTTCTTGAAGATAAATATTGGAGTGGTCCTCATAATGATAAAATAGATATTCAACAGAAAAAAATTCTAGTACCACCAGAACCACTCAGAATGCCCATAATGGAGGTACAGCAATAGTGGCAAGAAACAACACCAACAAACAGTCCACCATAGAACCAGAGAACCAGAATTTTAAGGGAGTTATATGAACAGACTCCTGTTATTGATGAGCAACTACAGTATGCTCTATTTTCCTGTCAGCCAAAATCATTTGATGAAGCAGTAAAAAATGCCAAGTGGGTACAAGCAATGAATGAAGAAATTGATTCTATAGAAAGGAATCAGATTTGGGATCTTGTTGATCTCCCACCAAACAAAAACAATATTGGAGTAAAATTGGTCTATAATACAAAACTAAATGGCAGAGATAGAAAATCACAAAGCAAGATTGGTTGCAAACGGATTTGCACAACAATATGGTGTAGACTATGATGAAACCTTTGCTCCAGTAGCAAGGATGGACAGCATCGGAGCTGTACTTGCAATAGCAGCTCAAAACCAATGGCATGTTTATCAAATGGATGTAAAATCTGTATTTCTCAATGGCATACTTGAAGAAGAAGTCTATGTAGACCAACCACCTGGTTATGTTGTCAAAGGTCAAGAACACAAGGTATGCAAGCTGAAAAATGCCTTGTATGGTCTTGTTGTAGGTACAACAGATCTCATGTTTTCAATAAAACATGGGAGACACCAATTTTTATATGCAAAGATAATGATTAAATCCCTTAGTCATTTTGGGGTTTTTCATCTTACTTATCATGCTTTGATGTCCTTGTGATGATTTGATTCAGTTAGTATTTTTCCCTTTCAAAATTCCTTTGATTTTTTGCGTGTTTTTATGAGTTGCGGAAACCACTCATTTTTCCCCCAAAAATAAGTCTTTCTGCAAACCCGCAATCCCCCAATTCTACAAACTGCGGATTGCGGGACCCTTATTTTTAGTTTTGGAATGTTGTGTTTCCACAACCCACAACATGTAATTGCGGATTGTGGAAACTATTTCAATAAATTTTCGTGTCTTGCAATCCCACAACTCATAACCTGTAAATGTGGATTGCAGATTGCGGGAAATTTATTTTTCGAGTTTAGTTGTTTGCGTTTCCGCAACCTGCAACCTACAACCTGCAATGCAGATTGTGGATTGCAAAAAGATTGATTTTTTTTTTAAAGGTTGCGATCCCGCATCCCGCAACCCGCAATTGCATATTGTGAATTGCGGGATGAATGTACATATTTGTAAGAATAAAACTTCTGCAACTCTGCTTCCGCATGTTTAATCTTAATTGTTGATTTGTTTTGATCCCGCAGATGAGATTACACTACGTGATTTGAATAATTATTTGGATTGTTCCATTTTTACTTATTTGATTTTGACTCATTTGAGTTGGTTCCATGAACTTGGTGGTTAATTTACTATGTTGTTCCTCACATTTCCCACCTAGATTCGGTCTTCGCTACACAAATTGATTATTCGAGATGATCGCTGGTTGTTACCTTCATTCTGGGATTTTGATTAATCTTATGGTTTCTTCTCTCATTATTTTGGATATTGCATTAGTATGATATTTTACCTTGATGGAGTTTTATTTTCACTTTTGCATGTCTATAATCATAATGTAAATATTGTAAATAATCTTAGTCTTTGGGTTTGTTTGTTTATGTTAGTTTAATATTTTTAATGTTTAGTTTAAGCTTATTGAAATCTTTCAAACATTCATGGTCATGCTTTGACTTTCATTAACTTAATTTGTGTATTTTATTAAATTCATATATTAAATTTATACAGAATGTGATGTTATGAAAATTAAAAGAATACACATGTATTAGTTTGTATGAATTTAATTTCTCTAATTTCCATGAGTTTGTGTATTATCATTATTTGGAAATTAGTGGGCTTAAAGTTCAACATTCACTAATGTAAAATTAGTTTGATCATGGATGACTAATTCTTTCTAAATAAGCTAATTTGATCTTTAAAATACAATTTATATTTTTTCCTTTTGCAATTTAAAAGGATTTGTATTTATTATTGTGCAAAATGAAATAATTATTATTCTTTTCTTGGTTTATATTCTTGAAAAATGATTATGTTAGAAACATATTTACAGAATTCATTAACTCTCCTATATTATAGGAGTGATTCTTTTCTTATATACGTAACTTGTTTCCAACATTTATTTTCTTAAGAATTAACTTGTAAATAGTTTTGGTTTTTACTTCTAGGTTTACGGTTTTCTCATATTGGATTTTCTTTTATTTTGTAAATAATTTCTAGATTTTCTTTCTAATCTTTTCTTTATTGTTATTTCATTATTTCATTCAAATTCCATTATTCCAAGTTTTCCCATTATTTGTATGTATTTTGTAGATTTGTGGAACCTTTATTTTTTATTAAATTTCAACCCTTCCTCAATAACCTTTAATTTGGTGATTGTATTTTGATGTTTCTGCCGCAATCCGCAATTGTTGAATGCAGAAACTTTGATTTTAATTTTTATATTTTTGATATTTCAGCAAATTCTTACCTTTTCATTTCCGCATTTTCCTGACCCTAACTTTATTCTATGTTATATTAATTTAATTTGAGGTCCCTAATTTTGGTAAATTCATTTTTAGTTAGAGTTTTTAATTTTGGTTTTGATTTTGTTTTTGTTTTTCGATTTTGATTTGTTTAGAAATTCAAAATTTCTTTCCTGACATATGATTTTAGATTTTTTTGGAATATTGATTTTGGATTTGTTTTGGTTTTATTCTTTTGAAAAATAATTCATATGCATAATGGATTTAGTTTTTAGATCAATGACCACAATTCACTCTGAAATGAAATCAACGACTGCCGAGCCTTAACTTCCGTGAGTAATATCTTGAGATTTATAAATCCAAATTAAGCCTGAGATAGCTCGTTGAAAAGCTGGAAGGATGAGGAATGATTTAGGAAGATTGTTTTGTCCAATTGAATAGATTAAACAACCCGAAAATCTGTCTGAACAGTTAATTTCGGATTTGCATGAGATTTGTTTATTTTCATTATATTTTGATTTGCAAATGCATTTTTATTAATTTAGGTTTTTGTCATTATTTTTGGAATGATGTTTTAATTTCTCTTTTGAATTGTACAAAGGTGGATTTGGATTTGGAGGAATCAAATTGAAGAATTTACATCCCAAGTTTGGAGTGATCAAAACGTGCCAAGTGGAAAGCAGTGACCTTTGGACGCGTTTTCTAGAGCAATGAAGATGAATCTCGAAAATCTGAGACATGCATTTTTTGCAGAATATTCCCAATTAATTTGCCAATGAGTAGAATCCTGAGAAAGTTCCTCATTTGGGAGATCCAACTGGTTTTTCAAAATGGATTTTCCCATATTTTTCTCATGGACGGATCTGGTAAATGGGACAACTTAGCTAGTTAGCTCAGGAATTGGGGGAATGGATCTTATCTTTTCCTGTAATTTTCTTTGTATAAAAATCTACTTTCTATGATCCAAGGGTGGAAGGGAGGTGGTCTCTGCAGACCAGAAGGATTGTAATTGTTCTTCTAAACTCTTTTTTGTGTATTTTTACTTCGAAGAGAGCTAGATTGAGGAGGCTACTGATCACTAATGTTCAGCTTTGTAAATGTCTTTATGAAATTGAAATGGTGATGTGAACCTTTCATTTTCTGCAGTTATTCTTCATTTGTTCCGATGTATCTATTACACACTTTTGAATAGTAATTAGATTCATTTTTCTGCATGTCTGTAGTATATTTGTTTATCTGATTATGTTTAATAATTTGTAGAAACTATTCTATGTTCAAACAGTTTTAGCATAGTGAAGATAATGTTTTACTTCTCATGTTAGAATTGATATGCTTTTGACATCAATGTTTAAATGTTTTTAAATCATTGATGATCCAATTATTCTTTTGAGCATTAGATCATTCTCTCCATTTCAAACTTTTGGATCCCGAGATAGGTTATCAATTTAATTAACATTTGGATAGGTTAGTATTTTAGTTCAAATATGTATTTCTGTAACTGTAGAATTTCTTCTAATGGTTGCAGAATTATTAATTGAAGATTGTTTTTTTTAATTGCATTTAGGATTAGTTTCAGATTTAATTCGAAGTCTCTCTTTGAAGGAGCAAACTCACCGACTCAAAGAGTGCCAGTGGAGGCCAAATATCTGTGCGTGTTAACCACACCAAACAACTCGAGGATAGAGTAATACTTGAGTAGGATTATCTGAAGCCCTTGGCTGGGTTTTCATCCCTTGTTGTTTTCCTTGGACACCATTCTAGCACCTGCACAACTGAGGCATCAACAAATGGCGCTAAAAGGAGGGCATGAACTGGCACATTGGCCACAATAAGAGCTAACTTTTATTTATTATGTTTTCATGTCTCTTTCCCAAATCCCTGCATGGGAGTCTGATACTACATTAAGCCTACAAGGGCCTTTACACGAGCTCCCTAAAAAGGAAGTTTAGATCTTGCCGAAGTCCGATGGTGAAGATGATGTTTCTTTCACCGAGCATATTAGAAGGTATGGATCTATTTTGCATTTATTTAATGTCATACATGAAGATGTTGCTTGCAAATTATTCCCATTTACCTTCGAAGGTAAGGCTTCTCTTTGGTTTTATTTTTTAGCTTTGAATTCAATTTGTAGCTGGTTAGAATTTAAGAATGCTTTTAGAGATTCTTTTGAAGATTATGATATAATTCAAATTCATCAGAATCTGAGTCAAATGTAGGTAAATGATGGATAGTCAATTCGGGATTTCAATACACGTTTCCGTCAAGAATATTATAGCTTACAGAAAGAACATCGGCCTTTAGCACAACTCACCTTTTGCTAGTGTTATCACTAAGGTTGTTCTTTATATTTACATAACCTTTACCTAAATCTTCATTCATGTTCCATTGGCCCATTTCATGCACTGTGCCCTTTAGGTTTATTTTTTTTCCCATTTGCATTTAATTAGTTATTTTACCTTAGTTCTTTTTATATTTTCATTATAAAATAAAATAGGCTCATATTCATATTTAGATTCAAAATGAACTTTAACTTATGGTTCAAAAGATTTCCATTATTCATTCTTTTGTTAAATTTCATTTAAAAGTCAAACTAACAGCATGTACATAAAATTCAAGCTTGAAAATGCTGTCAGTTTCTGAAGAATGCTGTCAGTTTTGCCAAAAGTTGAACAATCATGATTTAATATGGGTTTTTAAATTTATGATTTCAATTGGCATTTATTATTATCATGTGAAATGATAATTCATATGCATGAATTTGAGTCATCCGTAGCCACGGTACAACACTTCATATGACATATGGCAAATCAGCTGAAATTCGTGGGCAGAGAAGTACACAGGTGGCATTGAGAGTTTCCAGATCTCGAATTTAGCAAAGTAATGGGCAAAGAATGTTGTTTCAAAGATGAACTTGTATAGAGTAGGGTTTTCACTCTGATTAACACCGGTTCTTGGTGAATAGGGTAAATCCTACGAGGGTTTTGAAGTGGGGAACCACGCAATTGGCAGGTAGGGTTTTGAATTTTCAGTTATCTGTTGCAGCAGGATAAAAATGGAGGAAACTTTGCAGAGGCAAAAGAAAAAGCCAGGTGGTCTCCCATGTCGAGTCGAGCCAAGTAACATTCAATGGCTCATGCAGTTTCCACGATTGACCAAGATCACAAGAGAAGCAGGCTAGTTGGTTTATTGTGAAAGATTGCAAGGTTATAACTCTACAATCACTAAAGCTTTTGTGAAAAATTATAAAAATGGAATTGTTGATTTCAAAAGTTTTAAAATCACATTTATTGAAGAATTTATATCAAAAGTTATAGGTGTCCCAGCTGATGGCGAGAAATGGTTTAAGCAGACAGAGTTCGAGGGGGATTACAGTGAGTTTCTATCACCTGGCTTTGAAAATCTAAACTGGAAGAATGGTATCCATGTTGGAAATGTAAAACCAAACTGGAAAATTCCCCTTGAAATGATTTAGAATTACATCACCTGTGATGGACAGTTTGATAAAGTGCTCAGGTGTCATATTCGCATGCTGGTGCATTTGCAGGGAGAGAAAAAGTTGAATCTTCCATTTTACTTGTGGAAAAGTTTACAGAAGATGGTTTTCTATGCATAGGAACACCCAACACATACAGAACATTCACTCTTTCATCATGGGCTCGTCAAGCTTTTAATTCTTCACCATTTAGACCAAATTGGTAAAAGTTGGGACGAGTTTCTCATAGAATAGGGGTGTGAAATTAAGAAGAAAAAGAAACCCTCTAAGAAGAAGGGTAAGAAAAGCAAATCACTAGACGAGCAGCTACAGGTTAAAGAAGCTGAAACAGAGGAAGATGTTGAAGAAACAGAGCAAAACCTACCAAATATTAATGAATGTAATATCAATACTGCTACATCTATTGTGTTGAAGCCTAATAAATCAAAATTGATTGTTGAAAGTCCTACTGCTGAGGAGGTTGAACTTATAATAAATATAAGCATAGAAAATATGCATTCAGGGCCAAGGACCAAATCTAAAGCTAGAATAGTTGTAGAAAATAAATTGCCAAAACAACCTACAACAGGAAATGAAATTGTGCCTGTCCCTGATTCTGACAATGACATGGAAATTCAAGAATTTGCCCCTGTTTTTGAAAATGAGAATTTTATTGACATGCAAGCAAACATTGGACATATTCCTGAAATATTGGTTGAAAAATTGACATCGAAAGAATAGGGTCATGTTAAAAATCAAGCTTCAAGTTCTAAAGATATACAAGAAGAAGATATGGTGATCAGCACAGAGGAGATTCAAATAGCTCCTCAACTAGATCAGGTGAAGAGGAGTATGCAATCTTGCAAGGAGCAATGTCAGTATTTACAGAACATTAATGAAACCTTGATGTTGGCAAACAAAAGGCTTCGGGAAGACTTGGAAAAGAAGGATGCTGATTATCAACATTTGGCAGCTACAACAAAGGAAACTCTGCAAAAGAAGAGGGCCCTGCACAAATAATACAAGCAAATGAAGACCCAGCTGGAGCAGATGAAAGTGCGAGAGCACAATGTAGATGCATAGTATACCAGGTTACAACAAAGATCTCAGGTTCTAGATGATATGGCTGTTTTAGCTGAGTCATCAAGGAACATTTAGTTCATTTGCTATAATTAACTGATAGGGTGTCTTAGGTGGCAAGTCCTTATAGCTAGATGTGCTTATCTTAGTGATTCGATAGACTTTAAGTTTTCTTTCAAAACTTCATTCCATTTTGAGAGTGATTAGATCCAATATGATAGGATCTAGTTACTGTTTCCTTCTGAAAACAAATTTTGTATAAATATGATATAGACAGAGGTATCAAGGGTTGGATTTTGGAACAAATGATGGAGGTTCGGTATTAGAAGCACTTGTTTTACAGGCATATATGCTGTTTATCATTAATATATTGCAGAAATGACTGTTTGTTTTGAAGTAAAGTATGATGTATGAGGCAGTCTTATTTTAATCGATGAAGTATATGCTGTCAGTATTTTGTTGACTCATGGTCTGAATTTCATGTTTCAATTTTTCTAATTGGTATACAACTATGCCATAATTCTAGAATGAGATCATAAATTGTTTATGCTCATTGCTTCATAAACACAGCTATTCTCTGCTTTTATTCATTTAAACCTTATATTGTCCTGTCCTTTGTTTTTAGCTGTCCAACCCATGTCACAATTTCATTCACCACTAGAAAAACCTAAAAAATTACGGTAGATGTCCCATTCCTACCATTCAAGATTTCCTAAGCTTGAACCCTTGTAGTCTAGGTTCAACTTTAGGGATAACATCTTTTGGCGCCATTGCCGGGGACAGAGAAACGAAAGTATAACTTCCCTAGGTGTTTGACAATCTTTATAGCTGGTTTTGAGAGGTGAAAAGATCAGTACATTTGTTTACAAACTACATTCACCTAACAGTCAGAAAGTTACAGTGGCTCTAAAGCCGATTGGTACAAGAGGAAATCCTTCATCTCCTCCACATGCAGGAGTTTTTGATCCAGAAAGAATTATAAGGGAGGCTAGAAGAATATTAAATCATCCTTGATCTAGTAACCCTCAGCCTTCTACTACTGATATAGAATTAGGATTTTCTTCATCAAACCCTGTGGATATTCAAGAAGAAAATAGGTTAAATTTATCTGTGACCATCCCTAAGGTTGATGATATAAATCCCGAATAGATTGGTGATTTTAATGTATATTCAAATCCCCTATCTGTTGAACATAAACATGTTCCTGAAGAAGTTTTTACCTTGAAGTCTTTGATAGCTCTGAAGATTCCTCTCATGAGCAGAATTTTTATTAGCCAACTGAAGATAGAACTACCTTCCCCTCCACATACTAAACCATCATCTCCTTCACAGGTATCCCATTCTCCATACATACTACAACCTTCAGTCCCACACAATCAACCAATTGTTATTCAAACATTACATTCATTAAATATGGTTGGTCAACCCCCTGATATGTTGGACTGTATGGTAATAGCAAGATATGCCCCATTAGTTATGCCTCGACCTTTAAATCCTTTTCCTAGTGGTGACTACCAAAAATGCTTTCCCAGATTCGATGGCCAGGGTGGAAGAACTGCAGAGGAACATTGGGACAAATTTTGTAGTTATGTTGATAACTACAACATTGAAGCTAGAGATGTTTGGATGAGGATGTTTGTTCAGATTCTGGATGGAGATGTAAGAAAGTGGTTCAGAGAATTGCCAGCAGATTCCATTAATGGTTTGGAGGAATTAAATCAAGTTTTTATCAGACAATGGGGAGATACGAAAGATTATCTCTACTATTATACAGAGTTCACATCCTTGAAACGAAAGCCTGATGAAGTAGTTACATAATTTTCCAAGAGGTTTAATAAAATGTACTACAAAATTCCAATAGAGATTAAACCTACTGAACATGCAACAAAACTGACTTATGCTAATGCTTTTGATCATCAATTTTCATTGTGGTTAAGGGAAAGAAGAGTTGTGTCCCTTATGAACATGCAGGATGCAGCCTTAGAGATTGAGTCCAATATCTTGGCATCAAACAAACTTAAAGAAGAAAATGAATGTCAAAAGACAGATAAAAAAGGTAAAAGGGAAATGATTCCTTCTGCTTCTTTTACAAAAGGGTCATATCATAAGTATGATGAGATGAATAAGGCCATAATAGATATGGCAGCAAAACTTGATAGAATGGAAATGGAGAAGAAAAATCAGAATAGACCTGCTTATGATAATGACAACAAAAACCAGAATCAGTTTAGGCGCCCTTATCCTCCTAGATTCATTCCCAGAGAAAGAAGAAACAATGACATTCAAAGAGAAAGGAGAGAAAACAAAGATCAAAAGGGACAACCACCCTTAAAGGATAATTTGATAGGGGAAGATGATCCTTATGAAACTACATATGAAGAGATTGAAGCATCAGAACATAACATTGGTCAATTAGATGATGTTCATTCTTCTAATTTCATAACTAAGGATGATTACTATGGTTCAATAGAATTTGATGATGAAGAAGTAAATTTTAATGAACAACATGATGAAATTTGTCAACAGGAACATCAGAAATCATATGGATTTAGTTCAGGGATAAAGCAAGCAGCACCAATAAAAAATAAAGTCAAATTTGCTTCTATCAGAGAAGTACTACCTGCTAAAGAACAACACAAAACACCACAAAATGACAATAGCATTGATAAATCAACAGAAGTAGGTAGTATCCCTGGTTTTGATTTGGGGCATGAAATCAATAAACTCAAGATCCCTATTCCCTTAATAGAATTAATAAAAAACAGAGCTTACAGAGAACCTGCCATGAAAGCATTGAATGTGTTACCCATTCATCCCTCATCAGATGTAATAAATTTGCAAGAGAAGGATCCTACCATTATCACGGGTGAAAAAGCTTCTGACCAACCAGACATGAAATGCAACCACCCCCTACCATTTTATATCACATTGACCATTCCTGATCAGATGTTGCATAACTGCCTTCTGGATTTAGGTGCTTTGCACAATCTTATGCCCAAGCAAGTTATGGAATCCATGGGATTATCTATTACAAAACCCTACCATGACCTTTATGCTTTTGACTCACGAGCTGTCAAATGTTTAGGAGTCATAAAAGATCTGGTAGTTAACCTTGCCCAGTTGCCTATAAAGAGTGTTCTCATGGATGTAGTAGTAGCTGATGTCTCTCCCAAATTTGGCATGTTTTTGTCAACATCATGGGCCAAAAAGATAGGGGGTACCCTGCAAATGGATCTATCATATGCCTCAATCCCTATATTTGGAGGTGAATATAGAACACTATACAGAGAAGTGCAATTACAATTTTTAGTAAGTGATGATAGAAATCCAACAAATCACCCTATTTATATAGTACAGGAGGATATCGGTTCTTGCATGCTATAGGTAAGCAATGATGACGTAGATGTATTGCAGATCAAGAAAGATTGTGCAGTTCAATGTAATGCAGAAGAATAAGATAGTATTTGGTCGATGTATTTCGATGGTTCATCAAATAAAGAAGGAGCAGGGGATGGTGTGTTGTTAATATCTCCTAGAGGTGAGATGGTCTCATTGATGTATAAATTGGAATTTCAAACCACAAATAATACTGCTGAGTATGAGGCTCTAATCCTTGGACTAAGAGCTGCAAAAAATATGACCATTCAAAATCTTGCAGTATATGGCAACTCCGAATTGGTAATTCAGCAGGTGAAGAATGTTTATCAGGTAAAATAGTCATTATTAAAAATTTACAGAAATGAAGTATGGGATATGATAGACAATTTCTTCTGTGATTTTAATATAACATATATTCCAAGGGATTCCAATCAGACTACAGATTCATTGGCATTAGCAGAAGCCCATTTCAAAATCCCAAAATTGACCCATCTGAAATATCCCATTGATGTGAGGTACAGACCAACAGTCCCAGACAATATTAAACATTGGAAGGTTTTCCAAGATGATCAGGAGATAAAAGAGTTTTTAAAGTTAACTGAGGAATTTGCAGATGATCAGATAGATGAAGATGGAGATGTGAATTTACCTAAATTTTCTACCTATACAGAACAGTCAATTGCTGACCAAAAAATCATTGATTTAAAGAGCAATTTCATTCCCAAGGGATTAGTTCCATTTAAGAGAGTTTGTTCTCCAAAAATGACACATTGTTGAAAAATAATTTTCAGACCGCTGAAGAAAATGTTGTAAGCTACAATATTGGGTCTGCAGCAGAGCCTAGGATGATTAAGATATCTAAGAAATTATCATAAAAGGAGAGAGAAAGGTATATTACTTTGTTGAAGGCATTCATAGATATCTTTGCTTGGTCATATGAGGATCTTAGAACTTATGATACCACTATTATCCAGCATAAGATTCCACTTAAGCCAAATACTAAGCCTTTTAAACAAAAACATAGAAGGCTCAACCCAGCACTGTTGCCCATCATTGAGAAAGAAGTTAAGAATTTACTGGATGCCAGGATCATAGTTCCTCTCAGATATTCATCATGGGTAGCTAATCTAGTGCCAGTGTGCAAGAAAAATGGAGAAATAAGGTTGTGTGTGGATTTCCGAAATTTAAACAGAGCATGCCTTAAAGATAACTACTCATTGCCAAAGATAGATCAGATTTTGCGAAGAGTAGTGGGTGCAGAAAGGATTTCAATGATTGATGGTTTCTCTGGTTATAACCAGATTGCAGTTCAGCTGGAGGATAGAGAGAAGACTGCTTTCACAACCCCCTGGGGTACATTCATGTATGACAAAATTCCTTTTGGGATGATGAGCGCAGGTGCCACATTTCAGAGGGCAATGGACATAGCATTTGTAGGTGAGAATGAAAAATTTGTGGCCATTTACCAAGATGATATCATTGTTTTTTCTAAATCTAATGAAGAGCATTTAAAACATCTGAAACAGACTTTCATGAAATGCAGAAAATTTGGGTTGTCACTGAAACCAAAGAAATCTCACTTTGCTATGATAGAAGGTAAGTTGTTGGGTCATATAGTGTCTGTAGATGGGATTAAGATAGACCCAGAGAGAGTGAAAGCTATCTTGAAGATTGCAATCCCAAGAAACAAAAAGGAAATTCAATCTTTCATAGGAAAAATCAATTTTTTAAGATGGTTTATCCCTAATTTTGCTGAAACTATTAAGTATATAACATATATGCTTAAGAAAGATAGGGAGATAAAATGGACTGAGCATGCTAAACAGTCATTTGAAAATATAAAAAAGGCATTGATAGAAGCACCTGTGTTGGCTGCACCTGATTACACCAAATATTTTGCAATCTTTTCATTTGCATCAGAAGAAACAATTGCTGCTTTGTTGTTGCAAAAAATTCTGAGGGATTAGAACAACCCATCTCATTCTTTAGTAAGCCATTAAGAGATTCAGAGCTGAAATACACTAGTATGGAGGAATAGGCCTATGCTCTTGTAAAGGCACTTAATTTTTTCAGAATATATGTAGTCCATTCTAAAGTTTTAGCTTATGTGCCTAATTCAGCTGTTAAGGAAATTTTAGTACAGCCCGACAGTGAAGGAAAAAGGGGCAGATGGATTGCAAAGGTAATGGAATATTATGTGGAAATCAAGCCCACAAAATTAGTAAAGGGTCAGGGTTTAGCCAAAATTCCTTCTGAGTCTAATTGCCAAATACTAGATCTGCATGTGATGGCAGAAAATGTTGAACAGGGTGAAGAACAAATTCATAGTAGGTATAATGAATGTCCTTGGTATGCTCAAATAGTATATTTTCTGTTTCATTTGCAGTGTCCCACAGAGTTGAGCAAGAATGAATGCAGGTCAATGAAGTTGAAAGCTTTAAAGTATGTGTTGATTGATCAAGTATTGTATTGGAAGGACCCTGGAGGGATACTTCTGATATGTTTAGATGAAACAGAAGCTAATACTGTTACTGAAGAATTGCATGCTGGTGTATGTGGAGGACATAAATATTGGAAGGCAACAACGTTCAAAATTTTGAGAGCTGGGTATTACTGGCCCACTCTTTCCTCAGATGTATACCAACAGATCAGGGCTTGTGAAAAATGTCAAAAATTTGCAGGAAAACATTAGTTACAGTCGTTAGCCCTGAAGCCTATCTCAGTAGATGCCCCTTTCCAACAGTGGGGTCTGGATTTTATAGGTGAAATTCATCCTCCGTCTAGTGGCCAACATAGGTGGATCTTAATTGCAACAATTTTTTTCACCAAATGGGTAGAAGCCATTCCTACCAGAAGAGCCACAGACCAAATTATCATTAATTTCTTGCAAGAAAATATTCTTAGTAGATTTGGATGCTCTAGAAAACTGCTTACTGATAATGCCCTTGCATTCAAATCCAAAAAGATGATAAAATTTGCTGAAGATTTCCTTGAAACAATCTACACCTTATTATCCCTAGGACAATGGACTAACAGAGTCCAGTAATAAAAGCATTATAAACAGCATCAAGAAAATGTTATCAGAGAATAAGAAGAAATGGGATACTAAATTGAGATTTGCCTTATGGGTAGATAGAGTTACTTAAAAAAAATCCATTGGAACCACTCCTTTCCAAATAGTTTATGGAATTGAAGCAGTATTCCCAATTCAATTAATGTCTCCAGTAATCAAATTTCTGCAGGAATCTAAGGAAGAGCTAGAGATAAAACAAAGAAGGATATTTCAGATTACTCAACTACATCAAGAAAGGGAAGCTATTGTGCAGAAAGCTGAATTACACATGAATAAGATAAAAAAGGATTTTGATAAAAAGATAAAAAAGAATGCCTTTTCCGTGGGTGACAAGGTGGTAAGATGGGATGCTCGGAATGAAGAAAAAGGAAAACATGGTAAGTTTGATGCTCTGTGGTTGGGACCATTCATAGTAAGAAAGGTATTGGGAAACAACACTTTTATTTTGCAGACATTGGAGGGTAATGAGATTCAAAGTCCAGTCAATGGACATTTTCTGAAATGGTTTCATTCTTATTAGAAGAATAGATATTTTGTATATATCCATTGTATATACTATTTTTAATAGATTTCAGTAGACTCCAGCCCAATAAGATAGAAGGCACAGGTCATATATGTTCTTAAGGATTCACAGGCAGAACCTTATCCCCAGGTGGAGCCAGATGTTATCACTAAGGTTGTTCTTTATATTTACATAACCTTTACCTAAATCTTCATTCATGTTCCATTGGCCCATTTCATGCACTGTGCCCTTTAGGTTTATTTTTTTTCCCATTTGCATTTAATTAGTTATTTTACCTTAGTTCTTTTTATATTTTCATTATAAAATAAAACAGGCTCATATTCATATTTAGATTAAAAATGAACTTTAACTTATAGTTCAAAAGATTTCCATTATTCATTCTTTTGTTAAATTTCATTTAAAAGTCAAACTAACAGCATGTACATAAAATTCAAGCTTGAAAATGCTGTCAGTTTCTGAATTGAAAAATCATGATTTAATATGGGTTTTTAAATTTATGATTACGACTGGAATTTATTATTATCATGTGAAATGATAATTCATATGCATGAATTTGAGTCATATGTAGCCATGGTACAACACTTCATATGACATATGGCAAATCAACTGAAATTCGTGGGCAGAGAAGTACACAGGTGGCATTGAGAGTTTCCAGATCTCAAATTCAGCAAAGTAATGGGCAGAGAATGTTGTTTCGAAGATGAACCTATACAGAGTAGGGTTTTTATTCTAATTAGCACCGGTTCTTGGTGAATAGGGTAAATCCTATGAGGGATTTGAAGTGGGGAACCATGCAATTGGCAGGTAGGGTTTTGATGTTTCGGTTATCTGTTGCAGTAGGATAAAAATGGAGGAAACTTCACAAAGGAAAAAGAAAAAGCCAGGTGGTCTCCCATGTCGAGTCGAGCCAAGTAACATTCAATGGCTCATGCAGTTTCCACGATCGACGAAGCTCATGAGAGAAGCGGGCTGGTTGGTTTATTGTGAAAGATTGCAGGGTTATAACTCTACAATCACTAAAGCTTTTGTGAAAAATTATAAAAATGGCATTGTTGATTTCAAATGTTTTAAAATCACAGTTACTGAGGAATTTATATCAGAATTTATAGGCATCCCAGTTGATGGCGAGAAATGGTTTAAGTAGACAGAGTTCGAGGGGGATTACAGTGAGTTTCTATCACCTAGCTTTGAAGATCTAAATTGGAAGAATGGTATCCATATTAGAAATGTAAAACCAAACTGGAAAATTCCCCTTGAAGTGATTCAGAATTACATCACCTGTGATGAACGGTTTGATAAAGTGCTTAGGTGTCATATTTGCATGTTGATGCATTTGCAGGGAAAGAAAAGGTTGAATCTTCCATTTTACTTGTGGAAAAGTTTGCAGAAGATGGTTTTATATGCACATGAACACCCAACACATACAAAACATTCACTCTTTCATCATGGCCTCGTCAAGCTTTTAATTCTTCACCATTTAAACCAAATTGGTAAAAGTTGGGACGAGTTTCTCATAGAATAGGGGTGTGAAATTAAGAAGAAAAGGAAAGCCTCTAAGATGAAGGGTAACAAAAGCAAATCACCAAACGAGCAACTACAGGTTAAAGAAGTTGAAAGAGAGGAAGATGTTGAATAAACAGAGCAAAACCTACCAAATATTAATGAAGGTAATATCAATATTGCTCAATCTATTGTGTTGAAGCCTGATAAATCAAAATTGATTGTTGAAAGTCCTATTGCCGAGGAGGTTCCACTTATAATAAATATAAGCGTAGAAAATATGCATTCAGGGCCGAGGACCAAATATAAAGCTAGAATAGTTGCAGAGAATAAATTTCCAAAACAACCTGCAACAGGAAATGATGTTGTGCCTGTCCCTAATTCTGACAATGACATGGAAATTCAAGAATTTGCCCCTGTTTCTAAAAATGAGAATTTTATTGACATGCAAGCAAACATTGGACATATTCCTGAAATATTGGTTGAAAAATTGGCATCGAAAGGACAGGGTCATGTTAAAAATCAAGCTTCAAGTTCTAAAGATATACAAGAAGAAGATATGGTGATCAACACAGAGGAGATTCAAACAACTCCTGAACTAGATCAGGTGAAGAGGAGTATGCAATCTTACAAGTAGCAATGTTAGTATTTACAGAACATTAATGAAACCTTGATGTTGGCAAACAAAAGGCTTCGGGAAGACTTGGAAAAGAAGGATGTTGATTAGCAACATTTGGTAGCTACAACAAAGGAAACTCTGCAAAAGAAGGGGGCTCTGCACAAAGAATACAAGCAAATGAAGACCCAGCTGGAGAAGATGAAACGGCGAGAGCACAATGTAGATGCAGAGTATACCAGGTTACAACGAAGATCTCAGGTTCTAGATGATATGGCTATTTTAGTTGAGTCATCAAGGAGCATTTAGTTCATTTTCTATAATTAAGTGATAGTGATTCGATAGACTTTAAGTTTTCTTTCAAAACTTCATTCCATTTTTAGAGTGATTAGATCCAATATGATAGGATCTAGTAACTATTTCCTTTTGAACAAATTTTGTATAAATATGATATAGATAGAGGTAACAAGGGTTGGATTTTGGAACAAATGATGGAGGTTCGGTATTAGAAGCACTTGTTTTACAGGCATGTATGATGTTTATCATTAATACATTGCAGAAATGACCATTTGTTTTGAAGTAAAGTATGATGTATGAGCCAGTCTTATTTTAATCAGTGAAGTATATGCTTTCAGTATTTTGTTGACTCATGGTCTAAATTTCATGTTTCAATTCTTCTGATTAGTATACAACTATGCCATAATTCTAGAATGAGATCATAAATTGTTTATGATCATTGCTTCATAAACACAGCTATTCTATTCTTTTATTCATTTAAACCTTATATTGTCCTGTCCTTTGTATTTAGCTATCCAACCCATGTCATAATTTCATTCACCACCAGAAAAACCTAAAAAATTACTGTAGATGTCCCATTCCTACCATTCAAGATTTCCTAAGCTTGAACCCTTGTAGTCTAGGTTCAACTTTAGGGATAACAGCTGGTATGTTAGATCTCTTCCTAAGACTATGGCTATGTTCATCTTATGTGAAGGAATAACAGATTTCAATAAAGCATGTAAGGAGGCTCAAGAGCTTGAAAAGGACTTGAAAAGGTATCATTTAGATCTTTTTCATCCTTCTGTTTCATATGATATTGATTCTATTGAAAAAGAATCAAAGGTTTCACAAATGGTTCAATTAAGTAAACAAATTAATGATTTGTACAATGAAGTTATGTCCATTAAAAATGAAAGAAATATTCAAAATACTTTACATGATCTGAAACAAATAGTTTTTGCATCTAAAATTCCATCTCCCATAGATACAAAAAGAAAATTAGTTGCAAATTCCAACAATCATTTTCCTCTTTCAAATGAATGTGAGTACAATGAGTGTTTCACATCTTACCTTCATTGTTTGGAATCTCAATTTGAAACTGTTGAAGAAAATATTAATTCTAATACCTCCAATCTATGTAATGAACAATTTGTTCAATCAAGTTTTGAACATTTTCCTTTTTCTCAATTTGATCATAATGACCCAACTATCAATGAAAATGAAGATTTCGAGACTAATGAAGAGGATTTTTCATCTATTTCTAATGATTTTAAAAGTCCTTCTTTTATACGTGATAATCATTCTTCTTCATTTAATGAAACGATGGATATTAGAATAGAAAGTTTTGAAGATGCTAATTACACTTCAGATTTTGAAGAATATGTTGATTCTACCCATTTTACAAAATCTGAAAATTCTTTATCTTCATCTTTTAATTCTGATTGTTATGAACAAAATGAGAACCATAAGTCTTTAGAGGATGAGTCGGCTGAAATTGAGATTGAATTTCACAATATTTGTTCCGAATATACTTTTTCCAGAAATCAAATTTTAAATGAAAAGTTATTTCGTTCAAATAATTTGAAATCAAATAAAGTTGATACACTTGACAAGGATAAATATCTAAATAAAAATCAAGAAGACGAAATTGATCATTCACAAGATTCAAATTCCGATATTTTCTTTCAATGCAATAACAATGATATATTTCTAAAGGAAATATTCTCCACTTTGAATTTTGATGAAATTCTTTTGAATTATGATCTTAATAATTTCCAACCCACTTTTTATGATCCAATTTATTTATGGTTGGAACAATCATTTTCGAACAATTTTCCATGTCATTTTCATTTCTTTGTAAATAAGAGGCTTAGTTTAGTTTTTCCAATTTTGGGATTTCCATTTTTAAGATTTTTATTGTTGATGCATCATTTGTTTTTTCTTACAGGGTCCAAGTTACTAGATTGGCTACATTGGAAATTCGATTATACTTAGTTTTTGTTTTCTTTTTAGAGTATTGTAGGAGTAGGTGTAAAATAGATTAATTTTGTTCATTTATTTAATAATTAGATTACTCTTCTGGTTCTCTTCAATAAAATATTTGCGACGACAAGTCAAGCTTATGTTGGAAACGACGCTTATTCAGATGCATTCACGGAAGTATTTTTATTCTTTTTCACTTTATGTTATTAATGCTCTCGCTTATTATTTTATTGGTTCAAGGCATTCATGTTTGAATTATGTATTTAGTTTTAGATTACAAAGATCTTGCCATGAAATGTTTTGAATCAATTCTTTTCAAAGTTTTAAGAGCAAGAATATTTTAACTTGAGACAAAGTAGTTAAAATTAGAACATCTTCATTACACACGAATTTTGATCTTTCCTGGATATGCACTTGAAAAAAGGGGTTTTTACATATTTTGTTGTTGCAAATTGAGCACAATTTAGTTTAGTACCATTTCATTTTGTTTCTTTCTGTACATAATCTTTAATAAAGGAGGCCTCATTGTCCTAAACAATTTTATTTGACAAAAAAAAAACATTGTTGATCATAATTCTTCAACCAAAGGAGAATAAATTTATTTTAAGAGTTTTATTATAATAAATTCAATATATTTGCAATTTATGAATTGATATAATTACTCTCTTTACAATACCAAATTCCTTCGATTCTACAAACACGACAAACAAATCTCTCTTGTTCGCATAAGACAATTTGTTAACACCTATTTTTACAATTATTTTACATTTCTTTTAATTTAGTTTTCTAAATAAAGAGGATTCAATTGGATCAATATCTCATGTGGTGAATAATACTATCAATCAAAGATTATTTTCTACCACAAAACTTTAAACAGATATTCTTCCACATGATTTGTTAATCAGCCTTGTTTGCTTTAATCTTATTTTGATTAGATAGCTTTTCATTTCATTTTCAATTTGTTTGATTAGGATTGGATTTTCTTAGTTTGATAATCATTTGCATTAGGGTGAAAGGTTGAAATGTTAATTATTGAAAAAATTGATTCCAATTATTCTACCATTATGTATTTTGAATCATGTTTTATTTATCAAACCTTTTCAAAAAATTCATTGATAGGGGATTGTTGATCCTTAGTTAATGATACTTTGGGGTAAGTTAGTCATTCCAAGCTTACATATTTTGAAGTCTTGTATGTGAAGGAATATTTCAAGGTGATTTTTAAGAAGAGACTATCCCTTTTCCCGTGGTGGAACACTTTCCAAGTTTTACCTTAATACATAAACTTAGCTGCATTGATAATCTTTCTCCTTTTAATTATCACAAATCAATACACAAAATTATTTTTAACTAGATTCTACAATTATGTTCTAATTGGACCCTTATTTAGGATAAAATGAGTGGGGCTTACACTGTTATCATCTCAAATCTCTTAACACCATCTTTCTCTCTTAAGGAGTATAGTCGCTTCCCCATCCATTAAGTAATCTCTTATGAGATTAACATTAAACATAGCCCAATCCTTTTCTTTAACATCTCTGGGAGTGAGCTGGGAAACAGGAGGTCTTATCATAAACTGACCTGTTCATGATCATACCTTCTAATGGAATGACTTTATCAATATCTGGTCACCAAGCCAAGATACTGGCTTGTAGCCATAAAAATGGTTGCAAGACGGGGGGTCTCATCACGAGCCATCCTGATCATTATCTATTGTAATGTCCCTCCTTTCACCATAATAATTTGGTAATCATAAATGTAACCATGATCTCATTTTTTGGTGAGGAGCTCAAGGCCAAGGCCCCACTAGTAAATGTTCGAAGCATGTTGTGTTATTTCCAAAAAAAAATTATTGTAAATATTTATGATAGACGTAGGAGGCTAAAAACACGATGCAACTTAACGACGGAGCATGAATCCCCTAGAAGGGAGAGAGACCATTTAAAAAAAAATGTAGATGACATTTGTCACCTTGAGCCCATAGGATTTTGAAGTCAAGTGAATGGACGATAAAACTCAAAACACCAAAAATATCCACCTAAGTAGATCTACCATAAACTAGTGACATGAGGATATCTTCTACTAGAGAATATTGAGTTACCTTATGGAATTATGCTACTTAAATCCCAACCAAGGGAAAATCATGTCTCGCACTTTTGTATCTTAACCAACAATTACCGTCATGTGAGAGATACATGTCCTATATTTAAAGATGAGCCTAAATCCTAGATAAGGAATCTGGTATATACATAGATATATATAGTGCAAATTGTAATAAACCCTACAGATAATCATATTTTAAATAAACGAACATTTATTTCCTAGAGATAATCCCTAAGACTAATGATACCCTTATTAATCTTGGAGAAGTAAAGTTTCATTTAGGATATGTGATTATACCCTTTATTTGGGAACAAAGGGAGGATACATTATATATATAGATATATATAATACTCAAATATATATATATATATATCCATACTAAGGCTTGTTAAGCGAAAAACCCCTTCTCATGTAGAAGCGCGCCGAGAGCAGGAGGACAACTGCACATATTTCTCGGTGATATGCGGTTGCCACAACTGTTTTGATGAGAATTAACAAGAATAGAACTCCATGTCTAACAAGTGGAGTTCCCACACTCCCATGAAGGGAACATACTGTCCTTTGTAGTTACTATCAGCGGCCTCTAAGGGGAAGCTATCGCTCCTGGGCGGACTCTCCAAGGAACATGCGGGATTATAAATGAGTTGTAGGAATGCGAATGGGGAAAAAGGATCCCTGCGCTGAGGAGGTGAGATGTCCCTACGATGGGAATTCAATAAACAATCACGGTATCTTCTAAATGCTTGCTAGCGATCTCAGGTATTTCGTTGTTTTCCTCTCACACTTTGTGTTGTTGCCGATTGGACCCTTGCTAAAATATGCAGAGCTTTACCAAGATCGATCCATGCAAATCTCTAATCATTTCTCATTCTCATTCGATGGGGCAGTATTTTGTTGTTAGAAAGCTTAACCTCTATTAAACTTGAATGCAATATCGTTGAATATGAAAAATCTCTGCCTTACACGTCCTAGGTAATCTAGAGAAGTTTTGGCTCGGGTTTTTCCGATAAATGGAAATATCTTCATGCGTTATGTTGTACGTTTGTCTATTTAATTTCCTACCTGGTATTCCACCTCATTGTTCCCAGATTGATGAGATCGGCGTGCATTCCTGGCCGCTACTATTATTGTATGAACTCTGCCAACGTATAGAATTTTAGGGTATTGATCTTACCAAGGTTTGTAAGATTGCGTTTCCTGCATAAAATACTGTTTTGGTTGGAATTCTTTGTTTATTTTTCTTTTGTAGGTAGAGTAGAATTCACATGTAGCAATACCCATGTCTCCCAACTAGCTAACCCGATGTAAGCGTGAATTCTAGTTTAGAGCCTGTTTGATGTTGCTGGAGATCCCGATGATAGCGCGAATGCTTTAGAAAACCCTCTACTTAATATTTTTTGAGTCTTGATGTGAAACAACATTAAAGCCTTTTATTATCTAGGCATCTTTTAGGCTGACAAATCGTTCTGACTTACGATTGAGCCGCTAACCCGATGTAAGCGTGAATTCTAGTTTAGAGCCTGTTTGATGTTGCTGGAGATCCCGATGATAGCGCGAATGCTTTAGAAAACCCTCTGCTTAATATTTTCTGAGTCTTGATGTGAAACAGCGTTAAAGCCTTTTATTATCTAGGCATCTTTTAGGCTGACAAATCGTTCTGACTTACGATTGAGCCGCTAACCCGATGTAAGCATGAATTCTAGTTTACAGCCTGTTTGATGTTGCTGGAGATCCCGATGATAGCGCGAATGCTTTAGAAAACCCTCTTCTTAATATTTTCTGAGTCTTGATGTGAAAGAATGTTAAAGCCTTTTATTATCTAGGCATCTTTTAGGATGACAAATCGTTCTGACTTACGATTGAGCCACTACCATAGATTCCGAGGGAGGATTTCTGGATTCTTTATATGCTATGAACATTACTGTCACGGGAGGGTTAATGCTGTCAGGACCTATTAAATTGTCATATAGTCTATTTCAGTAATAGTTTTCTCAGCCTTTTGAGTGCATATGAATTGATAGTTCGGTAAGATAAATTCTGGTGCCAGAATCTCTGGTTGTACCTTTTTATTTATTTATTTATTTTATTGCATGTAATTCGGTGGATAGATCCCAGAGACCAGATATCCAGGAACAAGCAGTTTGGCATGAATGGGATCCCTTTATTTTGAATCTTAGGATCTTCCTGTATCTAAGCCGGCAGCGCGAAATAGTCCAGTAAAGATAAACGACTGAAAGGTAAATTGTTATGTTTGGAACCTCTGTAATTTATTTCATATTTTAGCATTTGAATGCCTGAGAAGGGCTCTACTGGTTATTATATGCCTGAGATATGCCTTTGTAAACTTTTGTTGTTAGAATTATTGTCTTAAACATAGTCTCTATGAGAGAAGCTCTAAGAGAAGCTGTGAGGAAATGGACAGGTAAATATTACAACGGTTGTGTTGTAATCCCGATCTTCGATTAAATAATATATGATTCGACAGTTTTGTGGACGTAGCCCGTAGTTTGGGTGAACCACCTATATTCATCTCTCTCATGGTTGTGCTTGATGTGTCTTGTTCTAATTGAGACTTTGAGTTATGATGATTTTGATGTGTCTTGTCCTAAGTAAGGTTTTGAGTTAAACTCTCTCGAAAAACTATGAATGATGTCTATGGTTAAATTGGATGTTCAAAATAAGACATAATGATATTCAACACAAGTTAGTCTAAATATGTTACATAAAAATTGGTTGGTATAGTTAACCTTTGCTTGGATCAATTTACAATGGATGGACATGTTATACGAAGAAATGTTTATACTTATGTACAATTGTTCTAGGCATAATAGGAGAGGTTGTTAGATGATTCCTGGTAGGAAATGTTGGAATTATTGATTTAGAACTTTGCTTGACCGAATAAGTTGTGAAAGTAATGTTGGTAAGAATTATTTTTAAATTGTGAAAGTAATGTTGGTAATAATTATTTTAAATTGTGAAAGTAATGTTGGTAAGAATTATTTTAAATGAACGTTTTGCATCCTATTTGTATAGGGTTCTTGAATTAGGGGTAAAGGTATGCAACTTATTTCAAGAATCATCCTTATGTATATATAGGTTGAAGTGTAGTTATTTCTTATACATAAAGGATAAGTTGGGGGAACCATGTTATATATGTTCTCCTATGGGTGGTCTCGTTGTGCATGATTCTGATGGTTTATTTCGTTGAATAGTTATGATGACTTGGTTGTTATATTTGGTCTTCTCATATGAGTTATATTAATATGTTAATAGAATTGTTTCATATGAACATGCATATTATATAGAATGTTTCATTGCTAAAGGGTAAATTAATGTTGATCATGGTGTGTTGTGACGATCACATAGTTATGGACAACTCCGGATTCAGTTAACATTAAGTTTACTACTCTACGGTAAGAACTTCATGAGTATGTTTCAAGTTAAAAGATGATGCATGATGAATATTTCAATTTAACTAATCTCCAATTATTATCATGGAAATGTGTTCAGAATCTTGGTCCTACAGGAGCGAATTATGTTTTGAAGTGTCATTATTGTTATGCAAATTTTCTAAAAATCACTGCTTTACTAACTCGCACAATTGGGTATGTTACATCTGTAAGTTGATGTTAATGACACTATCACAACTTGATCACGAAGTTAGGACAATGGTTTCCAACTACTTTCAAAGGATGCAAATCTTTAACAAGGATTGATAAGCTTCAGATATTTAACTAGTGGATGGGATAAAAGCAACTTATTGGGTAAAAAGGTAACCTTGTCGACGCTATAGACGCTTGCTGGCAACAGGTCCATGCCTGTGGTGTTAGAGGTAAAACATTATGATAACATCTTCTTGTCATCACAAATTATTCATTTTAGATCATGCTTCAATGAAGAGCATATTTTTTTGGAAATCTATTCAATTAGTATTTTTCTTTGCATTCCAACTGATAGTTAGAAGGGTATCATTAAAATCAATTGCAGCTCAGTAGATCTTTAAAAGGTTGACTTGTTAATGTGGTACACATGCTTTAGGGAAAGCTTCCTTCTTGTTAAAAGCCTCATCTTTTATCTCCTTATACATATACAACTGTTATCTTTTTAAGGAAGAGATAATTGCTTCGTCCCAATGTGTCGCCATTTGTTGTAGGTACAACAGATCCCATGTTTTGAATAAAACATGGGAGCCCTCAATTTTTATATGCAAAGATAATGATTAAATTCATTAGTCATTTTGGGGTTTTTCATCCTACTTATCATGCTTTGATGTCCTTGTGATGATTTGATTTAGTTAGTATTTTTCCCTTTGAAAATTCCTATGATTGTTTTTGAGTGTTTTTATGAGTTTCGGAAACCACTCATTTTCCCCCAAAAAATAAGTCTTTTCACAAACCCGCAATTCCAAAAATTATGGATTACGGGACCCTTATTTCTAGTTTTGGAATGTTGTATTTCCGTGTCACATACCCCAAGTTTTAGACATTTTATGTTATTGAGAAAACATTATGTTTTATTTTTATTGTAAAGTTTTATGACAATTGACAAAATGGGGTCATGGATGACTGCAATTAATTATTATAAATATTTTATTATTAGTAAATAAAAGTGGAGACAAATATCCAATGGAGACTGTTGAATGAGTGTTGACTGACCCACTAGGGGGAATGGATTGTGGTGGAGAGCAAATTGACACTTGGCAGCATCCTCAACTCACTTCTAACTGTTGCTGGGGGAAACTTCCCTACTTTTGTGGTCATGTTCCCCAAGAAAGTGGAGTTGAGCAGGTGGCTCATTTACTGAAATAAATTGACCAAAAGACCTAGGCATGATATTTAACTATCAATCAAATTCAGCAGGAGGTTGTTCATTTCTCACCTTGTAATAATTTCCGAGCACAAGAGATTTGATGAGGGGAAAAGTTAGAAGTGATTGAGTGAACTAAGACTGCATTTTGAACTAGTGCAACCACGTTGCTGAGTTCAATATTGCTAAAGGAAGTGAGTACTTCAGCTGAGTGTTATTGCTGAGTTGCAAGGGAAGTTATTCCATTATTCCACATAGCATCTTCATCCTAGTGGTTCAGTGAACAGGCTCGGGGGTCCTATGGCAAGTAGCTTGGTTGTCTTCAGGAGTTGGTTGGGTGCAACAGGCTCCATTGACTGTTTGTTTCTTCTTCTACAGGATTCAAGTTCATATTTTGTTATCTTATTTACTTATGTTATGTTAATAAATTAAATAGAAATGTTTATGCCATCAGTTTTTTTTTTCCAATTAGTTTGAGATACTCTTCCTTAGTTAGTGAACGATTCATTTTTGTAAATTATTACAGTTAAGGACGAAATGCAATATGAATGATGTAGCTAATGGATAGAATAATTGAATAGAAAATTACCTTTCTGCATTTTTCCTCACACGGTAACAGTGCCATACTCTAGTATAGAAAGGGTTAATTAGTGTAGATTAAAATGATCACATGCATTAGAACATTTTAAATGATTATTTTATCAGAGTTATCGCATTTCTGTTTTGTATCATTGTTTTTTTTTAAATAGATCATTTAAAAATGGTAAACAAAATTTACTTTTCCTTATACCTACTTCACTATTTCTGTTTATTAGTAAATCCTTTCTCTTGTTATAAACGATAATAGTATCGAACGAATCTTCTATTCTATAATAGTCTTTTAAAATAAATAAATAGACCCTATATAACTGGATCCTTTTTGTTAAATAAAAAATATATATATTATGAATAGGATTCTCGTATCTTTGCTAATTATCATAGAAATAGGTCTATTATAGACTTAACATCATATTAGTAACAGTATCAGAATTACCCTAAGAAATAAATTAAATAAATACTAATATTACAGTAGACGGATACTACTTTCTTGCTCTAGTATTTTCTTCTAAAGAATGCATTTATCATTTCATTGAAGTATCGTATGGGCAAGTACAACCCTAAAATACGATCACAGGATTTAAACCAATTCCTCATTTTAACATAGTTTTAGTCCTTATACAATTAACAAAATGTCTTATAAATATTATTACAGTAAACAAATACGATATATGACTTTTAGTAATACCTATTCATTTTGTAAAACAACCAGGTTGAAAACCAAAGTATCATTTTTACAACGTTCGATACAGTTCATGTGATTTCCAAGCTCAACAACAAATGAATTTCAATATACTTAGAATTTAGTTGGAAGTTTAAACAAAACCCTAAACCATAACCACAAAGAAAACACACTCAACATAGAAAGGGTTGAACACGCAGGTTTATGGCTATTTTTTTATTGTTCTTTATAAACAAGTATTACATTATCCTTTTCGGGCCATGCCCTAACCTTTTGCGGTATCAAAACAGTAAACCTTGCTTACAAATTCGTTATAGAAAATGTCTGAATCCATTAACTTAGAGATTTACACAAAACGAAAGATAAAATAAAATCGTTGTAATCCAACGAGAACCATGAGGCTCGGAAACGAAACCCTCCCATTACTAAGCTGTATTTCGGCATCATTTTTTTATATATGCAACATCATCAACAAAGTTTCAACGGAGGTATTTTTACCAAATCAAAACCACTAAGAGTTTACAATCAAGCAATGCTGCCTCAAAACTTCCATCATCAGAGTTTTTGCGTGAAGAGCCTATGGAGGTGCCACCGAGGCTTACCGGTTTGCATGAAACCTTCTCCCGTGAAGATCAACATCTTGACCACCTTCGTCAAGTTTTACCTACTAGCAAAATAGAAATGAAGGGTCAAAAATTAAATCAAAAGCTTAAACATTGGATTTTTGAAAATCTCAAAAAAAAAAAAAGTCTTAGAACTAGAAACATTACCTGATAGTTTCTTTTAAGGCACAGGTCATTGCTTCATCTAGAGTATGTGATTAATGCATAGTTTGAATCACTAGAGGTGGACAACACTATTCGTTGGGCCTTGCTGAATTACCACAGAACAACCCCTACTTCCAAAACATTCAAGGTTCAC
Organism: Larix kaempferi; assembly: GCA_027924585.1. Taxonomy (NCBI): domain Eukaryota; kingdom Viridiplantae; phylum Streptophyta; class Pinopsida; order Pinales; family Pinaceae; genus Larix; species Larix kaempferi. The sequence continues at coordinate 4,951,366 of BSBM01000423.1, forward strand.
GGGTCAGTTTTCCATTGTTAACCTTTTTGGAAACCAGAAGATTAAAACACTGCAACCCTCGAAGCACTGAGTGAAAACCCTATCAAGAATAAGTTACATTATTGCAACTTCAACAACACAAGTTAACCCTACACTGTAGACCCTCGGTACAACACTATCACAAACTAGTTGCAGGTAAGGAGGTCACGCCATCGAATCTTGGTGAGAGTAGAAAACATAAAGAAATGCAAACCCTGGAAGATAGGAGAGCCTATTGGCCTTCTTCCCCACTCACTTTGCCAAATGAATACTACAAACAAGGTTCATAGTAGTGGTATAGTGGAAAGGTTGGCGTTTATTTCTAACAACCCAAAACAATTGCATATCGACGATTGTAACACCCCAAAAATCTCAAAAAAATTTAAAACTTTTCAACATGACAATAAATGTTTATTCTAACAATGCGGAAGTAGAAATGCATTAATTAAGTTTGTACAACTTTATAAAATAGCATATCATCTTTAAATCAATGCAAGTATTTAAGATGAAAAGAAATTACTCTCATGTTAATGATGAAGTTTCACACAGCTGAGTTTTTACTAAAAGACGCTGTTTTAAACGCAAAGAACGAATTCTTGGCTGTTTCTAACTGTACTACTTTTATTGATGATGAAGGGGTTCTTTGGACGCCCCGAGGCTTACTTAGCATACGTACTAAAGCATATGAAAGTGTTCTTGTTGCAGATAACATGTAAAGTATTTAATTATAGCCCGTGACCGACAGTTTTCAGTACTTCTAAGTAGAACGTTTTGGAAGATAAAATGCATAGGTACTTCAATGGTGAGAACTGTACTTATGAGTTTGATTATCCATGCTATGGCTAAACTTAGACAATAATTGACTATTCTGCAAAGAAATCAAACTCTGTAATGATTACCAACTCTACATGCAAAAGCGTCAATGAGCGGCAAAACAATGTATTAAACAATAATAGTATTATGAGTGCATTTCTTTTGAAACGTATGTAAAAATCTATCTTTCTCCTTCATAGCAACATTGTAGAAATTATTTGTATAGATATGTTAACATTGTGCTCGAGAGCTAAGCTTCTACGGTAATGATAATGATTGGTTTATTAACATACTTGCTATTTCACCAAACATTAGCACATAAATAAATTTGCTTAGATTAATTATATGATCTAATTGAAAATAAATTTTGGAATATTAACCAACTTTTACAAATATATATAAACCAAACTATGCGGAGTTTTGTGTGCAAAAGTATGAACTTATGTAATACCATGTGAATTGAATTGCTAAGCAATAAGTGAACCCTACCTTTCATGATACTTTATGCAATATGTTTTTGATATGCAAATGGTGGATAATATGCAATAATGCGAATGATATGTAGACCTAATGCTATACTAACCTTATTAGTATGATAAAGTGACGGGAGGTGCTATACAACTTACCAATATAACGTTTTACTATGATCGAGTGTATGACTTGGACGTTAATGTGTACAGGCTGGTGGACAATAAATACGCTGCCTACAGTAATGAATGCATGGGACCATCGTGGTAATGGAATTCCACTATGGATGGTACTACGTGTTCGATCACATGACCAACTATGTTAAAAATCCAAACTTGTGCTGAAGTGTCAACCTACTAGTTCACTAGTTGACGAGCTAGCTCCAACATGGCTCAAACGTGGCAATTGCAATGAATGTTATAATTAATAAGGTAGCTTGACTTGGTTGTTTTGTGAATCCCACCGGTGATCTCCACCGTCGATTTGGTCGTGTAATAATGGGAAGAGTTTAACCCTACCTCCATCACGTTCATACGTTTATTGTTCACTCTTGTGTTTGGTGGTAGCGGCTCTGCAACCTAGCCGACAGGCCGAGGGTTTGTAGGTCTTTGTTTCTGCATTTGAGTTGTGAGGACTGGGTTTTGAACCCGTGACTTATGAAGATTTAAGGACAGAGTTTTCCACTGCTTGCACCGTGAAGAATGTCTCTGTTTGCAGCTTAGTTTTTGTCTTTGGTGTGTTTCGATCACTAGACCTGTTGAGGGTTTTTAGACTGCCAATTTGATTCAAAAGGAAATCAACCCTTCGCCATGGTTTTTCCAGGTCTTGGCACTATTTAACTTTTAGAAGTTTGGTGGCTCTATGTGGGATTTCCTTCAGTCTTGGCATTTGAATGTATGAGTGATTCCAGTTGTTGTTGCGCCAGTATTTGGTTGTTGCTGTTATCTGCCCAGCATTTGAAGGTAATGTAACTCAAATCCTTCCATGTAACATTCAAACTTTTTGATAATGCATTCCTTCTTTTGAAGGTTACCATTTTTAACCACCTCTTTTCCGTGCTTACACGTGTAGAGGTTTCAACGGTTCCTCCAGATCTGGGCGTTGAAGGTTGGCAATAGCAATACCAACCAGTAAGCTTCAGCGGTTGCTTTGAAAAATCTGTGTAGAAGATGATGGCGGCCGATTGTGTGATAATCTATGTGTTGTGTTTTTAACTTAGAGAGTTTATGCTTCGTCGAGTTAGTTTTTGAAACATGTAAGGAAATTTGGGGAGGATAAACCATCGACCCAAAGGGCTCGAACTCGTTGTGTTTGGATTGTAACAGTCATGTGGAAGTTCTTCTCACAGACTTGGATAATATAAAAAGTTTGTGTGTTTTATAAACGATGGTGAAGTTTACTGTAATGTATTCTTAGGTTAATCTCCAGGGTTAGGGTTTCGTTTCATTTTTGGGAATGAAGAATGTGGAAAGAACCTGGTGTTAACACCAAAACTAACCCCCAAGGCTGAGAGAGGGTAATCTCAGGTAACCACTAACCAATCTTTGGTTTACTTTTCTGATCAAACATAATATCACGAACCCAAAAATGTAAAAATTTAAAATTATTCTAAGTAGTCTTAAATCCCTTTCAAAGAGCTAATCGCTATAAAAAAATGCTTTGCGAAATTATAAATATATAATCAGTATCTAAATTTTCTATTAAACATAAGGTTCGTTCAGAATTATGGAGCATGAATAATCATTTAAACTAATGAAAGAAACATAATTATTTATACAAATTTTCAAACCTCATCGACCAATTAATCACACAGTCAAACAATGATTACTCCTTTTTCTACTTAGCATTTAGTAAGTTTTCACAAGGTAAAAGTATGAATCTAGTACTTCATCTAACATAAGCCGTATCATTTTAATTAAATCTTATCCTTATTGCTAGCTTGGATAATTGGTTAAGAGATACATATACAAGAACATCTTATGGTAACGTTTATAAACAAATAATACAACACTTGAGTAATGATATGAACAACTAGTTATTAAAGTTAGTAACACATAACAAATCTGAATAACACAAGTATAAACACACATAAGATACCAAGGACATACACAAGAGACCAAGGTAACATGGTTCACCCGTACATGGGCTAGTCCACAAAAGTTTGTGTGTGTTTTATATAACAATTCCCAAAGGGATTACATCTTTTATCAAGTTATTGTCGTAACTTTTCAACTTCCCTGCAACTTCTCTTATGGAGAAAAAGTATCCAACACTAACATCAAGACTTTTCTATAATCTACATTATGAATTGCTAAAGCCAGCACATAAGTTGATATTTCCACTATCTCAAGCCTCTCCAGAAGAGAGTATTCTTAAGACACAATACTAAACCAATCCCTACTGATAGAAAAGTAACAAGGTATATATATAAATACATATATTCATGTGACTAAATCTCACGGATCTAACTCCACTGTATTATTTCTATCTTTCAGAAATGAATTACATCAAACCCTTTTAACAACATTTGTGATTTTTAACATCCTTTACCCAAGATCCATTTTATGTTTCAAGTAACACTTATACATATAATTTAAACTATGTGTTTGGGATTCGACTACCTTGCCGCCCCTTCCTATCGTTTAACCCTTTATAAAAAGGCAGAATGCTTCTACAGGCATTCGATGGTAGATAACCAATATATGATAGGTTCATGTAACAAAATAAAAGTTCCTGGCGACTTTAATATGCATGTAAAGATCGTACATGCAGCATGCAATATAAGCCCAAAATTCTATGATTTTAAATGGCAAAATAATGTGTATGCTGAGATCCCGTTAGGCAACATATAAATGTATAGTGAATATATACCACTCTTTTCATAACTCCTTTACTTATATTATTTTCGTATCTTTATTAACATGAATATAGCGAAAACTAAGGGAATTAACCCTAGTATGTCATAACATAAACATAATATATCAATTACTATATAAACTAGTAATGACACACAGAGATTGTAATTCCTAATTTTCCCATGCGCAGCATCCATAGTATATAATAATGTATACTCAGGATTCCGCCCAACACACTCCAAGTGCATAACATAATATTTAGAACTATAACTAATTGGAAATAAACCAGGGTTCCAGTATAGTTTGTGTTAGTATAGTATAAACACAGAGATATTAAGAACAAATCTACCAAGTATTAATATGATTATGCATCCAGACGCTTCCCAAAATACAGAGATGCATTATTTATAAAATATATCTAACAAGTATTAATCCCAATGTTCCACCCGATTTTCATACAACAAGGTATAAAAGATCAATCGTGGCAGCTTAAGTATATATATAAATGCAGAGATCATAATGAAAACTAAACCAACACAATGATGGGTTTTCTTTTCCTTAGTCGACATTTTCAAACTACCTAACCCCTCCATATAATATATAAACTCTATAGAGCTTATGTTTTCAATATCCATCCTTCCCTGATTACATGCAGTGTTTTAAAATTTGGTATTAATACGATTTCACACCAGCAAACAACATCTAAAAAGCCCAGTCAAATACTCAGGCAAAAACCCAAAAGAGCAGCAATGCTTATAACACACAATCGATGGGTATAAAATCAAAAGTTGCAGGGTTCCCAAGAATCCAACTACAAAATAAAATATGCAGTCGTATAAATAAATACCACACAGTATTGAAATCATGGGGTTCGATTTCCAATTCCAAACGCATATCCAAAGATAGACCTATGGTATTTCAGAGATCATTAGCAAAATATTTAGGTTCATCGAACACTTCAACCAAAACGATTTAGCTCAGGTCGCATCTCAAAGGAAGAATATAGGCAAACCTGAATTTTCTTCTGTTGATGCACATCGTGGAGGATACATACCATAGTCTTCAGTTTACCTTCCACCATGCGCATGTGATGCCCAGATTTCATTCCACAGTCCCAAGCCAATCCCCGCTTTCCCTCCGAGCTGATCTTCAAGTAACACATCGATCATTTCTGCTCTTGCCCAGCCACTACGCAGGGTATAATATATTTGCAGCAAATCATTTGAAATTGAATAATTGGACATTGGTGATATCGCAACATCATAAGAGATTTATGATCAATGGGATCAGGCCCTAATGTGGCCGTCCCTTCCCATTTCATATCACAAGGTAGAAACCTCCCTGCAAATCAAGAGATCATGGGTCGATTCCCTCCAAGGGAGATCGACCAACTATCATGCAGCACAAGCAATTTTTATTGAAATGAACGAGATCCGTTTACCGATTTGGGGTTCACTTCTGGATCCATTCCACATCGTTAAATGGTCTAAGAAGCAGATGTATTCAACACCGTGAAGGATCTAAGTAAATCAGTCCATACGGAGATTCTGAAACAATGGCAACCTCCAGTCTATCCTACTCAAGAAGCATTTTGCATGCGCGCCCCCCCCCCCCGTTCTGTCTATCTTGATGGCAGCGTATCCTTTATAAGATCCTGAACCGCCCTGTATTAACACCTCCACTACACAATAAATGAATTCAACAGAAAGGCTCCAACGGATTTTCCCTCCACCGCACTCGGCTGCAACCTCCCCTCAACTCATGGTTTCGGTCCCCTCCTATCGTCATCGTGGGAGTTAGCTTTCCCCAACAGAGTTCCCACGTCGATACTACTTATTAAGCATTCTTGATGAAAGATGACTTGGTATGGCTAAAATCCCTCACGGAATTCAAGAATCATGGGAGGTGTTCCCTCCACCATCCACATATGTTTAAGTGATGGTTTGTCATACTTCTCTATGTAGATAACAAGTGCCGAAAAAAAATAATTTATATGTGTATTCCTCTTTTAAACTTGAAGTCATGTTCATTTTCTTTTATGTAAAAGCAAACTGAGTAATTCTCTTTCTCGTAAGTTATATTGGTCTAAAAAATAAAATAAAATAAAATACCAAGTCATATATATATATATAGCTTGGAATGTCCCTCTTTATATATATATGTATAATTTTACACTTATTCAAGCATCCCCTTTGATTTTAATAATTCTTGGTTAAAAAATTTGCTTCCAAACTTCTCTTGATTCAAACAATATATCAATTCAAATATATTGGTGTGAATATTTATAGGTAATGCTTTGGTCATTAATACCAAAAATTATAACCTTTATAATAATAATCGCTTAATCCTATTAGTATTATTCATAGGAATTAATATATATATATATAGGTATTTATACCTATGTCGTAGTATCTTACCTAGACCCCAAGACAAAAATATTTCATTCGGAATTCCCTCTTGGATGGACACTATTTTAAGGGTGTGCTTACGACCTTAGGACCAAGAGTAATTCATTACTCTTATTCATGTGTTTTTTTGGCACCAAGATGACCTTTGTCATCCCTGTTTAGGTTTTGATGTCTTCCTAGTTTACCATAATAATTACAACTTGGAAATAAAATAGCGATGCTCTTAAAGGGCCACTGCTGGGGCCTTGGCCTTGAGCTCCTCACGAGGGCCTCATAGATTACAATATACCTTTAAATAAATAACAATGGGGTTGAAATTGAGGGATGTTACACACTCCACCCCTTAAACATAACACCGTCCTCGGTGTTCGATAGTTTGTGCTTTGCATCCATTCACTATCTTTCGCTTACTTTTGTTTTTATGCTTTGCTTGTCTTCTCATTTTTGCAATTTTCTGGCAGCTCTTATCACTTATATCCTGCACATTACACAGATTATACAAGATCTTCCAACGTTCTTTAGTATAACCTAAATATATAAAATTTCAAAACAATAAATGTTCATCATTCTTCCTCTTCCTTGAGGTGATATTCGCTTACTCTAGCTTTCATATTATTCATGTATAAAACATCTCATAGTCTAGTTACAAAATCATTTACACTTGATTGTATCATAAAACAATTCTTTCCACAACAGCTTGTTTGATCATCAAACTCTTTTGTTTTTCAGCAATCATGGATACGTGAGTACAAAAATGCTCTTTTGTACTTCAGCAATCATGGAGACTTGCATACATAACATGAGTCCTCTGCAACTCAGCAGGAATACTTCTGCATACTTTCAGCAGGGATATGATAGTCTTACACTACAACTCAAAACATAGCATATTTTCAGAAAGATAATATTACTAGAAAGAAAAACATATAGAACCTACAGCCATAAGTAGGTTGGACAAACACCCAAGGAGACCTGTTTACTTAACCACTAGGTAGAAGATTTTGTGCAGAAACAAGGCACTCAAAAATGCCTTCTCCACTCAGCATCAACCTCCTGAAATAACATGCCTTCTCCACTCGGCATCAACCTCCTGAACTCAATAAGAGTTTGGAAGACTCACAACATGATCAACAACAAAGCATATCCCCTCATCAAATCTCTTGAGTGCAACCAACAAAACCTCAAGGTAAATTTCCTCGTTAGGAAAAGTGATGAACCTCAGTTCATAATTTGATAGCTATTATATAGACTGCATAGGTCTTTAGTGGTCAGTTTGGAATAAATGAGCCTCAAGCTCCAGTCCCATCTTTCGGGGCACTATGACCACATTTCAAGGGAGTTGTCCCATACCAACAACTAGTTAGTTGCATCATGATCCTGCCACATGTCCATTGCCTTCTACCCTAGATTCCATTCCTCCTAGTGGGTCAGAAAACATTCTTTCTACAATATACAGAATCATAAACATACTAAAAATTCAAATCTTTTCTTCTGCATTATTATTATTTTAACTAAAGGATATTAACTCAACATGTACATAATCAAATGATAATTACTTAAGAGATTACAATTGTAGATAGGGTAGGCAAGCATTTATTATTCCTTGTATGCCACACACATGATATCAATAAAAATGGATTCACTCATCATATTCTTTGCATTCTCATGGACACACATCAATAATAAGTCTCACCATTATAAGGTAATTCATTACTTACTTTTGAGCAATTAGCTTGACTTATCTATATAAGTGCTCTTGTGATCATGTCATCCGTCGAATCTTAATATCGCTTCCTGAAATGTTAGTATAAGAAAAATTTTCTTACTTCAAATTGCACTTTTAGTTCCAAAGCATTTTACTCATACTCTTTTAATTAGCTTGTGCACCCTCTTCATTTCACGCTGATGTGAACTCTTCAATATCCCATTGATAATATGTTAGTATTTATAGTTCAAAACATTTAGTTACAAATAAATTTATTTCAAATCGAGACTCATCATTTAATCATTCTAATAACTTTTTTAGATGTAAAAAGATCTGGTTGCTCCATCTATCATCACAATATTATGATTCTTCTTTCTCCGATGATCAAAACTCCCTTGATTACCAAGTCCCTTAGATTTGACGTACTTCTATCTTTAGAAAATATAACAATTCCTACCTATATTTTATTTATGAAGGAAAACAACTGAATTTTGGATGCATTACTTCAAACTTCTAGGAGATCCTACTATACAATACATTCCTGAAAATCTTCATAATGATAAGAATATTTATGAAATAAAATATAAGTATTGACGATTTTTCCATAAGCAAAAATAATATTTAAAATTTACTTCATCATCTTATTGCATGAATCCATCCATGTCCTTTAAACTTATCATGTAACCTAATATGCCTCATTCATTCTAGCTATAATTGCCATATCTTATATGAACTCCATTCTATTGGATCTTATCATGAAAATAATGACAGAATGAACGTATACACGTTTTTGTCTTAAGCATGCTATCATAATCCTAAGTACAAGGATACTCCTTCTAACTTTTGACATTTGAGAACTAATTTTTATCTCAAAGAAAGTAGCTACATAATTATAACTTCTACCAATAAATGCTCTATCCGATCATCTCCTAAACATTATATGAATCTTGTCGTAACCACTATGCATAGACATTTAAGGTGTTCAAGTGACTTTTGTTGAACCGAACAATATTTATTTCTTCGTAGTGTAGTAATGAAACTATACTTTTAACTTAATTATGTCCATAGGTAATAAAAATTGGATAACTAAAATGCAGAATTAAACGATGTTTCTTCAAAATTTTCAAATTTATAAATAAGCAATACATGTTCACAACATTTTGCACAACTACAGAAATTATTTCGACTAGCTACCACTTTTCAGAATAATACCATCTGACAATATAAGTATTCGTATATAGTAAAAGTAAAACTCATAATACAAGAAAACATACCTTATTCAAAATTTTGTAAGAAGTACAAAATTACTTCTCCGTATGCTTTCAAAGAAACTTGAAGTGGTACTTTGAATAATATTACTCCTTGTCCATTCCAGCCCATGCAAAATAAAACAAAAGCAATAGAGTGATTAGTTTATCAAATTTCATGTTTTACTCAATCCATATTGATCCCAATAAGCCCGAGTGTTTTAACCTAGAGCTCTGATACCATTTTGTCACGAACCCAAAAATGTAAAAATTTAAAATTTTTCTAAGTAGTCTTAAATCCCTTTCAAAGGTCTAATCGCTATAAAAAAATGCTTTGCGAAATTATAAATATATAATCAGTATCTAAATTATCTATTAAACATAAGGTTCGTTAATTTATCCGTCAGAATTATGGAGCATGAATAATCATTTAAACTAATGAAAGAAACATAATTATTTATACAAGTTTTCAAACCTCATCAACCAATTAATCACACAGTCAAACAATGATTACTCCTTTTTATACTTAGCATTTAGTAAGTTTTCACAAGGTAAAAGTATGAATCTAGTACTTCGTCTAACATAAGCTGTATCATTTTAATTAAATCTTATCCTTAGTGCTAGCTTGGAATAATTGGTCAAGAGATACATATACGAGAACATCTTATGGTAACGTTTATAAACAAATAATACAACACTTGAGCAATGATATGAACAAGAAGTTATTAAAGTTAGTAACACATAACAAATCTGAATAACACAAGTATAAACACACATAAGATACCAAGGACATACACAAGAGACCAAGGTAACGTGGTTCACCCGTACACGGGCTAGTCCACAAAATGTTGTGTGTGTTTTATATAACAATTCCCAAAGGGATTACATCTTTTATCAAGTTATTGTCGTAACTTTTCAACTTCCTTGGAGCTTCTCTTATGGAGAAAAAGTATCCAACACTAACATCAAGACTTTTCTATAATCTACATTATGAATTACTAAAGCCAGCACATAAGTTCATATTTCCACTATCTGAAGCCTCTCCAGTAGAGAGTATTCTTAAGACACTCAATACTAAACCAATCCCTACCGATGGAAATGCAACAAGGTATATAGATAAATACATATATTCATGTGACTAAATCTCGTGGATCTAACTCCACTGTATTATTTCTATCTTTCATAAATGAAGTACATCAAACCCTTTTAACAAGATTTGTGATTTTTAACATCCTTTACCCAAGATCCATTTTATGTTTCAAGTAACACTTATACATATAATTTAAACTATGTGTTTGGGATTCGACTACCTTGCCGCCCCTTCCTAGCGCTTCACCCTTTATAAAAAGGCAGAATGCTTGTACAGGCATTTGATGGTAGATAACCAATATATGATAGGTTCATGTAACAAAATAAAAGTTCCTGGCGACTTTAATATGCATGTAAAGATCCTACATGCAGCATGCGATATAAGCCCAAAATTCTATGATTTTAAATGGGAAAATAATGTGTATGCCGAGATCCCGTTAGGCAACATATAAATGTACAGTGAATATATATAACTCTTTTCATAACTCCTTTACTTATATCATTTTCGTATTTTTATTAACATGAATATAGGGAAAACTAAGGGAATTAACCCTAGTATGTCATAACAACATAAGCATAATATACCAATTACTATATAAACTAGTAATGACACATAGGGATTGTAATTCCTAATTTTCCAATGCGCAGCATCCATAGTATATAATAATGTATAATCAGGATTCCACCTAATGCACTCCAAGTGCATAACATAATATTTAGAACTCTAACTGATATGAAATAAACCAAGGTTCCAGTATAGTTTGTGTTACTATAGTATAAACACAGAGATATTAAGAACAAATCTACCAAGTATTAATATGAGTACCCATCCAGACGCTTCCCAAAATATAGAGATGCATTATTTATAAAATATATCTAACATGTATTAATCCCAATGTTCCACCCGATTTTCATACAGCAAGGTATAAAAGATCAATCGTGGCAGCTTAAGTATATATATAAATGCAGAGATCATAATGAAAACTAAACCAACACAGTGATGGGTTTTCTTTTCCTTAGTCGACCCTTTCAAACTACCTAATGCCTTTATATAATATATAAACTCTATAGAGCTTATGTTTTCAATAGCCATCCTTCCCTGATTACATGCAGTGTTTTAATATTTGGTATTAATACGATTTCACACCAGCAAACAACATCTAAAAGGCCTAGTCAAATACTCAGGCGAAAACCCAAAAGAGCAGCAATGCTCGTAACACACAATCAATGGGTATAAAATCAAAGTTGCAGGGTTCGCAAGAATCCAACAACAAAATAAATATGCAGTCGTATAAATAAATACCACACAGTATTGAAATCATGGGGTTCGGTTTCCAATTCCAAATGCACATCCAAAGACAGACCTATGGTATTTCAGAGATCATTAGCAAAAGATTTAGGTTGAGCTAACACTTCAACAAAAACGATTTAGCTCAGTTCGCATCTCAAAGGAAGAATATAGGCAAACCTAAATTTTCTTCTGTTGAGGCACATCGTGGAGGATACATACCATAGTCTTCAGTTTACCATAGCTCGGAGGATACATACCATAGTCTTCAGTTTACCTTCCACCATGCATATGTGACGCCCAGATTTCATTCCACAGTCCCAAGCCAATCCCTGCTTTCCCTCCGAGCTGATCTTTAAGTAACACAGTGATCATTTCCGCTCTTACCCAGCCTCTATGCAGGGTATAATATATTTGCAGCAAATCAGTTTTGAAATCGAATAATTGGACATTAGTGAGATCATAGCATCATAAGAGATTTATGATCAATGGGATCAGGCCCTAATGCGGTCATCCCTTCCCATTTCATATCACAAGGTAGAAACCTCCCTGCAAATCAAGAGATCATGGGTCGATTCCCTCCAAGGGAGATCGCCCAACTATCATGCAGCACAAGCAATTTTTATTGAAATGAACGAGATCCATTTACCGATTTGGGGTTTACTTTCTGAGCCATTCCACATCGTTAAATGGTCTAAGAAGTAGACGTATTCAGCACCGTTAAGGATCTAAGTAAATCAGTCCATACGGAGATTCTGAAACAATGGAAACCTCCAGTCTATCCTACTCCAGAAGCATTTTGCATGCCCCCCCCTCTCTGTCTATCTTGATGGCACCGTATCCTTACCAAGATCCTGAACCGCCCTATATTAACACCTCCACTACACAATAGATGAATTCAACAGAAAGGATCCAACGAATTTTCCCTCCACCGCACTCGGCTGCAACCTCCCCTCAACTCATGGTTTCGGTCCCCTCCTATCGTCATCGTGGGAGTTACCTTTCCCCAACAGAGTTTCGACATCGATACTACTTATTAAGCATTCTTGACCAAAGATGACTTGGTATGGCTAAAATCCCTCACGGATTTCAAGAATCATGGGAGGTGTTCCCTCCACCATCCACATATGTTTAAATGATGGTTTCTCATACTTCTCTATGTAGATAACAAGTGCCGAAAAAAAATAAATTTATATGTGTATTCCTCTTTTAAACTTGAAATCATGTTCATTTTCTTCTTTTAAACTTGAAATCATGTTCATTTTCTTTTATGTAAAAGCAAACTGAGTAATTCTCTTTCTCGTAAGTTATTGGTCTAAAAAATAAAATAAAATACCAAGTCATATATATATATAGCTTGGAATGTCCCTCTTTATATATATATATATATAATTTTAAACTTATTCAAGCATCCCCTTTGATTTTAATAATTCTCGGTTAAAAACTTTGCTTCCAAACTACTCTTGATTCAAACAATATATCAATGCAAATATATTGGTGTGAATATTTAAAGGTAATACTTTGGTCATTAATACCAAAAATTATAACCTTTATAATAATAATCGCTTTATCCTATTAGTATTATTCATAGGAATTAATATATATATATATATATATATAGGTATTTATACCTATGTCGTAGTATCTTACCTAGACCCCAAGACGAAAATATTTCATTCGGCATTCCCGCTTGGACGGACACTATTTTAAGGGTGTGGTTACGACCTTAGGACCAAGAGTAATTCATTACTCTTCTTCACGTGCTTTTCTGGCACCAAGATGACCTTCGTCATCCCTATTTAGGTTTTGATGTCTTCCTAGTTTACCATAATAATTACAACTTGGAAATAAAATAATGATGCTCTTAAAGGTCCACTGGTGGGGCTTTGGCCTTGAGCTCCTCACCAAGGCCTCATAGATTACAATATACATTTAAATAAATAACAATGGGGTTAAAATTGAGGGATGTTACACATAAACAGAGAGGGCTCTCTCTATAAACTCATAGAATACTGGAAATCTTCAAAGGTGTCAATTAGCGAAAACATAGACCAACATTCAACATTAAAGATATTCAATTACAACGATGCACAGAAAGATCAGATTTTTGTTCGAACAAAACAACGCTTTAAGAAATATTTGGTTGAAAAACGCATGAAATTCACTTAGGCGATGGAGTCACATTCAACAAGGTCTACAAAACATTATTTACAAAGATTTGGAAAATGCCTTCACAAGGGCAAGATAGCAAGCAACTAGTAGTCGGAGAGCTTTAATTGGTGGAGTAGAAGAGAAAAGATACAATCCATCAACATTGGGCATCTAACAAGGATGAATCCAATGCCAACTTTAGCAGAATCTGTTTGGTGAAGTGCTTGAAATAAGCTAGGCAGAGCATAATCTCTATGAATTCTACTTAACCATTTACCTTGATTCCAAGCATGAAGGAAATAATACAAACTGAAAATAACAAAGAGAGAGAAACACTTTCACATGGAAAAAAGAAAGGTATAGACTACTAGACTGATTACACAGGAATCCTTGAGATAAACGCAGGCTATCAGCTCTGCAAAATAGTATTAAATAGCTCCAAAAATGTCTTAGAAACTAAACTTCAAAATACCAATAGCTTGTTACATCAGATTTTCAACCATCGTATCTTTGATTACAACTGTATATATAGGCGGCCCTGAGCTCCAGACTCGGATTTTTCCCAACAGAAATAGTTATAACCAACTAACACCTAGCTAACAGTCCAAATGAAATACTGTTTGCTGTCGCTATCCTTTAAACAAAATATCTATAGAAAGGTTTAACCGCTTATTACAATCACGTGGCCGATACATTACATGGCCGAAATGTTCCCAACAAAAATCCAAAAATACAAAAATGTAGCTGCTGTCAGCTAGATTGGCTTCCATAGCTCTTCAAAACTCGGACGTGGTCATGCTAGTTGTTTCTCTGACCTTTTTTCATTGATTGTCTCTTGAATCCTCCATACTGAACAAAAAACCTCTATGGCTGGAGTTGCTGCTTGACGGACACGTTTCTTCAGTCATGACAGCTTTCGATGCCGACAAGCAACTCAACAATAACATACTGGGCTTGACCAATTCTATTGATACCATATATATTTAAGTTGTGTTCCTTTTCCAACATTAGAATATGGGCCATCTTAATCCCCCAAAAACCATAGGTAGGGAATGTACATAGGTAACAAAAAATAAACAGATTTTCCAGGATGCAAAAATGTGGAAAACATACTAGCACCACCACCTCATTCTCGGTCTTTTACCTGACCGTGTCCGTCGAGGAAGTCACTCACATTGAAACAGTCTTCTATTGGGTTCCCCTTAGGCAGAGGGGTAATGGGGACCTCTTCTTTAGGGAGAATCCAATCATGGATCAAATCTTCGTCAGGGGAAATTTTCGGCCCCCCCTCCTTGCATGCAGTCTCCTCTTTCAGTCGCAACAAATCTTACCATTCCTGTGGAGTCTTAGACTCCTTAGCCTCTCTAGTGGGAACGTTCTCCCCTTGGTCCGAAAGCATACCAAACGGGAGAGTATAATCCTCTTCTTTGGGAGAAAGCATAAGGGGTGGGAGGATATAATCTTCTTCCATTTCTGAGAAGACATGCTCCGGTGTGAGGATCACATCGGCCTCTGGTCTTCTCTCCATGTCTTGACACAACTGCAAATAATACTGAGGGATAGAAGAACCTCACCACCTTTTGTACATGAATTGTATGCCGATGAGGTTAGGTTTATAACCAATCACAACGACGGTGTCCCCAAGTGAATCCGTCTATCATGATCTCCTGATTGGATCCTCCAAGTTAGACAGCATGATGACAGACGTTCGAAAAGACCTTGGATATGCTCGGTCATACTCTTTTGTGCTATGCTGAAAAGGCTCTTGACTGCACAAAAGAGGTTTTGGATCATGAGGCAATCATTGAGCTTCAACGAGGACATCTTTGCACGTGAAAACACTAGCTAGGATCGAGACAGCAGACGTCACCTTTCATAACCTTTCCATCCTAACCCTTCATTGGCTCAAATGGGCATTCTAAGTTTTCAAAGGATTTAGGGTTGTTGATTCAATCTTTACTTAGATCCTAACTGCATGATGGCTTTGGTCCCACCAGCCACGGCAATTCGAGGTGTGGTTAACTTTCTCACAAGGACAATCAGCGCGGCCATCTCTGACTGTTGATTTCCCTCTAATGGATCTGAACCATTGACATGTGCAGGCAATTTACTCCGACTGCGGAGATTTGAAACCTGACAAATTTCATGCATGTTAGATTGGCGCGGTGACCAAGCTCCGTGGATCTCTCCTCCCACCTTTTCTCCCAGATCTTTAAAGTACCCATAATTTCATAGGTATTATGTGTTTCAGGGTCGTCGATATTTACGACACTTGATCTAGACCATTAACCCATGTCATTTTTCTGTGTTAGGCGTTTTTACCCGTCATCATACATCTGAAAGACCGAGGATGCCCATTTTTTCCTTTAATCTTACCCTGTGTTGGGATATATTTTATCATTCGTGATTCAAAATTTTCTATCAATGGGGAATGGGGCTCCTTAGGGATTTTGACAGCCTTGATGTACTTGTATCCCCTACGAAAACCACCACAGAACCTAGCACAATTTGAGCGCTAACTACTGGCTCCAGCCGGGGATGCTATCCTCCTTGCGAGGTAGCGAAGAACCCGTAGACCACATGCTTGATCCATTGGCGGTTCCTAATCATGCCACCTATTACCTGCATCCCGTCTTCCATCCATATCTGGAAAGGAGACACTGTATATACTAAAATATTTACTGAGCAACTTGATTCATCCTACCTATCTCACATTACTGAAATTAATGACAATGCTTGACCTACAAGCTTATTTATGTACATATGATTTCCTACCCTACCTACTGAGCGTGGGGACTAAAATTCATGTAATTACATACACCCAATGAAGCCAATCAAGCAAATGAGCCCCAAAACAAAATTCGGATTTAGCTTCTCCAAACTGAAAAAGGAACTTAACAAATGATAACCCAAGGTGAAAATCTCCTCTAATTCCCGCCTTCCTCGACAATATAGCCCTCCCTTTTTCTGAAGGTTAGAACAATTTTACAAAAGTATCTTTGATAAAATGGGATAGTCCTATGTCCTTATGTCCAGCCATGAGGGCTTCGTCAAGGAGTTCTTGCTAAGTATTCACATCTTCCATGTGGCAATAAGGCCACTCAAATGACAATCCTGCGTACCATCTGCCCCACTAAGCTCTATACAACCCTTTATGGGTGCATTCATCTTCTTTACAGGGAGGTATTGACTGATCAAGTATATGCATATCGAACTGATGTTTCCTCTGGGTGTCAATGGTGTGGTGACCTTCAAACATAGCAAAGGGAACACTTTCTTCTAAGCAACAAGAATCTTAAACTGAATGACCTGGAGAGAAACTCTTTTGACTGTCAGATTCTTCTTTTGAACTATATGACAACTGACAAAACTGGAGAAAATTAGTATCCCTCTCGGGAGGATAGATCTCAAGGTCATTCCTCATCTCCTCAATACTCTTAGAATCCTGAAATCGCCCTTCTCTATCACATGTATCAGAAACATCATAAAAATTTTCAATAAATTTAAACATAACCAACTCTTCTTGAAAGGAAACCTTTGAATGCGGAAGAGGGATTTGATTTTCTGCTTGGTATTTTTCCTCCCCATGGCAAATTTCTGTTCCTCAGGATTTATTACATACTTGTCCCTCCTCTTTATCATCAATCTCAAAAAAGAATTGGAAGCTTTCCATTTTAGACCTTTGTTTTTTATTAGAATCCTTGATTCTTCGTTTTATCAATTCAAAAGAGGTGTAGCAGAAGGGTAGGCAATCATTTTCAGCACATTTACACCTGGGGGTTTGATGGTGGATATCGACAAGCTCTTCTTCATTGATTGCCCTGAAACTTATAAGGCTTTCAGTAGGCCTAGTACTGGGGCAATCCTCTCCATAATCATCATATTTATCGTAGATAGGTGGACCGAAACTCTTTTCAACTTCGCTACCACTAGACTTTCTAGCGGATTGATTGTAAACTCTCTCAAACAAATCAGAATTACCTTCTTCTAGTATATCATCGTGCTGATGCTTTCTTGGCACATCCTGGGAAAGATTACAATGCAAAACTAGTTCTCCTCGTTCATGCTTCTTTCCAAATCTGGATTCTTCTTCGATTATTTCATGGTTATCCTTAGTTGACAATTTTCCTGACACTCTAAAGTTTTCTTCAACCTCCAATGCATCAATGAACATACACTGCAGATTTGGAGACCTTCTTTCCAAAAGAAGAAAAAATAAATCGAAAGGAAATATAGAGGCATAATGTAACTTGGTAGCATTCTCTAGGGGTTGAATTTCCCTTGGCATGTTATAATAAAAACTTGCAAACCTTCTGTTAAAACTAGACATGACCTCCCTTTCCTGCCTTCTCATGGAATAAAACTCTGAAAGCACTAGGTCCTATGACCTCCTCTTACCCCAAAATTCCAAGAAGACATCGGAAAACCCCTTCCAAGTGTTTATAGACTCCGGCTGGAAATGGTTAAACCATTTCTTTATGTCTCCCTGGAAGGATTGGGTGAAAGTCCTCATAGACACATCGTCATGCTCTACCTCAAAAAGATCCAGAAAATGCCCAAATCCTTGAAGATGTTTATCGGCGGTTAGGTTTTCAGATTCTCCATCAAATTTAGGTAGGTATCTTTGGTATTTGGGGGGATATTCATGGAGAAAAAAGGGCAGCTTAAAAGGGCGATATCGGAGTTGGGATTTGAGAGGAAAAGGAGTAGGTACTAGGGGGATCCCTTCAGCCTTATTCTCATGGAACTTGCAGGGTTGGCTATGGATCTTGCTTGTCTTAGAAGAAAGAATGGGATTGGCTCTAAGGTTTAGAGGAAGATATATATCTAGGAGATCTAGAGAAGGATATACAAAGGAAAGTATCCCATGGCCCAGAGCTCTACGGTGGAACAAAATTTTCTTGATATATATACATATAGCTACCAAGATATTGATACAAAAGAGGAAAATTTATTTGAAAGGACTAGATCTTTGATACCTGAACTTTGATTCTTCCATACCTTAAGGCGGTCGAGCTTGTGCTTGATGGGAGTGTACTGCTTGGATTGAATCTTGACTTAAGTCGCCAGGTGGATGGTACAACCTTCTCATTGTCTGATTGTTGTTCACCTTCAACCTTCAGGCCTTGACTTATGGATTGATTCTAATTCGGTCCTTTGGTCCATCAATTTGGGCCCTTCGTGATCCTAGGGTGACTTTGTAAATTCTTTAACAATATGTTTGGCACACTGATCTCTCCCTCATTGAATCTTCTTGAATAGTCTGATCTTGGTAAGTGGAGTCGCCAGGGCAAAAATTCTTCAACCTTCTTGAAAAACGTAGAGATCTCTGTTTGCCCATAGGGATTTTGCTTCTTCTTTGATATTTCAGACAGATATGTCATTCTCCATGGATTGATAAAACAACTTGAATCCCTGGCAATGACGCCAATTTGTTAACACCAAAACTGACCCCCACGGCTGAGAGAGGGTAATCTCGGGTAACCACTAACCAGTCTTTGGTTTATGTTTCTGATCAAACATAAACAGAGAGGGCTCTCTCTATAAACTCATAGAATACTGAAATCTTCAAAGGTGTCAATCAGTGAAAACATACACTAGCATTCAACATTAAAGATATTCAATTACAATGATGCACAGAAAGATTAGATTTATGTTCGAACTAAACAACACTTTAAGAAATATTTGGTTGAAAAACGCATGAAATTCACTTGGGTGATGGAGTCACATTCAACGAGGTCTGCAAAACATTATTTACAAAGATTTGGAAAATGCCTTCATAAGGGCAAGATAGCAAGCAGCTAGTATTTGGAGAGCTTTAATTGGTGGAGTAGAAGACAAAAGATATAATCCATTAACACTGGGCATCTAACAAGGATGAATCCAATGCCAACTTTAGCAGAATTTGTTTGGTGAAATCCTTGAAATAAGCTAAGCAGAGCATAATCTCTATGAATTCTACTTAACCATTTACCCTAATTCCAAGCATGAAGGAAATAATACAGACTGAAAATAACAAAGAGAGAGAAACACTTTCACATGGAAAAAAGAAAGGTACAGACTACAAGACCGATTACACAGGAATCCTTGAGATAAATGTAGGCTATCAGCTTTGCAAAATAGTATTAAACAGCTCAAAAAATGTCTTAGAAACTGAACTTCAAAATACCAATAGCTTGTTACATCATATTTTCAACCATCGTATCTTTGATTACAACTGTATATATAAGCGGCCCTGAGCTCCAGACTCGGCTTTTTCTCAATAGAAATAGTTATAACCAACTGACACCAATCTAACAGTCTAAACCAAATACTGTTTGTTATCGCTATCCTTTAAACAAAATATCTACAGAAGGGTTTAACTGCTTATTACAATCACGTGGCCGATACATTACATGGCCTAAATGTTCCCAACAAAAATACAAAAATACAAAAATGTAGCTGCTGTCAGCTAGATTGGCTTCCACAGCTCTTCAAAACTCGGACGTGCTCACGCTAGCTGTTTCTCTGAAATTTTTTTATTGATTGTCTCTCAAGTCCTAGTTACTGAAGAAAAAACCTCTATGGTTGGAGTTGCTGCTTGCCGGACACGTTTCTTCAGTCATGACAGCTTTCGATGCCGACAAGGATCTGAACAGTAACATACTGGGCTTGACCAATTCTATTGATACCATATATATTTAAGTTGTGTTCCTTTTCCAAAATTAGACTATGGGAAATCTTAATCCCCCAAAAACCATAGGTAGGGAATGTACATAGGTAACAAAAAATAAACAGATTTGCTAGGATGCAAAAATGTGGAAAACATACTAGCACCACTACCTCATTCTCGGTCTTTTACCTGACCGTGTCCGTCGAGGAAGTCACTCACATTGAAACAGTCTTCTATTGGGTTCCCCTTAGGCAGAGGGGTAATGGGGACCTCTTCTGTAGGGAGAATCCAATCATGGATCGAATCTTCGTCAGGGGAAATTTCTGGCCCCCCCTCCTTGCATGCAGTCTCCTCCTTCAGTCGCAGCAAATCTTCCCATTCCTGTGGAGTCTCGGACTCCTTAGATTCTCTGGTGGGAACGTTCTCCCCTTCGTCCAAAAGCATACCAAATGGGACAGTATAATCCTCTTCTTTGGGAGAAAGCATAAGGGGTGGGAGGATATAATCTTCTTCCATTTCTGAGAACACATGCTTTGGTGCGAGGATCACATCAGGCAGTGGTCTTCTGTCCATGTCCTGACACAACTGCAAATAATACCAAGGGATAGAAGAACCTCACGACCTTTTGGATGTGAATTGTATGTCGATGAGGTCAGGTTTATAACCAATCACAACAACAGCGTCCCGAGGTGAATCCTTCTGTCATGATCTCCTGATTGGATCCTCCAAGTAAGTCGGCACGATGAAAGACATTCGAAAAGACATCAGATATGTTCGGTCGTACTGTTCCTGCTATGCTGAAAAGGCTCCTGACTACAGAAAAGCAGGTTAGGATCATGAGGCAATCATTGAGCTTCAGCGAGGACCTCCTTCGCAGGTGAAAACTCTAGCTAGGATCGAGACAGCAGACGTCGCCTTTCCTAACCTTTCCATCCTAACCCTTCATTGGCTCAAATGGGCATTCTATGTTTTCAAAGGATTCAGGGCTATTGATTCAATCTTTACTTAGAGCCTGACCGCATGATGGCTTTGGTCCCACCGGCCGCGGCAATTCGAGGTGTGGTTAACTTGCCCACAGGGACAATCAGCACAGCCATCTTTGACCTCTGATTTCCCTCTAATGGATCTAAACTGTTGACATGTGCAGGCGATTTACTCCGACCGCAGAGATTTGAAACCTAACAGATTTCGTGCATGTTAGATCGACACGGTGAGCAAGCACCGTGGATCTCTCCTCCCACCTTTTCTCCGTGGTTGATCTTCTTTTTAAGAAACGGATCGCTAGTCTATTCCCACCCAGATCTTTAAAGTAACCATAATTTCATAGGTATTATGCGTTTCAGGGTCGTCGATCTTTACGACACTTGATCTAGACTGTTAACCCATGTCCTTTTTCGGTGTTAGGCGTTTTTACCCGTCATCATACATCTGAAAGGCCAAGGATGCCCGGCTTTTCCTTTAATATTACCCTATGTTGGGATAGATTTTATCATTTGTGATTCAAAATTTTCTATCAATGGGGAATGGGGTTCCTTAGGGATTTTGATGGCCTTGATGTACTTGTATCCCCTACGAAACCCGCCACAGAACCTAGCACAATTTTAGCACTAACAACTGGCTCCAGTCGAGGATGCTATCCTCCCCGCGAGGTAGCAAAGAACCCGTAGACCAAGTTCCTGATCCATTGGCAGCTCCTAATCATGTCACCTGTTACCTGCATCCCGTCTTCCATCCATAGCTAGAAAGGAGACACTGTATATACTAAAATGTTTACTTAGCAGCTTCATCCGTCCTACCTATCTCACATTACTGAAATTAATGACAATGCTTGACCTACAAGCTTATTTATGTACAGATGATTTCCTACCCTACCTGCTGAGCATAGGGACTACAATTCATGTAATTACATACTCCCAATGAAGCCAATCAAGCAAATGAGCCCCAAAACAAAATTCGGATTTAGCTTCTCCAAACTGAAAAAGGAACTTAACAAATGATAACCCAAGGTGAAAATCTCCTCTAATTCCTGCCTTCCTGGACAATATAGTTCTCCATTTTTCTGAAGGTTCCAGCAATTTTACAAAATGATCTTCGATAAAATGGGATAGTCCTATGTCCTTATGTCTAGCCATGAGGGCTTCTTCAAGGAGTTCTTTTTGAGTATTCACATCTTCCATGTGGCAATAAGGCCGCTCAAATGACAATCCTGCGTACCATCTTCCCCACTGAGCTCTATACAACCCTTTAAGGGTGCATTCATGTTTTTTATAGGGAGGTATTGGCCGATCAAATATATGCATATCGGACTGAGGTTTCCTTTGGGTGTCAATGGTGTGGTGACCTTCAAATGTAGCAAAGGGAACACTTTCTTCTAAGCAACAAGAATATGAAACTGAATGACCTAGAGAGAAACTCTTCTGACTGTTAGGTTCTTCTTCTGAACTATATGACAACTGACAAAACTGGAGAAAATTAGTATCCCTCTCGAGAGCATAGATTTGAAGGTCATTCCTCAACTCCTCAATACTCTTAGAATCGTGAACTCGCCCTTCTCTATCACATGCAGCAGAAACATCATAAAAAGTTTCAATAAATTTAAACATAACCAACTCTTCTTGATAGGAAACCTTTGAATGCGGAAGAGGGATTTGATTTTCTGCTTGGTATTTTTCCTCACCATGGCAAATTTCTATTCCTTGAGATTTATTACATGCTTGTCCCTCCTCTTTATCCTCAATCTCAAAAAAGAATTGGAAGCTTTCCGTTTTAGACCTTTTTTTTTTATTAGAAGCCTTGATTCTTCGTTTTATAAATTCAAAAGAGGCATAATAGAAGGGTAGGCAATCATTCTCAGCACGTTTACACCTGGGGGTTTGGTCATGGATATTGACTAGCTCTTCTTCATTGATTGTCCTGAAACTTATAAGGCTTTCAGTAGGCCAAGTACTGGGGCAATCTTCTCCATAATCATCATATTTATTGTAGATAGGTGGACCGAAACTCTTTTCAACTTTGCTACCACCAAACTTTCTAGCAGATTGATTATAAACTCTCTTAAACAAATCAGAATTACCTTCTTCTAGTATATCATCGTGCTGAACCTTTCTTGGCACATCCTAGGAAAGATTACAATGCAAAACAAGTTCTCCTCGTTCATGCTTCTTTCCAAATCTAGATTCTTCTTCGATTATTTCATGGTTATCTTTAGTTGACAATATTCCTGACACTCTAAGGTTTTCTTCAACCTCCAAAGCATCAATGAACATACGTTGCAGATTTGGAGACCTTCTTTCCAAAAGAAGAAAAGATAAATCAGAAGGAAAGATAGAGCCATAATGTAACTTGGCAGCATTCTCTAGGGGTTGAATTTCCCTTGGCATGTTATAATAAAAACTTGCAAACCTTATGTTAAAATTGGACAT
Source organism: Larix kaempferi (assembly GCA_027924585.1). Lineage (NCBI taxonomy): Eukaryota > Viridiplantae > Streptophyta > Pinopsida > Pinales > Pinaceae > Larix > Larix kaempferi. The sequence continues at coordinate 4,975,479 of BSBM01000423.1, forward strand.
GACCTCCCCTTCTTGCCTTCTCATGGAATAAAACTCTGAAAGCACTAGGTCCCATGACCTCCTCTTACCCCAAAATTCCAGGAAGACATCGGAAAACCCCTACCAAGTGTCTATAGACTCTGGATGCAAATGGTTAAACCATTTCTTTACGTCTCCCTGGAAGGATTGGGCGAAAGTCCTCATAGACATATCATCATGCTCTACCTCAGAAAGATCCAGAAAATGCTTGAATCTTTGAAGATGTTTCTCGGCAGTTAGGTTTTTGGATTCTCCATCAAATTTAGGCAGGTATCTTTGGTATTTGGGGGGATATTCATGGAGAAAAAGGGGTAGCTTCAAAGGGCCATATCGGAGCTGGGATCTGAGAGGAAAAGGAGTAGGTACTAGGGGGATCCCTTCAGCCTTATTCTCATGGAACTTGCAGGGTTGGCTATGGTTCTTGCCTATCTTAGAAGAAAGAATGGGATCGGCTCTAAGGTTTAGAGGAAGAGATATATCTGCAAGATCTAGAGAAGGATATACAAAGGAAAGTCTCTTATGGTCCTGAGCTCTCCGGTGGAACAAAATTTCCTTCATATATATACATATAGGTACCAGGAGATTGATACAAAAGAGAAAAATTTCTTTGAAAGGACTAGATCGTCGATACCTGAACTTTGATTCTTCCATAGTTTAGGGCGGTCGAGCTCATGCTCGATGGGAGTGTACTGCTTGGATTGAATCTTGACTAGAGTCGCCAAGTGGATGGTACAACCTGCTCATTCTATGATTGCTGTTCACCTTTAGCATTCAGGCCTTGACTTATGGATGGATTTTAATTCGGTGCTCTGGTCATCCAATGTGGGCCCTTCGTGATCCCAGGGTGCCTTTGGAAATTCCTTAACGATATGTTTGGCACACTGATCTCTCCCCCGTGGAATCTTCTTGAATAGCTTGATCTTGGTAAGTGGAGTCGCCAGGGCAAAAAATTTTCAACCTTCTTGAAAAACGCAGAGACCTCTGTTTACCCACAGGAATTTCGTTAATTCTTTGAAATTTCAAACAGATATGTCGTTCTCCATGGATTGATAAAACAGATTGAGTCCCCGGCAACGACGCCAATTTGTTAACACCAAAACTGACCCCCAAGGCTGAGAGAGGGTAATCTTGGGTAACCACTAACCAATCTTTGGTTTACGTTTCTGATCAAACATAAACAAAGAGGGCTCTCTCTATAAACTCATAGCATACTGGAAATATTCAAAGGTGTCAATCAGCGAAAACATACACCAGCATTCAACGTTAAAGATATTCAATTACAATGATGCACAGAAAGATCAAATTTCTGTTCGAATGAAACAATGCATTAAGAAATATTTGGTTGAAAAACACATGAAATTCACATGGGCGATGGAGTCACATTCAACGAGGTCTGCAAAACATTATTTACAAACATTTGGCAAACGCCTGCACAAGGGAAAGATAGAAAGCAACTAGTAGTTGGAGAGCTTTAATTGGTGGAGTAGAAGAGAAAAGATACAATCCATCAACATTGGGCATCTAACAAGGATGAATCCAATGCCAACTTTAGCAGAATCTGTTTGGTGAAATGCTTGAAATAAGCTAAGTAGAGCGTAATCTCTATGAATTCTACTTCACTATTTAACCTGATTCCAAGTATGAAGGAAATAATACAGACTAAAAATAACAAAGAGAGAGAAACACTTTCACATGGAAAAAAGAAAGGTATAGACTACTAGATAGATTACACATGAATCCTTGAGATAAACGCAGGCTATCAGCTTTGCAAAATAGTATTAAACAGCTCAAAAAATGTCTTACAAACTGAACTTCAAAATACAAATAGCTTTTTACATCATATTTTCAACCATCGTATCTTTGATTACAACTGTATATATAGGCGGCCTCGAGTTCCAGACTCGGCTTTTTCCCAACAGAAATAGTTATAACCAACTGACACCTATCTAACAGTCCAAACGAAATACTGTTTGTTGTCACTATCCTTTAAACAAAATATCTACAGAAAGGTTTAACTGCTTATGACAGTCACGTGGCCGATACATTAGATGGCCGAAATGTTCCCAACAAAAATACAAAAATACAAAAATGTAGCTGTTGTCAGCTAGATTGGCTTCCATAGCTCTTCAAAACTCGGACATGCTCACGCTAGCTGTTTCTCTAACCTTTTTTCATTGATTGTTTCTCGAATCCTCCTTACTGAACAAAAAGCCTATATGGCTGCAGTTGCTACTTTTCGGACACGTTTCTTCAGTCATGACAGCTTCTGATGCCGACAAGGAGCTCAACAGTAACATACTGGGCTTGACCAATTCTATTGATACCATATATATTTAAGTTGTGTTCCTTTTCCAAAATTAGAATATGGGCCATCTTAATCCCCCAAAAACCATAGGTAGGGAATGTACATAGTTAACAAAAAATAAACAGATTTGCCAGGATCCAAAAATGTGGAAAACATACTAGCACCACCACCTCATTCTCGCTCTTTTACCTGACTGTGTCCGTCGAGGAAGTCACTCAAATCGAAACAGTCTTCTATTGGGTTCCCCTTGGGTAGAGGGGTAATGGGGACCTCTTCTGTAGGGATAATCCAATCATGGATCAAATCTTTGTCAGGGGAAATTTACGCCCCCCCCTCCTTGCATGTAGTCTCCTCCTTCGGTCGCAACAAATCTTCCCATTCCTGTGGAGTCTCGGATGCCTTAGCCTCTCTGGTGGGAACGTTCTCCCCTTGGTATGAAAGCATACCAAACGGGAGAGTATAATCCTCTTCTTTGGGAAAAAGCATAAGTGGTGGGAGGATATAATCTTCTTCCATTTCTGAGAACACATGCTCCGGTGCGAGGATCACATCGGCCTCTGGTCTTCTCTTGATGTCCTAACACAACTGCAAATAATACCGAGGGATAGAAGAACCTCACCACCGTTCAGATGTGAATTGTATGCCGATTAGGTCAGGTTTATAACCAATCACAATGATGGCGTCCCTAGGTGAATCCTTCTGTCATGATCTCCTGATTGGATCCTCCAAGTGAGTCGGCATGATGACAAACGTTCGAAAAGACATCGGATATGTTCGATTGTAATGTTTCGTGCTATGCTGAAAAGGCTCCTAACTGCACAAAATCGGTTTTGGATCATGAGGCAATCATTGAGCTTCAGTGAGGACCTCTTTTGCATGTGAAAACTCTAGTTAGGATCGAGACAGCAGACATCACCTTTCGTAACCTTTCCGTCCTAACCCTTCATTGGCTCGAATGGGCAGCCTAAGTTTTCAAAGGATTCAGGGCTGGTGATTCAATCTTTACTTAGATCCTGACCGTATGATGGCTTTGGTCCCACTGGCCATGGAAATTCGAGGTGTGGTTAACTTTCCCACAAGGACAATCAGCGCAGCCATCTCTGACCGTTGATTTCCCTCTAATGGATCTGAACCGTTGACATGTGCAGGAAATTTACTTCGACCGTGGAGATTTGAAACCTCACAGATTTCGTGCATGTTAGATCAGCGCGGTGACCAAGCACCATGGATCTCTCCTCCCACCTTTTCTCCATCATCGATCTTCTTTTTAAGAAATGACTCGGTAGTCTATTCCCGCCTAGATCTTTAAAGTACCCATAATTTCATAGGTTTTATGCATTTCAGGGTCGTTGATCTTTACGACACTTGATCTAGACCGTTAACCCATGTCCTTTTTCTGTGTTAGGCATTTTTACCCGTCATCATACATCTGAAAGACCGAGGATGCCTGGCTTTTCCTTTAATCTTACCCTGTGTTGGGATAGATTTTATCATTCATGATTCAAAATTTTCTATCAATGGGGAATGGGGCTCCTTAGGGATTTTGACGGCCTTGATGTACTTGTATCCCCTACGAAACCCACCACAAAACCTAGCACAATTTGAGTGCTAACACCCGAGTTTAACAAACCTCTGTATCATGCTTTCAAATAATGTGAAAAGTGGTTTTAAAGTTTCTATTGCTACAGTTTAGAAAAATCGTATCTAAGGAAGGTTTTCTGTCTGTTCGTAGTTTGTGTATTTTGTAAACTTAATACTGCGTTTAGCGTTTGATGCTTCTCCTCTATAGGATTTTGTCATCAAGTTTGTGTCTTCTAAATCATTTCGATTTATCCTATAGTTTTTGGATTTAACTAGGTCTTGAGGCTGATACTGTAAATGTTAAAGAATTTGTAACAAATGCTGCGTTTTGAGAAGGTAGTTGTTATGCGGTTCCGTTGATAGAAATAAAAATAAACATGATAAAGTAGTTTTGTTTGAGAAGTAAAACCCTAGGTCGAAAAGACTAAAATGATGAATAAATTTTTGCAGTAAAATAAATGTACTGTGATGTGTGTGGATGAAGATGAATACCAAAAGTAAGAATTTGATGATTGAAATGGAAAAGCTACAACTAATTTTTAGAATACTTCTGTACTGAAATTCGTAAAATAATGCAGAACTCTATTAAATGCGATAGTATATTTTGATTCTGTCCAGAAGTGAATATGTATCTATTTCTATGCATTATTTCTAAAAGAAATTAATATTAATAAACTATGTGTGGAGATCTACTCTACAACTGTATGTTATAGGGAATAATTCATATGATTTTTAGACTAAAAATTAATTTATTTCTAAACAAAACTGATGTTCATGAATGTAGAAAACATCACTGATAATTCTAGAAATAATGGTCTATGCAGAATTTAATAAAGAAAATCACTGATACATGAAATCACAGAAAATTAACAGTAACAATAACTTAGAAATAATGGTTTTTCAGCTTCTTTGATCACTAGGCTATTTTTCCTATCATACCTATCTATTTTAATCTGTCTCTGTACTAGAGTACGATTCAGTTCCTCTAGCATGGGGAAAACTGCAGAGATCATTTATTTCATTCATAACTTGAATCAAAAAACTAAAATATAGGTCTATGAATCAGAAAAAATTCTGTAAATTAAATACTTGTAAATAAATAGAATTGACTATTTAATAGTAGATACACAAATAAAACCTGTAGACGACGATAGGGCTGACAAACACCCAAGGAGGCCTGTTCCTCCCAACTTGCTTCAGAAGAATCAGCTCAACTGCTGACTTCTATTGAACCCCCGAGCCTGATTACTGATCCAATAAGTGGGTGGAAATCTGTGTAAAAGCAAGGCACTTAAAAATGCCTTCTCCACTCAGCATCAACCTCCTGAAATAACATGCCTTCTCCGCTTAGAATCACACTCTAGAACTCAAACAGAGTTTTAGCAGACTCACAACATGATCAACAACATAGCATATCCTCTCATCAAATCTCTTGAGTGCAAACAGCAAAACCTCAAGGTAAATTTCCTCATTAGGAAAAGTGATGAACCTCAGTTCATAATTTGATGGCTATTATATAGACTGCATAGGTCTTTTAGTGGTCAGTTTGGAATAAATGAGCCTCAAGCTCCAATCCCATTTTTCAGGGCACTAAGACCACATTTCAAGGGAGTTGTCCCATACCAACAACTAGTTAGTTGCATCATGATGTTGCCACTTGTCCATTGCCTTCTACCCCAGATTCCATTCCACCTAGTGGATTAGTAACCACTCTTTCAATAGTCCCCTTAGGTGTTTGTCTCCTATTTTATTTATTAAATAATAAAATATTGTGCAAATTACAGTCATCCTTGGACACTTGTCCACAATAAAACTTTACAATAAAAGTTAACATAATGTTTTCAGCATAAAATGTTTTTCAGCAAAATAGGGTACATGACAAACACCCCCTCTTAACTTCAACATCGTCCTCAATGTTGCTTATTCATCATCAAGTTCCTCATGGAACAGAACTGGGTATGCTTCTCACATTTTACCCTCAAGTTCCCAAGTAGCCTCATCAGGGATAAGGTGCTTCCATTGCACCTTTACCTGCCCTATGCTGTGATTCCGAAGTGTAATTTCCCTCCTGTCGAGGATACAGTCTGCTTCCACCTGAAAATCTCCTTCGGGTTCCACTTGTATATCATTCCAGTTCAGCACATGAGTAGTATCGTGCACATATTTCTTTAAAACTGATACATGAAAAACGTTATGAATTTTTAAATTCGATTGTAATGCTAACTGATAAGCCACTGATCCAATCCTAGATAGGAATTCAAATGGACCACAATACCTTGGTGCTAATTTAGCACAACTCCCAAGTTTCAAAGAACACTTCTTGGGTTTTACCTTTACAAACACATGGTCTCCCACCTGAAACTTCCTTTCAGTGTATTTTAGATCTGCATAGATTTTCTGTCTATCTTGTGCAACTTTTAAGTTGCTCTGTACCTGTTTCACGGTTAGATCCACTTCTTTCAATAAATCTGGTCCTAACATTAATCGATCTACAGGATTATCCCAAGAAATAGGTTTGCTGCATTTTCTTCCATATAAAATTTCAAATGGACTTAACTTAGCAGATGCTTGAAAATGATTATTATAAGTGAATTCAGCTAAGTGTAAGTAATCCTCCCATTTAGAGGGCTGATCTTTTACATATAATCTTAACATATCTTCTAGAATTTGATTTACCCTTTCAGTCTATCCATCAGTCTGTCGGTGAAAAGTAGTGCTGAAATTTAACCTGGTATTCAAACCTTTAAACAGTGCTGTCCAAAAATTTCTAGTAAATTTGGAATCTCGGTCAGAAATGATTACCTTCGGAATCTCATGCAAGCAAAAAATTTGCCTCATAAAAATATCTGCAATGTTAGAAGCCTTGAAAGTAGTTTTTACAGGAATAAAATGAGCAGACTTACTAAGCTTATCAACTACAACCATAATTGAATCATTATGCTTTTGATTTTCAGGCAAACCAGTAATAAAGTCAATGTTGATAATCTCCCACTTCCATTCTGGAATTGGCAATGGCTGAAATAGTCCAGTTGGATGTTGATGTTCAGCCTTAATAGTCTAACAATCAAAACATCTAGCTATGTACTCAGCCACTTCATTCTTCATGTTAGGCCAAAAATAGTCCTTAACATAGTTATCATTTTCTAATAGCCAGAATGTCCTGAATAAGGACTTTTATGAACTTCATCCAAAATCAGTAGCTTAACTTTCGATTCATTAGGTACATAAATTCTGTTTTTATAAATCATTAAGCCTTTTTTATTAATGATGAAATCTGTAATTATATTTTTAGATATATTTTCAGTCACTTTAGCATGCAATTCTTGATAATTTTTATCTTGATTAATTCCTTCTTTAATCTGATTTTCCAGATCAGTTTTAAAAGTATTGATTGCTGCCACAAAACTTAATCTAGCATTTCTGCTCAAGGCGTCAGCAACCTTATTTTCTTTCCCATTAATGTGATGAATCTCAAAATCATACTTGCTAAGGAAAGCTAACCACCTAGCTTGCCTGCGTTAAGATTTTTTTGATCCAGTAAATACTTTAAGCCTTTATTGTCAGTCATTAAGATAAATTTTCTTCCGATCAGGTGATGGCGCCACATTTTAAGTGCGTGTATTACAGCAGCGATCTCAAGATCGTAAGTTGCATAGTTCTTTTCATGAATTTTTAGTTTTCTTGACTCATAAGCAATCACATGACCTTCTTGAGTTAAGACCCCTCCTAGTCCTTCATTGCATGCATCAGTGCATACTACGAAATCCTTATTGGGATCAACAATTTTTAGAACTGGTGCGGTTGTTAATAATTCTTTTAACTTATTAAAACTTTCTTGACACTTGTTATCCCACATGAATTTCTTTCCCTTCTTCTGCAAAGAAGTGATGGGATTTACAATTCATGAAAATCCTTCGATAAACTTTCTGTAGTAACCTATTATCCCCATGAATGACTGTACATTAGTTACGTCCTTGGGAACAGGCCACCTGTTAATTGCTTTTATCTTGTCCGGATCAATGGAAATACCATCTTTTGAAATTATAGACCCAAATGCTGAATTTATCTCTGTAAAAATCACATTTACTGAACTTAGCATACAACCGCTGTTCTCTTAATACTTGTAGAATTATTTTAAAGTGTTCTTCATGCTCTTTTGCAGTTTTAGAGTAAATTAAAATGTCATCAATGAATACGACTACAAACTTATCCAAATACTAATGCAGAACATTGTTCATCAAACACATGAAAACTGTGGGTGCGTTAGTCATCCCAAAAGGCATAACTACGAACTCGTAGTGTCCATACCTAGTTCTGAATGCAGTCTTGAATATGTCCTCATATTTTATTTTAACTTGATGATAACCAGATCTTAAATCAATTTTAGTAAATATCTCTACCCCACGTACTTGATCGAACAAATCATCTATGCGTGGAAAGGGATATCGATTCTTTATTGTCATTTTATTAAGTTGACGGTAATCAATGCATAGGCGCATGGTACCATCCTTCTTCTTAACAAAAATTACTGGTGCTCCCCAAGGAAACACACTGGGCCTTATGTAGTTTTTACCTATTAATTCTTTTAGCTGAGATTTTAACTCATTTAACTCTAGAATATTCATCCCATAGGGTTCCTTTGAGTTAGGTACCGCACCTGGTACTAACTCAATGGTGAAGTCAAGCTCCCTTTTCGGAGGTAATCCTGGAATTTCTTCCAGGAATACATCCGAAAAATTCTGAAGAATAGGAATATCCTCTAGTTTTAACTTGTCTTCTTTAGATGAACATTTGTCATTAATAACATTTACAGCAAATAATTTACAACCTTTTCTTGCAGCTCTTTTTACTTGTAACGCAGAAATCTGTCTCACAGATGTCTTCCTAGAAATGCCTTTAACAGTTTTAGCTACACCTTTCATTATTTAAACAAACGAAATACTTTTCATAACAATTCAATAAAACTCTATGTTGTTCAAGCCAATCCATACTAATTAACAAGTCATAAGATCCTAATGATAAAATATTCAAATTTACTTGTGTTTTTAGTTGACTTAGAAAAACTTCACAATCTTTAACAAAATCTGTAACTTTTCTTTTTGTACCACTTGCAAGCTGAACTAACCATGGGTTATCAAATTTTCTATCTTTAACTTGAAATTTTTCACTAATTTGGGTGAGATATGTTGGGCCTGGCCCAACAGGGCCATTTTTGGAACCATTTTTGAAGACAAATGGAGCTGAGCTGAGTGCAGCTCAAGAGAAGAGTAAAATTGGCTAAGTATGGAGAGTGTTGCGGAGTGCAGTACTAGGTTTTGAAGGGCACTGCAAAGTTGTACGTAGCACCAAGTTTTGAAGTATACCACGAAGAGGAGGCGCAGTATAGGTACAGTGCTGCGATGATAGGGAGCCACGTGGAGCCAATAAAGCTACATACTGGACAAAGGGTGGCTAGATATTTTGGATAGACCTATGGTGGTATAATTTTGGAAAGTCTGTTGAAGATGCTGAGTTGCGGGCATGAGCAGATCGGGAAGGCGGCCAGCTGTACGAGTCCGTTCAGCAGAGGATGGGTTAGAAAGTGACTGTTTGGCATGCAGAAGAGTATGTCACCGTTGAGCAGAGGGCGACGTGCTGAGGACAACGACTGGAAGCTAAGCTAGTTGTACGTGGCTGATCGGAGGATAGATGACCTACTGAAGAAGGTGACTGGGGGCTGAGCCAGTCGCATGAGCCATTAGTTGAAGGGCGGCTCAGGTACAAGGAGAAGGTTGACAGCAACAGAAGAAGGATGTGGAAGACTGCCACGATAGAAGATACACTACCAGAAGCCTGCATACGGTTCAGAGGGACCGTAGTGGTTCGGAAACCCTTAGGGTTTCTGTCTTCATGATTGTAAAGACACGACCTTAGGGTGTGATTTATAAAAGGAGACAATTTTGTAATAGGAAGGGTTGGCATTAGTGATGTTAATAATTAGCCATTGTTGATGTTAGATTTATACTCTCATTTTGTTGCATATTGTAATATCTCTGTGAGTTTGAAAATATTGTAACGGCTCTACAGCTGAGTGTGCAGAGACCTATCTAAGTAGAAGAGAGCCACAGTTGAGTGCGCGGCTAAGAACTGTTGAACCCTTACTTCTAAGAAATATAACAACAGTTCTTGTGGATGTAGATTCCCATCTGGGGGAGTGAACCACGTTATATCTTGTGTTATGCGACTGAATGTTGGTGTGATTGCATTTATGTTTAACTGTTTCTGTAGATGAATGCCTTGGTATTACCTTGCAGTCTGTTATGTTGAGACTTTTTATATGCATTAGTCATCAGGGAGAGTATGGAATGATATGATTAAGTCTACATGAGTAGGTGAATGGTTAGTATTTTGCATTGCTTCTGAGAACAATTCATTTATTATCTGCTTAAGTCTGGAGGAAGTTACTTAAAGCGCTTTCGCAAATACAGTCAATGCATGTGTATCAGTTACTTTGTAGTTGAGGGTTATGATTAAAAATAGTAATAGCTGATTGTATGTATGAAGGTTAAGTGTTAAGACTACTTTAGTGCACTATTGAGTGGATGAGTGATACTCAGTGCTGTGCCTTGAGTAGGTTGCAATTAAGTAAATGTCGAGTCGAACTATAGTGTTCGTAGTTCCGGGAGGAAGCCCGCAGTAAGAGAAGAAGTAGTGGTGTGGACCACGGCGCTGTTTATCGCCAAGCAGTTCAACCCTCACAGCGCACAGCCGGTGCACTATTGCATCTTCGTCACACTCAATGTGGACATCTGATGCCGCAGTGCCCCATTGTTACACCTCGGGTGAGACCTCAGCCTACTTGCAGGTTGTTGCCGAAAGGGCTGGTGCGAAGGGGGTTTTGTTTGTTTAAGGTAACCGCATAGAAACTGGGTCTTCATAAAACCTCTGGTCAGCATAAGTATAGCCAACAAATGGTTCTGTTGCCGTGCTAGAATCCGTGATGATTTCTAGTTGTGATGAGTGACGAAGAGTCTGAGTTCCCGGAAGAATCATTGAACTGGTTGCCTGAGAAGACAGACATTCAAGATTGGTGGGACAAGACCATAAGTGATTTCGTAAAGAAAGAGAATAGATCTCGTTTCTTCGATGACTAGTGGCTGAATAGATATCTACTAAAATATATCCACGAAATGTTTTGGGCATTATTTCCGAATGAGCTGCACGAGTGGATCTCACGGCTTGCAGAGAAGAAGACTTGTTTTCATCCTGGAGTACCTACAGAATGGACTCTTGAGCTCATATCACAATTTAAAGGAATAGATAGTGCATTGATGCGTGCAGTTGACTTTTGGGTCGATCATATGCTAGAAGGATTTGTTACAGAGTTTGTTGTTGATACATTGAATTCCTACAGTCAGGCGGAGGCATATTTCTTTGAAACATTCCGAGTAAGTTTATGAATAACCTCAGCTTATATATTAAGTTGCTTTTAGCTGGGAATGGTGTGCTAAGAATGTAGTAAAATTTTTTCAAGTTGTCATGGTAAATAGCATTGATAGCAACTCTGACGAAGATACTCATAACTTAAGAACTGGGAAAAGATACAAGTTTAATAAGAATCCTAGAGGCTCTGAACTCTACGTAGATACTGAGCTTCCTTCTGAACCTGATACAGAAGCCGCACTACCATTTACCCCTCAAAATCCACCGACTGCAGAGACCGCATAGCCCTCATTTCAGAGCCCACCCGTTGCAGGACCCACCCCACAGAGCACTTAGCCTAGTGCGTCTACCCCCATACGTCCATTTGTTTTCATTTCACAAAGTCCTTTAAGACAGCCAAGCACACCTCAAGGTGATCCTCCTAGTCCTACACCGCCTCCCAGAGCCATGGCCCATACTGATATGAAACTGCCTATATTTAGAGGGACGGGTCTAGAAGATTCTGATCAGCACTTGTTCCTTTGTGAAGCTGTTTGGAGTGTCAGACAGATTCGGGACAACAATGAGAAGAAAGCCCAGCTTATTACCACACTCAGAGATAGAGCGCTGCATTGGTTCATGAAGTATTCCCTTACGCAGCCCAGAACCCTACAAGAGATTAAAAATGTGCTCACAACAGCGTTCAAGAAACCAAAGTCTGAGTCTAAGTGTATAACTAAGCTGAAGGAAATCAAGCAGAAGCCAACTGAATCCATCTAGGAGTTTGACCAAAAGTTAAAAACATTGCTAGACCAAGTGAGCTTTGTCATAGCTCCCGAGTAGCATAAAGAGTGGTTTATTGCTGCGCTGTTGCCACATATCAGGTAACCGTTGATGCAGCAGAAGGTTGCATCCCAGGCAGAGGCCCTGGAGATCGCGATGAAGTTGGAGGCTTCACCAATCGGTGAGTCTAGTTCGAGGATGATGCAAATCTAGAACTAGCTCACCACCCTGACACTGGAGCTACAGAGTATGAAGAATGGAAAAGAGCAAAGATATGAACATCGTCGTGAGATCTGGTGCACGAGTTGCAAAGGAGAATGTCATGACCACAAGCATTGCCTACTGTAGCGTGACTATATTGGCAATGGTGCGCCGAACTCTATCAATCAGAACTAGGCACCCTGGTGCGAAATATGTACAACCGCTAGCCATAGACCTAAAGATTGTTACCTAATACAGAAATATGTAAAGACGCCGAAGAACCTGTATTGTAATTTATGTAAATCAGTTGGACATGATGAGTCCAACTGCCGAGCCTATGAATTAATGAATGAAAGAAAGCGCGACATGGATTCCATGAGAGGAGCTGGTTTGTACAGAGTCCAAGAAGATAACCAGCCAAAGCAAGATAATGGGCATTATGATCAATTTGTGTACAGAGGTCGTGGTGGCGGATACCGTGGTAGAGGAAGAAACACCGGCCCTGCGCAAGGAAGAGGCCGTGGCGGAGTCATCTGCTATAACTGTGGCCAGCCAAGTCATGTATCTAGAGACTGTGTAAACCCCTGTACCACTTGCAATTATTGCAAGTCATTTGAACATGTAATTGAAGACTACATGGTGCTGGAGGTAGAGATGTAGAAAAGAAGAAGAACGGATGCACTAGCCCCGAACGTCCAGTGGATCGCAACAGAGAACAGACCTACGGATCCTACTATTAAAGTTGTCATGCGTAGTGGAGTTGAGATAGGTAGAGATAGGGGAGTAGAGGATTCCACTTCAGGAGAGGCTCACGCGAAGCAGGGCCCTCTTGAAACAATATGGGTGAGACAAGCACCATGAAAGACGCCTGCGATTGATCTAAAGAAGAACAAAGAAGCCTTTGTTGATGTGTGGCATACCTTCAGAGAACTAGCACCTAAATCACCAAGGATCCCATTGCACAGTGAAGTACCCTATGTTGAAGACATACCTGCTACATATGACAAGACCAGCAACACAGCGGATGTTGGCACCTCTGTTGCGCAGTTCTTAAGGAGCTGCATGAAGCTGTTGAAAAGTGATAATGCCATAGCTGAGTTGGAGAAGCTCTTAAATTTGTATGAACCACAGACAAAAGAAGACACTTCTGACAGTGCAGTACATCAAATAAAGAAACATAAGAGGTTGGGCCACGAGCTGAGGCTCACTGCGCAGATAGGAGAGTTCGAGATGGATGAAGTTATCCTTGATCTGGGATCAGAAGTAAATGTCTTAACTAAGCTGACATAGCAGCAGATGGGTCGACCAAAGCTGTTGTGGTCACCTATCTAGTTGAGAATGGTCAATCAAGAGAAATTTATACCATTTGGCCGCTTAGCTGATGTTGTGGTTGATATTGATGGAGTACAAAGCCATGCTGACTTTGAAGTCATTGAGATCGTTGACAAAGAAGATGATATTTGAAGGCAAGCATCTGTGGGTGATCGCACCATTGGACCCTGTAGATGGTGACAGATATAGTGAGCCGATTCAGGAGAAATCGAAGGCTCAAGACTTGGACTGGCTATACCAGATGACTACGAACCACGAGGATTACATCAATCCTACTACAAATGGTACACTTAGCTGGAGATGCGATAGTTCCTGCGTTTATGACTTGGACGCTGGACTTGAAAATGGGCAGAGTCACATGCACGAACTATCAGCTAGAAGGTGAGCGCAGGTCACGAAGTCACTGTGCTGAATCGGAAAGGAGGTAACCTTGATCCCTACATTTAATGGTTCTGCTAACGTTTATACTTTTATTCAAGATTATACTGTAGCAGTTCCAGAAGAGCACATGTTTCCAGCACTAGATATGGTGCTGTGCGGCACACCCGCCAGATGGTGGGCTGCACACAAACATACATTGATCACTTGGGATCAATGCAGAGTAAAGATGCAAATTCGATTCGCAAAAAATGCTACCTTACCTTTTGAGAATTTCAACGGACAGACAGATCCTAGCCAACATCTAGAGGTCTCTTCGCAAGCAAGGGGAGAAAGGGCACAGGAAGAATGGGTGCACTTGTTTGTGCATACTTTGGAAGAGAATATTCCGAAGAAGTGGTATCTAGACCTAGAGTTATGGAGGGAGACTACAGACTAGGAGACATTGAATGCAAACTTCCAGATAGACTTCAGCTTCGAAGATGAGAATCCTTTGATACATGAAGCACTATAGTTAATCAAGGAACATGTCATTGGAGGAGAGTGTCTTCGTGAAGATATGTCATGGGAAGAATTCTTCAGGACAGATGACAGTACTGCGAGCCTACACTCAGAATGTGAAGAACATGAAGAACATCCCATAGAATGTTACAATCTAGCCAACGATGATGAGCATGGAAGAGAAGAGGATGAAGATGATCCACGCAATATTAATATACCAAAATCCGAAGGTGCGCGTGATGTAGAAGGACTGCCATTGGAAATCCTAGACATGAGTGGACCGATCAAGACATAGAAAGTAAACATCGACACGACTGAAGAACCAAAGTTTGCATCTATAGGAGATTACTGGGATGATCAGACTGTCGTGGAGATTGCAGACACCTTGCACGAATACCAGGAGTTGTTTTTGATCAAGTTTATAAAGATGAAAGGAATATTGGGTGACTTAGGAGTCATGAATATTCCCTTAAAGCTAGGCGCTAAGCCTGTGAAGCAGTGGCCATATAGAATGAATCCACGGTATAAGGGAAGAGTCCATGCAGAGCTAGACAAGATGTTAGAGGTAGGAATCATTGAACCTATCGAGGAATCAAAATGGATCAGTCCTATGGTTGTCCACGACAAGAAGACGAAGGGAGAGATCAGAATTTGTGTTGATCTCAGAAAACTTAATGACGCATCTATGCATGACCCATTCCCTACTCCGTTTACAGATGAGGTACTTGACAATGTTGGTGGGAATGAGGCCTATTCCTTTACTGATGGATTTTCTGGGTATCATGAGATCAAAATTGATCCCATGAACAGGAACAACATGACATTTTCCACAGAATGGGGGTCATTCCAGTATACTACAATGCCCTTTTGATTGAAGAACGCACCTGCCATATTCTCCATAGTTGTCGTTGCCGCATTTAAAGAGTTCATGCATACGTTTCTAGAAGCATATTTTGATGACTGGACTGTCTTTGGTTTGGAACCATTGCGCAAACCTCAGAATGATGCTTGAGAAGTGCCGTGAGCATCAGATATCATTGAATTTGAAGAAGTGCATCTTCTGTGTTCCCTATGGAATATTATTGGGCCATATTGTTTGCAAGGAAGGATTGATGGTAGACCCTGTGAAGATCGCCATCATTGTAAATTTACCTACACGAACTTTAGTTAAGATGCTGCGCTCTACATTGGGTCATAGGGGATACTATAGGAATTTCATTAAAGGTTATGCACAGATCACCGTAGCAATGGAGAAGCTGCTCAAGAAGGATGTGACATTCATTTGGAACAAAGAGTGTGAACAGGGTTTTGACACCCTTAAGGAAAAAATGGTTACCACGCCAATTCTAGTTTTTCCAGACTGGACGAAGCCGTTCCATGTTCATGTGGATGCGTCATGCATTGCCCTGGGAATTGTGTTAGCTCAACTAGGAGAACGGGGCATTGACCGCCCTATTGCATTTTCGAGCAGGAAGCTCTCGACCGCGGAAAAGAACTATACCACTACTGAGAGACAAGGCCTTGCAATGGTATATTCCCTACAGAAATTTAGACATTATCTGCTTGGTGCACACTTCCTTATGTTCATTGATCATTCCGCACTGAAATATTTGG
Organism: Larix kaempferi; assembly: GCA_027924585.1. Classification (NCBI taxonomy): domain Eukaryota; kingdom Viridiplantae; phylum Streptophyta; class Pinopsida; order Pinales; family Pinaceae; genus Larix; species Larix kaempferi. The sequence continues at coordinate 4,991,593 of BSBM01000423.1, forward strand.
TCAACAAGCCAATGTTACGGGGGCGTATATGCAGATGGTTGTTTCTTTTCCAGGAGTACGACTTTGAGATTATTGTTAAACTCGGAAGGCTTAATTTGGGACCTGACCATTTGTCCAGAATTGAGTTAGGCGAGGAGCCGACGAACATTGAAGACAGTTTTCCTAACGCGAAACTGTTTGCTATACAGGTTGCAGATGATTATTACAAGGATATCATTGATTTTCTAACAACAGGGCTAGCACCACAAGAATTCTCTGTTCAACAGAAGAAGCAGCTAGTAGTGCGCGCCGCGGACTTTACTATCATTACAGGTTAGTTGTATAAACTTGGACTGGATGAAGTCCTGCGCAAGTGCGTACTCGACCATGAGAAGCCATACATACTAGCAGATGCACACTCAGGGATCGCGAGAGGACACTATGCAGGAAGGGCTACTACGCAGAAGATATTGCGCGCAGGGCTGTGGTGGCCTATGATTCACAAGGATTCTAAGGAATACTACAGGAACTGCAATGTATGTCAGAGGACTGGGAAGCCGTCACGAATGGATGAGATGCCTCTTAACACGTAGTTAACCTTGTAGGCTTTTGAGAAATGGGAAATTGACTTTGTGGGACCTATAAACCCACCTGGGAAGAGAACTGGTGCAAGGTATATCACTACTGCTACTGATTACCTCACCAGATGGGTAGAAGCTAAGCCAGTGAAGGACTGTAGCGCAGCTACTACCGGACAGTTCATCTTTGAAGAAATCTTCTTAAGATTCGGATGTCCAAAGATTTTGATGAGTGATCAGCACACTCACTTTTTGAATATGACCATTGACGCTCTGACAGAGGAGTTCCACATTCGCCACCACCGCAGTACACCATACCATCCACAGGCGAATGGAACTGTATAAGCTTTTAACAAGATATTGGAGAACGCATTGACGAAGGTGTGCAATGTAAACATGGATGATTGGGACCTACGCATCTCGTCTGTGCTATGGGCATATAGGACAACATGTAAGAAATTGACAGGACAAACACCTTTCAGGTTGGCTTACCGGCATGAGGCCATAATTCCAATGGAATACATTGTCCCGAGTCTAAGGATTGTTGCGTTCACCGGAATGGCAGATTGTGGAGCATTAGATGAAAGAATGCTACATCTAGTCAGCTTGGAGGAGGATCGGTTCATCACAGGCTTTGAACAGCAAGTCCAGAAGGATCGCGAAAAGGCATGGCATGATCGCCATATCAGGAACAAATGATTTTAGGTAGGTGACTTAGTCCTCCCATATGATAGCAAGTTCATGAAATTTCCTGACGAGTTTAAAATGCATTGGCTTGGTCCATATATTGTTATGCGTGTTACTGACAGTGGCGTAGTTCAGTTAGCCACCTTAGCTGGTGATACTTTACCCACTATGATCAATGGAAGCAGACTTAAATTGTATCGCGATAGTCATGCTTCGCAGTATACTAAAAGATAGACGCAAGGAAAAGATGTCTAAGTGTCAAGTACAGTTGAAATTGGGCACTAGAAATGAAAAGAGTTTGTACATGGACTATAGAGGAAGGATGTATGTCACACACAACACTATTGAAGTTGCGCAGGAGAAAAGAAGAGAACAGTGGAAAGGGAACCACACAATTCGGAATCTATACCGCGAAGCAACTATGCAGAAGTGTAAATTGTATGCCGCGCAGTTCGGCGCAGCACACAGGAAAAATAGCCGTTGCCTTGATTTTCAGAAAAATAGCCGTTATATGACCGTTGTAGTGATTGCTCCAGCATTTAAACGAAAGATAGCCATTGTGGACAATCTGACGGATGAAAAGACCGGAAGATCCGATGGATTTGGCCTTTGGACGTCACATTTAATGCATATTTAGCAGTTGAAGGGTACGGAAGGGGGTCTGCTATGCCTATAAATAACACTGCTTAGAGACTCATGGGCATTACCAGTACTTAGAATTTTTCATGCATTTACCCCCTAAGCGAGTATTCCTTTGTATTGCAATTGCCTTAGCCACTGGTCTATCAGTGAATGACCGAGTTGTTATATATAGACAAATAATTCAGCCTTGAAGAAGCAGTGAGAATCTTTTAGAAAGGAGGAATTCAATAGTTAATGAAAACTCCAGTTAAGAAGTCTGTTGTAGAACAAGGTCATGGATCTCTTAAATCACCAAATATATCCGAACATGTTGGAAAAAGGAAAGGAAACTGCCACTGCACCTCGAACGAAGCACCCCAAGCCAAGTTCGGCGATGCAGAAGCAGCCGATTTTTACAGAAGAAATCCCACTCACGATGACACCAGATTATATTTCACCTCGGGCGTTGGATGCCCTGCTTTTCAAGTTCACAAAATATGCCAAGTATGAGATTCCCTTAGCCCCGATGTCGAAGCATGTCGACATTTCTACTAATCTCTTGAGAAAGATACCATATTGCAAATGGGAGGATTATGACCTCCTAGATGTGCATAAAGAAGAACCCCACGACCCTAAATACCCATAGTTCTAATCGGACAAGTACATTTGCCGAAAGAAAAATGAAAAGGGAAAACTGAATTTGGTAGTCCAGAGTTGGTTGACCCCGATAGTGCAGTTAGGACTGTTAAACCTATTGCGATTGCCTCATTTTGAGAGGTCTGCCGGACTGAACATAGTGGTTCGCACCTTGATGGTGCAAATCCACCAGGGCTATCTGTGGATGGATAGAGCCATAGACATTAACATAGACCTCATCCACGTGATCACTGGACTGAGCAAACGCGGGCAAGACCCAAAGCTATTCTTCTAGGGGAAGAGTAGAGAAAAGGAAGAAACAACCAAGCTAAAGAAGACATACACCATACTGAAAGGGAAACGAGGGTTTCCCACTGAACAAATTGAAGAACCGACAATAAAGTTCGTTACGCAGCTGCTCGTAGCAAAGATTTTGAGAACGTCAAGACCTATAGAGGTTCCTGCGGGCACAGTGTTACTCGGTGCCATGGTGGTGGAAGGCACCGAGTTCAATTGGTGTCAATACTTGTTAAATAAGTTCATGGAGGAAGTAAACGACATACAGCTGAATGGGGGCAACTTCCACTTTACGTGGCTGATTTTCCTCATTGCATTTCGAGGATGGAAAGAGCCAAAAGACATCGTCGGTGTCAATTGCAACAAGTCAGAACCTAGAGGTTTTAGATACATCAACCTCTGGGCCAATCTAAATCCCGAGTTAGCATGCGACCCAGGAGGTCTTTTATCAGTACTACACGTAGCTCTGGGATGTTATCACATGGACACCAAGAATTACCAAGAAGGTAACGAGCAAGTATATACGTATTGTCAATTTTACTGTTGACATGCGTTGCTTGTTTATTTCCCCCAAGGAAAAAATGAAGAAGCCACAGTGGTTCCCATGCAACTATCATATGTATGAAGAGGATATTGATCTTATAATGAAGGAGTGGCCCGCGGACTACTACGTAGAAGTCTTGGAAGTCCCCACAGACTCTGAGGACGACGAGCCAATTCCACTACCATGTCCAATCATTGAAGAGACAGAGAAGGAGACAGGCAAGAGAAAAGAGTCGGGAAGCCATCCCAGCCGAAGGCGAGGAAGAAGCAAAAGGCGATCAAAGGTCAGATATATACAATGTTAAAAGAATATGATTACGACATGATCGCAGATAAAGTGACCGAGACTCTTGGAGACTTTATGACAGAGAAAGAAAAACAAGATAAGGCCATCCAGGATGACCTCAAGAGAAAAAACAAGATAAGGCCATCCAGGATGACCTCAAGAGAAGTTATATGGCTATGCAGGGACTTATGAAAAAGTTGGATGAGATGCAGAAAAGCCTCCCATAGCCGCATCAAGCATAAGGACCATCGCAGTGGCCGGAGTCGCAGCTCGCTGTTGCAGCATCTGTTAAGACGAGATTGGTCTATATAGACCCTATAGCCGTCGCGCTGCCCACATCTGAAGATATGGTTGTAGATACCACAAACGTCGAGCGAGTAGAGCTTGACTTGGCAAAAGTGCCCATCCCAGGCTTGCACTTCTTGCATGCATAGATCGGGGATGAGATGCGAGATAGAGTTGTTGAGTCAAATAAAGTAGAGGCCGAACTCCAAGCGGTGAACAGGATTTTGGAAGAATCAAGCACACAGACATTGTTGTTGATGGAGGATAGGGAACAGAAACGGCAAAGCCTCCACGCGACCATTAACTCCGTCGTGCAAGAAATTGAAGAGATCCAAATTCAAGATGATCCGAAGGATATAGTTTTGAGGATCGCGGACAGATTCAGGAGCCTGAAATCAGACATGGAAGACTAGAAGGTCTTATATGAATCAGACATGAACCTGTTGAAGGAAAAACTAAAGCCATAGGATCAGTTAACAGAGCAGGAGAAGAGAGCAACTGAAGTCAGAACAGCAGCAGAGACAATCACAGCAGAGGTTGCGAAGTGTCAGGACTTACTGGAGGAATCGTTGAAGGCATTTACTACACTTGAAGAAAATCTAGTCCTATAGTAGATAAAGACCGCATTAGACAGAATGGAAGCAGAGTTGAAGAATCTGTTGGCAAGAGACAAACTCCAGAAATTCAAAGAGATATCTAGCTTGAAGAAGGAAGTTCTAATCTGGAGGGAAAAGGAGACTGCACTGGATAATAAGTCGGAGCCACTCCTCGAAGACGCATTTGTGGTGTCGTAGCACTTAGAAGATAAATTGAAGGAGCTACGTGACAATCAAGAAATAGTGGAAGCCCAGATTGGGGAAGAGATAACGCCAGAAGTTCCCGAGACTGTAAAACAAGTGGAGCAGGAAGTGAAAGAGACTATGCAGGAGCTGACGAACGCTTATAGCAAGTTCGCAGCAATGGTAGATGCTCAGACTGAAGAACATGTCCTTGTGGTAGAAGTCGAAAGTGGCTCGGGACAAACCACATGTAAGTGTTAGGGGCATGTTGGGCCTGGCCCAACATGGCCATTTTTGGAACCATTTTTGAAGACAGATGGAGCTGAGCTGAGCGCAGCTCAAGATAAGAGTAAAATTGGCTAAGTATGGAGAGTGCTGCGGAGCACAATACTAGATTTTGAAGGGCGCTGCGAAGTTGCACGCAACACCAAGTTTTGAAGTATACCGCGAAGAGGAGGCGTAGTATAGGTACAGTGCTTCAATGACAGGGAGCCATGTGGAGCCAGTAAAGCTACGTACTGGAAAAAGGGTGGCCGAATATTTTGGATAAACCTACGGTGGTCTAATTTTGGAAATTCTAGTGAAGCTGCTGAGTTGCGGGCATGAGTAGATCAGGAAGGAGGCCAGCTATATGATTCTGTTGAGCAGAGGATGGGTCAAAAAGTGACAGTTTGGCGTGCAGAAGAATACGTGACCGTTGGGCAGAGGACGGTGTGCTGAGGACAACTACTGGAAGCTGAGCCAGTTGTACGTGGCCGATCGGAGGACAGACGACCTGCTGAAGAAGGAAACTGGGGGCTAAGCTAGTTGCATGAGCTCTTAGTGGAAGGGTGGCTCAGGTACGAGGAGAAGGCTGACAGCGATGGAAGAAGGACGTGGAGGACTTCCACGACAGAAGATACGCTGCCAGAAGTCTGCATATGGTTGAGAGGGACCGTAGTGGTTCAAAAACCATTAGGGTTTCAGTCTTCATGATTGTAAAGACACAACCTTAGGGTGTGATCTATAAAAGGAGACAATTTTGTAATAGTAAGGGTTGGTCATTAGTGATGTTAAGAATTAGACATTGTTGATGTTAGAGTTATACTCTCATTTTGTTGCATATTGTAATGTCTCTGTGAGTTGGAAAATATTGTAAAGGCTCTGCAACTGAGTGCGCAAAGACCTATCTGAGTAGAAGAGAGCCATAAACACCTATTTCAAGAAATCTAGAAAAATTCTATTACAAGGACTTCTATGACATTGAATTTTTTTGTAAACATTTTATTTATTTCATTTAATTTGTAAAAATTATGCATTAAAGAAATATTCCATTAAAATTGGAAAAACTAATCCTAGAAAGAATGTTTTTATTGATCACAAATTTTATTTACTCCAAGTGTTTTTAATATACAATCATAAAAAATGAAATGTTGTATCATTTATAACTAGTTTGGTATGCCATAAATTAGGAGGAGTATATGAAAATCTGTAATTTGTTGAATCGTGAGAAAAAATATTCATGAAGATATAAAATGTAGGATTAATGAAGTTAAGTTGCACACATAATTGCATGTTTTATTACAAGAAGATCTCTATCTATATTTGAAGTGAACAAAGTATCATATTAAATATTTTTATTGTTAAATAACATATTATAATATAGCATGATTGGAAGGAAATCACAATATTAAATTAAAATAAAATAAATTATAAGAAATGTATTGATGTCGAACCAAATAATAACTATAAATTCGTCAAAATTGGGATAGTTGTTAGGTACAACATTATACATACACAATGAAAGTGTGAAGAAATCGAATTAAGAAATCATGGCCGAGAATTACTTTCACCAAAAGGCAAAGAAAATGATAAGATTTTTAAATGTCGAAGAAATAGATGTTGAAACATATTTTTCAAATCTTTTAGTTGAACTTTATATATGACCCCATGCTCTTTTGAATTTATTTATGGAACATATCGAATGAGTCTAAATAGTCCACTTAGTACTGATTATCAATTAATTATATGGTTTTACATTGTATTTTATTCCAAAAATTACATACCACATTTATACATTCATTTAATGCATATAAGAAGATAAAAGATAGAACATATCTCGTGCTTTGTTGGCCTGTAAGAGATTATTTCAGTTAATCATAATTGAGTTAGTAATACAAACTTACAAAAAAATGAATTGAGAAATCAAATTTCTTATAGTTCAATGTCACTCACTTATGACCAATCACGTACTACCCTTAATACCACTTAGCACTCATTAGAAATAAATTTTGTGTTTCTAAACAATTGCAACTTTAATTATATGGGGCTTTATTTCAAAAATTACATACTGCATTGATAAACTCCTCTTATTAATGAATATACGCAAATAAAAGTCAATAATTTATTTCATGTCTTGTTGGCTTATATGAGATTATTGCAATTATAAACTATTAACTTAAGAATACACATTTACAAAACTTTGTACGTGCCTTGTTGGCTTTTATGAGATGATTTTAATTACAAATATTTGATTTAAGAACGCAAATTAAAAAAACATTTTGAATGGAGAAATCAAGTGGTGTATGATGCAAAAAAATGTCAAACTAAAGGCAATCATAAATAATATTAATAATTGTATTTAAATATTATTGTTAATTCTCATCTATCTATAAAAGTTTTAAAAACATACAAATTAATTCATCAAAAAATGTGTCCAACTTGTATTGAAATATTGCAATGTACGCGTTAACAAATTTCTAAAAATTAATATCTTCACCTACTATAAAGAACTCAATGTTCTATTGAACATTCGAATGTAGTTGCGTTTCTCTTTGATACGATGAAGTGTCTTAAAAAGGGGGAATAGAATTTGGACAAGCCAAGTATCAGGTTCATGTCCTATATAAGCCTTTGTTAAGATACAATTTGACCGGTATCCGGGGAATTGAGAAGTAAGCTTTGATGTATCTATTAGCAATATATTTGATTCTTCATACATATTTCCATATTTGGACCACACATCACTTAACATTTTCTCATAAAATTGTATCACACTACATTATTTGAATTTTGTTTGCAAGTGACAATGAGACCTGTCCCATATGAATTCAAAGTCACTTGTATCGGTATTTGATTTTTCAACTACTTGTTGAATGTTTTTACATTGTATTTTATTCCAAAAAATACATATCACATTTATACATTCATTTAATGCATACAAGAAGATAAAAGATAGAGCGTATCTCATGCTGTGTTGGCTTTTATGAGATTATTTCAATTAATCGTAATTGAGTTAATAATACAAACTTACAAAAAAATGAAATGAGAAATCAAATTTCTTATAGTTCAATGTCACTCACTTATGACCAATCTCGTACTACCCTTAATACCACTTAGCACTCATTAGCAATTAATTTTGTGTTTTAAAACAATTGCAACTTCAATTATATGGGTTTTTATTTCAAAAATTACATATTGCATTGATAAACTCCTTGTATTAATGAATATAGGCTAATAACAATCAATAATTTATTTCATGTCTTGTTGGCTTATATGAGATTATTGCAATTATAAACTATTAACTTAAGAATACACATTTACAATAAGTTATATATTGGGAAATCAAATGCCTATACCTTTCAAAATCATTCATCTATGACTCATCATGCTTTAATCTAAATTCTAGTACACTTAGCACTCATTATCATTGAAGTAATATTTTTTGTAAGAAATGTGCTTTTATATAGATGGAGGTTTAATTCAAAATTTGTGTGTCACTTGTATTAATGCATATAGATCAATAAAACTAAAGAGAACTTCATTCCTTGTTGGCTTTTGTGAGATGATTTAAATTACAAATAATTGATTTAAGAGTATGTAATTTAAAAAATATTTTGAATAGAGAAATCAAGTGTTGTAATGCACTTGTATTAATACATATAGATAAATAAAACTAAAGAGAGTTTCTTGCATGCCTTGTTGGCTTTTATGAGATGATTTAAATTACAAATAGTTGATTTAAGAGCAATCATAAATAATACTAATAATTGTATTTATATATCATTGTCAATTATCATCTATCTATAAAAGTTATAAAATCATACAAATTAATTCACCAAAAAATGTGTCCAACTTGTATTGAAATATTGCAATGTAATCGTCAACAAATTTCCATAAAATAATATCTTCACTTAATACAAAGAACTCAATGTTCTATTGAACATTCGATTATAGTTGCGTTTCTGTTTGATACGATGAAGTGTCTTTAAAAAGGGGAATATAACTTGCACAAGCCAAGTATCATGTTCATGTCCTATATAAGCCTTTATTAAGATACAGTTTGACCGATATCCAAGGAATTGAGAAGTAGGCTTTGATGTATCTATTAGCAATACATTTGATTTTGTGTACTTATTTCCATATTGGGACCACACGTCGCTTAGCCTTTTCTCATAAAACTGTATCATACTACATGATTTGGATTTTGTTTGCAAGTGACAATGGGACCTATCCCATATGAATTCAAAGTCACTTGTATCAATATTTGATTTTTCAAGTACTTGTCGAATGTACTTGTTAGTAACATTTGATGTCCATATCGCAACATCATAATGTTTTAGGAAGTATTTTAATACTTATAATTGAAAAGGCCTACAAAAGTAGGATCTATCACCAAGCTCCCAATCTGGTTTTCTTTGAATTTGACAACTCGTTTCATCTTTGGAATACGACGAGAAGAATACTCCTTCCATTTCAAAGATCAACAAGATCTTCCGACTGATATTAACTCCCATCTGCATTGCTGCCACATATATAACATTAACATATTTTCACTTCAAAACTTCATTGCTTAATGGCATCAAAACATATCCAATTTATTTCCACTCCCAAACAAACAACTTAATGAAAAAAATAAAAGTAATTTCCGTGGAATAGTTTTTTTATACAAACAGATTCAACTACTACTCAAATCACTAATTTTTAAGAATTGTAATGAGATAAACTACAATTTAAAAATATAATTACAATAGTCGAATTCATTTGAACTAATTATATGTTAATATCTACATACTACCTAAATTTACAGTTTTTAAGTTTAAATCAAGCAAACTATTTTTATGTTCATTTTTACATACAACCTCATATGATATTTTAATTTTCAAGAAATTATAAGAAAAAATCATATAAGCACATTGCAATGAAATTCAAATCACAATTTAAAAATATAGTTACAATGGTCCAATTCAAACCAATTATATGTTAATTTATACACACCACCTAGATTTACAATTTTTTAAATTTCAATTAAACAAGCTAATTATAGGTAATTTTTACATACAACCTGATATGATTTTCCATTTTTTTAATTTCTAAGAAATAAGAAAATTTCATATGATAACATTGAACTAACATTCAAATCACTGATTTGTAAGAGTTATAATGATCAATTAAGACGCAATTGATAAATAAACTGCAATTGCTCAAACATAGTAATTGTACATTAATTTATACATACAACCTAATACAATTATTTAATTAATATGGAATACTACATTTTTATGCAAACACATAAGACTATTATTCAAATCACTAACTTTTTATAACTCAATATCTCAATATAAATAAACAAAATAATAATATGTTAATTTATAATAATGACACAACAAAAATCCTTATATGAGTATTATGAAATAATATTGACATTAAATTGATAATAAAATAAAACACAGTAATAACACATCACATGTAGAATTAAGTCATCAAATGTACAATGACCAAGAATTTATATTATAAACTTCAAGATTTTGTTTATAGAGGAAATGAATAACAGTCATCTTAATGTACTATTAAAAGTCATTGAAGATTCTTCAAAATATCTCGAACATCGGGTGCCTTGTAGAATTTATTCAATAAGCTCCACATATCAGTGATCAACCATTTATCCTCATTCTTTCCATCAAACGAAGGGGCAATAATCACATTTTATTTGGGATTTTCTTTCTTTGTCTCCATTGAACAATCCACTAGAATAGTGTTAGTAGCATCATATTGAGAATACATTCTCCAAACTTTTTTTAGATGTTTTTTGTATATAACTTGTGTTGAATTATCAATGTTATTTTTTCCCTTTTGTTGTTTGCAATCTGAAGCAGTCCATGTAAACAAAAATTTAGCTTGTAATGTTTCTGAAACCAGCTTTTTCATAACTCTTGTTGTGTTTTGTTTCAAAGATGTCATCCAAATTGCAATGTCAAGAGATTCTTTTCTGGAACACATTTCAAGAAATGTTTTTGCATGTGGACGAAACCAAAATGATTTTTTCTCTATTGTGTAATCTGCGGCCCTTCCCATTTTCTCGATAAATTCTTTTTGTGATGCATCACCATCAACGCTCTGATAGAAAATGTTATTCAATTCAAAAATAACTAATTTCTTTTGACTTATAATAGCTGCAAAACAATAATGGATATCATAGTAAATTCATTTTATTCATGCTACATAAATTATTATTAAAAAAAATTGTTGAAGAAATACACTCACTTTGAATATTTTTTGTACTAGTTATTGATAAGCCACACTTCTCTTGTATTGTCTTCATAGAACCTAGAGCCAAAATAACAAACCTTCAATCAAATACCAATAATACTTCTTTAAATCAATTTTTTTTTATAAGACATATTTTATGTTTAATTGAAAATAAGAGACATGTGAAGTACCTGATATGATATCATGTTCTTGACTATGGCTTTCTGTCACATTCCCTTGATTACTGTCTTTTTTCTCCTCATTTGCCACTGTAATAAACATATGAAATGTTATAAAATGTATCAACGAATGAAATTCATTAAATAAATAGGCATAGAATCCAAAGAATCAATAGAGAAAGAACAAAACAAGTACAATACAACAAAAGAAACAAAATAAATTATGTACCTGGTATGGTATTTTCTTCGTCTTATATTTGCATCTCAAAAACTTCTTCGATATTGTGCACACTATGTTGATCATTGCTTTGTTGCAAAGTGTCGTCGTTGTTTTCTTTACAATTTCTGCCATTAGTAGTTATAGTAAACATCTTGTTAATCAAGATTTATAAATAGCATAGAATCCAAAGAATCACTAGAGAAAGAACAAAACAAGTACAATACCTGGATATTCCAACAGCAATATATTAGACATTGGTTTTTGCAATTGGAAGGATTCTTGATTAGTCAGCATGGTAGTCCTTTGTAACTCGTTTTCTACGACACATGCCATTCTTCTTCCATATGTACAGCAAGCCTGCTGTAAATTTGTCCCTGCACAAAGAGAAATAATCAAATTTAGATCACTATGTTGTTGATGCATTTGCAATAATTCTTCCCAGAGTTCAAAATCTCTCTCCTTTTCATCAGATATGTCTCTAAAACTGTGAGAGTATCTTGAGGCCTCTAAACTTTTTGACTCTTCACTATAGAAATGTATAGTTAAAACTATATCATAACTATAGTTATTTTGTTCTTTATATTCATAAAGACCGGTAGCCATTTTATAGTTGACAGTTGAGTCCTTGACAACAATCTCCAGAGCTTGGCGTACATCCTTACAAGACCAAATTTCTACTAAGATAATCATAGTAAAATCTTTCAACCCATTTTTTTCGATTAAAAATCGAAACAATTCAATATAGTGATCCTTAAGGAATGATTCATCTTTCAAAGCCAAAGTATCCAACACAACAAAGTCAGTGTATAACATTGGTTGAAACTGACAAGGAAAAGAGTGCAAAAGTGTTGACAAGAGGCTAGGACCCCCATAATGACAACCGAATTCAAAACTGTTCTCAATTTCCTGTATATCTGTCGATGCATCAATTATTCTATCAAGGACCACACAGGCTTGTGGAGAAAGGGACTCTATTTTTGTATTTCGTGATCCTTTTACATATTTACACCCTTCCATTGTCTTACAGAAGTTGGCAAATATGATATTAGTAATTCCATAATGCTCAAGAATATTGGATATTGTAAGAATCTTATCATTCAGATTCTTATCATGACTTTTGCAATATGTTACCATTGCCTCCAAAATTGTTCTTTTGGTTTTCAATTGTGAACAATAATCTTTCATTTTTATGGCATTGGTTGGATTGTTCACTGGAATAGAAAACCAGACAGTTCCATCCAATAGTTTATCTGCTACAGAACACATTTCTTCAGCGGTTAGTCCCTGAAGGGGACGTAAAGAACTTGATACCAAACTGTTCAAACTATTTGTCTTATAGTTTGGATCCTTAGGTTGGTTTGGAGAACACATTAATGTCCCTAGTTTGTAACAATTAAAAACAACTTCCCATTTATCCCAAGTAGTATCATCAAGATATAACAAGACTTTTTTTCAGCAAAGTTTGTTAGTGGACAATCGAAGAAAGAGCACAACATTTCATCATCAACCTATTAAAAAATAACAAATATAAATTAGTAAGAATGTGATATCAAAAATAAAATAGCCATGAATTTAGTTATAACAATATAAACTAAGTGCAAAAAAAAAAAAATTGCATACCTTGTCTTCAGCCGTCTTAGAATTCCCACATTTTTGTTTCTTTAATTTATTTGTGGCAATTAGGAATTGTCTTGCAGATCGCACAGAATCAATGAATGGAGTTTTGAAGAACACTGTGTTTGCAGAATTTAACTGGTAGCAAATACGAATCACCACACTGGGAGCAACTAATGGATCTAAGAATCGAGCATTACGTTCTTTGTACTTCTGTTTTTACTCCCCAGATAGACTGAATTTAGGATTTGATAATATTTCTTTTGCTGCTTGAATGGTGTGTTGCCCATCAACTATCCAAAAATTGATGTTCTTGGCATTTATATCCATTTCATTCATGATTTTCACAGGGTTTCCAATCGGATCAGACTCTTTTGTGTCAAATGGAATCAGAAGAGCATCAGGCAATGATGCTTTAAATTTTTGTAGGAATGATTTTACTAATACTCGAACATTTAAATCATCCCGTGATCTCAATTTATATAACTTGGGTGCTTCTACACATCTTCGAACATCCACCTTCATGGTAAAAGAGCTTGAAAATAAATAACTGTCCTTAAAATTTTCATGGATTTCATCACATTGGTCAGCAAGCTTCTCTATCTGAGAGTCTTCTTTTTGGGATTTTACAAACTCTGTAGTAGGCATGAACTCACTTTCTTTAATGCTCTGTTCTAGCTCAGCTAAATATACCCTTCTCAAAGCAAGCATTTGAGCCTCGAGTTTATCATCTGGTATTTTATCAAGTAGTTTACCTCTTTGTTGCAAATAAAGAAACACGGATGATGTTTTCTTACATCTCACATAGCGATATTTCATAACTTTGGTAATACATTGTACAAGATCATCACAACTCTTTAGACCAGATTCATTGAAGCTCTCAAAACTGTCCAACTTAAACTGTGACTTTTTTATTGACTCTGTAAATTCTGTATTAGTATCAATCAAATCTGGTCTAAATTTTGTGTAATCAACTTGGCAAGAAAATAATTTCACTTCATTTTCTTCAATTACCTCCATTTGAAAATCGATCTGACTATGATTGAGAGCATAGCAACTAACAATTATCCCTAGCCTTTGTATATCATTTCCATCCATGGATCCAAATAGATACATATCTGGAAACATATTCATGGGACTTTCAATCTCAACATACCAATCTTCGACATACTCATATGGAGCAGATGTTTTGAACTTTTTAATGATTTCAAAATTAGAACCCATTGTTGAATTTATAATCTGAGTTCAATGACGCTTTTGTTTTTTGAATGTTGATTGTGGCATTTTACTTGCTTTGGAGACGACAGCTTCTAAAAACAATAATAAGCAATTATTACTATAAATAAAATGAAATCAAAATCACAAATATTACCATATAGTCTTCTAGTCTAACCATTTAGAAATGAGAGAATAATATTTAAAACCACCATACCACATGGGGGAGACGTTGTTTGTGTGTCACTTGCAATTCATTTTTTCTTCAAATTATTCCTTGGAATTGTCATTGCACCAGAGTCCATAGCTTCTAAAAACAATAATAAATAGTCGACTATAAGTTTAAATTGTTTTAAAAATACATGAAATAATGAGCATTACCAAAAAATATTCTATTACATGTCTTTTATTCACATGCACAAGAATAATAAGGGTCATGTGTTATGGAAACATATTAAATACTTAGAGATAAATAAAAATCCATTGCATCTAGCACAAGTAGAGACTCATTAAAAAGAAAAGTTTTCCTTCTCAAAAATGCTAGAAGGAAATGCTTATGCTAGAAAGAAAGCTAGCAGTCGCTAGCTTTCCTTGATCTTTTGCCATGTGCTTATTTCAAAATAGAGCACATGGCACAAGCTCAAGGTATAAGCTAGCAACCACCAATCACCATGGACATGATTTTTCTATTGGAAAGCTAGCGACTGCTAGCTTTCTTTCTAGCATAGGTATGTGTTATTATCCTATAAGTAAATGCTTATGCTAGAAGGAAAGCTAGCAGTCGCTAGCTTTCCTTGATCTTATGCCATGTGCTTATTTGAAAATAGAGTACATGGCACAAGTTCAAGGATTTCCTTTACCTTCTGCCATGTGATTATTTGAAAATAGAGTACATGGCACAAGTTCAAGGTATAAGCTAGCAACCACCAATCACCATGCCTAGGGTTTTTCTATTGGAAAGCTAGCGACTGCTAGCTTTCCTTCTACCATAAGCATGTGTGACATGCTAGAAAAAAATGTTTATGCTAGAATGAAATGTAGCATTCGTTCAAAATAGAGTACATGGCACAAGCTCAAGGTATAAGCTAGCAATCAACAATCACCATGGACAGGGTTTTTCTATTGGAAAGCTAGCGACTGTTAGCTTTCCTTCTAGCATAAGCATATGTGTTTATGCTAGAAGGAAAGCTAGCAGTCGCTAGCTTTCCTTGATCTTTTGCCATGTGCTTATTTCAAAATAGAGCACATGGCACAAGCTCAAGGTATAAGCTAGCAACCACCAATCACAATGGACATGATTTTTCTATTGGAAAGCTAGCGACGACTAGCTTTCCTTCTAGCATAAGTATGTGTTATTATCCTAGAAGGAAATGCTTATGTTAGAAGGAAATCTAGCAGTCGCTAGCTTTCCTTGATCTTGTACCATGTGCTTATTTGAAAATAGAATACATGGCACAAGCTCAAGGTATAAACTAGCAACCACCAATCACCATGTCCAGGGTTTTCTATTGGAAAGCTAGTGACTGCTAGCTTTCATTCTAACATAAGCATGTGGGTTATGCTAAAAGGAAATGCTTATGCTAAAAAGGAAGCTAGCATTCGTTCAAAATAGAGCACATGGCACAAATTCAAGGTATAAGCGAGCAACCACCAATCACCATGTAAAGCTAGCGACTGCTAGCTTTCCTTCTAACATAAACACGTGTGTTATGCTATAAGGAAATATTTATGCTAGAAGAAAAGATAGCATTCGTTCAAAATAGAGCACATGGCACAAGCTCAAGGTATAAGCTAACAACCACCAATCACTATGGACAGGGTTTTTCTATTGGAAAGCTAGCAACTGTTAGCTTTCCTTCTAGCATAAGCATGTGTGTTTATGCTAGAAGGAAATGATTATGCTAGAAGGAAAGCTAGCAGTTGCTAGCTTTCCTTGATATTTTGCCATGTGCCTATTTCAAAATAGATCACATGACAAAAGATCAAGGTATAAGCTAGCAACCACCAATCACCATGGACATGATTTTTCTATTGGAAAGCTAGCGACTACCAGCTTTCATTCTAACAGAAGTATGTGTTATTATCCTAGAAGGAAATTCTTATGCTAGAAGGAAAGCTAGCAGTCGCTAGCTTTCCTTGATCTTGTGCCATGTGCTTATTTGAAAATAGAGTACATGGCACAAGCTCAAGGTATAAGCTAGCAACCACCAATCACCATGCTCAGGGTTTTTATATTGGAAAGCTAGCGACTGATAGCTTTTCTTCTAACATAAGCATGTGTGTTATGCTAGAAGGAAATGCTTATGCTAGAAGCAGAGCTAGCATTCGTTCAAAATAGAGCACATGGCAAAATAGAGCCCATTGTATTTCATGTAGGCTCGAAATGGAAAGTCATGACTTAAATGAAAAGACATGTGAGTTTTCACTTTACTTATGGAGAAATATATGATTAATATCATGTGAATCATTTAGAGAGGACTTGTTCCGAGTTCATTAATATGTTTGGGGTGTTCAGAAACCCTCTTTCTTAAACAAAGGAGATAAATAATCAAGAGGAGGATGAGAATGAGATGAAGAGAAAAAAAGATTGATGAGTAGTGAATCTCCAATGGGATGTACTTCCATGGATTTTTCAATATAAGTACTTGATATTGAATCACTCATAATATTTGAAATTGTAAAAAATAAAATGTAAAATTTAAAAACCTTTGTTGTTAGAAATTCTTATCAACTTCTACAAGAAGACCTTCCAAATGATTATAAGGATGTGGGGACTTGATAAACATGCAATTATGTTTGTCCAAAGTTTCACGATTTAAAAGCAAAACAAAAAAACAACTTCAAGTGCATGTTTACCCAGCTCTTCAAAACTGCACATATTGTGTGGGTAAAGAATTCTACTACGAATTTTTATTGTTCCCACTCTAATCTATCGTGGTTAATGGACTATGAACAAGACAAATCACAATCTACAAATAAGTGTAAAAGGTGCAACAAGTGAGTGATATGTTCAAAGTCGGTTTAGTGAAAGAGTCAGAAAATGTAGATTATGTTTAATTATGAGTTTGGTAGGTTGAATATATAAATATAAAAAAAGTGTATGGTTTTCCGCGGATATGTAACTGGGCCTTCCAAAAGCACAATTGATGGTGACAATGGAGTCCACACACCAATTGACTAGTGAAGGTAACAAAGAGGCAGTTCTACTGGCGATGGGGCAAATGTTCCAATCTAGAAGACTTGGCAACACCTCCCAACGGCAATAGCTGACTTCAGGAGTCAATTGCACCCACAAGTGCTCCTTGGTGATTTCCTAACTTTGGCCACTAAGATACCTTACATCAAGTGTGGATTAGTGGTTCGGCCTGTACGGTATAGTGTCGTGTCCCTACAACGAGTTGGGTGACTCGTAGGGGAGATCAGGGCAACTATACCTCGGCTTTAACCTCCTTGGGCACGGTGCACTTCTGATCCGGGTTTTCTTTTAACACTTGCTTATAGCAGGATTTATAAAGCACCCTATAAGTCAACAATGCTATGTTTCAAAATATACCTAATGAAAGTAGATTGGAGGGCATTAATGGATGCCTAGCCCAATCAATCCTACCTAACTAATTTATGTTTTGTGACCTCATGTGAAGCTTGGAGGCTACACCAAAAATATAATTTTTGAGATAATTTCTATTGCTAATAACAAGTAAATTATACAAAGACACTACCTCTAGTTTTCTATTGCTAATAACAATTAAATGTTACATATAGATTACCTCTAATGCGAAAATAGACATAAACATAGTAAAATATACATAAAGAAGACCTCCTTCATTATAGTTTTTATACCAAATTAAGTTTATTGGTTTACTTAAAGACCTGTGAACAAAAAAAAATAAAATTGAACCCATATAAATGATCCAGGTTTTCTTTTAACACTTGCTTATAGCAGGATTTATAAAGCACCCTAAGGACAACAACTATGTTTTTGGATTCCTAGCCCCAAAATCCTACCTAAACTACAAGATTCTTTTGTGCCCTCCTATGGAGGTATTAAGTGAGTAGATTTAAGCTATTTTTGAACTTAGTGAGTGACGAGAGAGTTTCTTGTGTGTGTGTGTGTGCATCAAAGAAAGTGACGGTTTTGAGCGCACATGAGATATTGCATATAAATGAAAAGGATTTTCTTTTAAAATGAAAATAATGCAACTCAACCTAATAGAAAAACAACTAAATAAACCATTTAAACCATGTAAAAAAAACTAAATAAAATAAATTGTAAAAATAAAAAAAAAATCTATAAACAAAATTGTAAAAGTAAAAAAAAATCTATAAACTTACCAAGATTTTCAACCTCTTTTTAATCCAGTCTTCTTCTTTACTTTTTGTTTGGCTAAGACTAAAGCTAATGCCAATGCCAATGCCATTTTTTCCCATAACTGCATCTTCATCTTAGTTGGTCTTGCTTCTTTGATAGACAATAATCTAGAAGCTATGAAGCCAAGACTACTTGAATGGAAACTGTACAATATATTGAAACTATCTGTAAGTTACAAATTTATATCAAATAATTAAATATAAAAAACACTAGCTATTTAGCTATTTTTATATACAAGTAATGCTATATATTACATCTTATATACATTCATAGAGTTGATAACTATTTTTATGTACAAGTAATGCCATATACTTATATACATTCATAGAGTTGATAGCTATTTTTATGTACAAGTATTGCCATATATTACATCCTACATACATTCATAGAGTTGATTATACCATGGAGGTTTACAAAATGAAATTTAGAAATACAACATTCAAATAAATGATTGGCAATTATTTAAAATAGTTATTTAGGTCACCAATATTACCGGTTCAGTACTTGGGGAAAACCGGAAAACTTAGAATGGGTCACCAATGTGTTAAAAGATGCCCTCCTCTATCCCATAGGAAATATATATATATATATATATATATATATATCACAAAAAAGAGGTAGTTATATATTTATAAAAAGGTTGTTGACAAACCAAATAACATAAAAAGCACAAAATTTTTAAAAAACATTATAGTATTCTTGTATAAATATTTTCAACAAATATGTTAATTGGTCATGATGCTTTTTCTTTCTTACAATACCTACCTTATGAATTTCAAATTTAGTGCTATACTGCTTTACATAATTACTAATAAACAAGACAAGTAAAATGCATATATGAGAAGTTTAAGAGCCAAGATAATTTCCATTGAGGCCTTCTTCCATTTGTTGTCCTGCTTTAATTTTCCCTTGATCTTTTTGATTCATGTTGTTCTCATTGAGTGCTAAAGTTGTTTGTTGGAATGTCTTCATAAATAATATGCCCCTTCGTTGAAGCAATTGAAACACTAGGAAATCATGTATCTGGTCGAGAACCTCTTGCAAAACCCAATATGATATTGTAATGCATCTATGAGTTTGATGCAATTTTATCATAATCAATATTTAGTTCTTGGAATTTAGATTTCATGTTTTCCTTCTTGGATTCATGTTTTTCGATGTGAATACTTAAGTATTCTATGCATGTTTCATGCCCACAAGCTAGCAGGTCATTTGTCTGAGGATCTTCTTAATTTCATTGACACAATCATTGGCCATTTTAGTGAGATGGGGAATGTCAAAAATACAAATCAAAGGCTCTATGTGATACATGCATCTAGTAGCAGAGCAAGTATATTATAAATTCATGAGGGTTCTTAAATGAAGACTACAAATAAAGTTTAAAGAAAAATTCCAACACAAGACCAGACATAAAATCATAACCCAGACTCCTTCTTACAATAATGGACAGAATGATTCAAAAAATTTAAAGCTTACCCGATATATGTTCATTGCATCAATTGTATTCTGTTTCGGGGTCAAGCTCAATACCTACTTCTTGTGTTATACCCAGACCCTTGTTCCATACCAACAAAAAAGATAACCTATAAACCAGTTATCCCAAATGTGATTTGTGTCGAATTCAATTTTGGGATTAAGTTGAGTCCACCATCATGGTGGACAGTATTGAGGAGAAGATCCTGCAGACAAGGAATTTAAATGCACGTCTATGAATTAGTACATATGTTTACGCTTGAGGAACGATTAACATGCATTGACAGTGTTGGATTCTTTCCTTGGCGTACAAATCAATTCATGATATCTATGGTAACAAAACCACTTTGGGGGTGTCCCCATTTTCCACTAGTTTCCCCTTTGGTAACCATGCAACCTTATTTGCAAACATGTTTTCTCAACTATTGTTTCTCCATCAAGTATGAAACAATTGGAAGAATTCAAAGGAATCAATCATATTCTAGATTCTCATTTTCATACGCTCAAGAACTACATCTTTGAGTTGAGGATTTCTTCTTATTAGTCCTATAATTAAAGATGAATATTTAATGATAGTAGCAATCGTATTTAAGGGTAAACAAGGGAGTCTCATACACCAACAAGATAGCTAACCGACATATATGAGGTAACTTGTATCCTTTTAAACCTAAATTAAACCCACCCAATTCTTTGGATTAAAAAAGGATCTGATATATGACCTGACATGTAATGTCTTTAAAAAAAATTAACCCCAGCAGATTATCTATAAATACTGTTTAAATTTATTGGTTTCAAACACGTTGAGACACGTTGAACTTCTTCCGAAGCTCTATCATTTTCTGAGCATGTTGTTATCTCAATAACATTCTTACTGTACTCAGTTTTAAGGGGACGGGAAAAATGGCAGCAGAGAACGCCATAGTGTTGCACGCTCTTTCATATTTGTCACAGGTAAACACTTTATATTTTGTTTATCATCTAAAGCAATCCTTCCTCTATGTAAACGACGCAATGGTCAAGGTAAATTACCATGAATTTTGCAAGGGCTTTATAGAAGCTCTCCGAAGGGATGTACTCCCAAGCTTTATTATAGCATGTTTGATATAGGTAATTCAAGGTTCCAAAAAAATAAAAGACAATAACCTACAGTATTAAGAAGAGGTTATTTAATTAATAATAATAATGATAATAATCCCTTTTATAAAGTATAGTGGGTTGAATAATAATGAATTTATTAAATAAATTATTAATTTAATTAACGGACGGAATCATCCCAAGTAAATTAAAAGGATATGTTTGAATAAATTATTGAATAATTCCATTACTAGAGAGAAATTGGGATGATATAAAATAATATATAATCCACCTTATTACCTCAAAAGGGGATGCATTAATGATATGTACTTCCAAGACCATGACAGCTAGGGCGGTGGAGTGATAAGGAAGTTGACTTTTGAAGGAGGTGGATTCCTATAAAGAGGAGAATTAACAAAGTAGTAAGGGGGTTATTGTGGGAGAACTGTGAGGATTTTTGTGAAAAAGGAGGAATGCCGAGGAGGGGGTTAACTGGAAGCTTTGAGGAGGTGGAAAACTCAAAAGAAAAGACTGAGGAGGGGGATAACTCAGCGGATGATTACCATGGAAAGTGGTTGTCGGGATTATCGGTCTGTGGGCTCGGGGGCTAGGAAATCCGTTGATTTCCTAGGGTTAGCACGATAATAGCTGATCGGCAGGGTGGACACATCATTTTGGGGTTGTTAAGGTAACTTACAGAATCCATTCCAGAAATCTTCTTATCTTACTGCAATCGATGGTTTCAGGTATTTTTCTGAACCAGCTTAATTAGAATGTATTTTCTTTTATTTCCAAGCTATGCATGTCAAACGAACAGAATTAAATGGAAAGTTTTAGGATTATGTTTATTTAACTGTAGAGACATGTAAACATATAGAAAACAGACAATTAAACATTTACAGAAATAGAAATATAGATAGTTGAATCTCTTGTTTTCTTCTAACAATAATTAAGGGAAAAACTAGGTAGAACCTGATAACCTGGAATAGACCCAGTGCCTAGATAGGGCACTACAGTTGGTATCAGAGCGCAAGGCTCAGACAATGAGACCTTAGGGCCTAACTACACCTGGAACTTTAGTGAAATCTACTAGAAAATAACAAACCAGTATGATGGCTGCAAATAGATAATTTGAAGAGCCTTTTCCCATTTAGTCGTAAGGCGTAACAGAAACAGAATTTGAATGATATATATATATATATATAACTGCTTATTTAGGGCTCAGTCTAGACCCCATTAAACAAACCTTTCCAGAAAAACAACAACATTTCTATATACACTCTTTTAATATTCAAACCCTAATATTAATCCAATGCTAAAGCATTTGGGATAAACAATGTTTTTAAACAAATAAATAAATACACATAAACCAAGTTACAACACTATATATATTACCGTTATAATATTTAGATATAAAATTTAATACTAACAAAAAAAAACACTTCATTGCATTTATATAAAGAAATTGTATTCATAATAAATACGAAACAATGAGTCTCGCACAGGATTTACAGAGGGTTCTCCAAATTTCAGACCTGCAGCCAAAGTGATCAGTTTTCATTTCGTATTATTTTAATGCAGAGCTGCCTTCTTGCCTGTAACATTTTGTTTCAAACATTCATTTCAATAAATGTGGCATAAAACAAATATTCAAATAATATTGTTGACTGCAATATTGTTTATAATACAAGCATCGCAGCAAATCCAACTAACGTAGTTGGGGAGATTATTTCCACGATGGAGTTGGATTTATAAATAATATACATAAAATTAAAGCTTAGTTTCCTAGAAGAGGATTAGCTTTTTAGTTAACAAATATTATCCCCATGAAAACCTATTTTGGGATTATGTAATATAACCTTACATTTATAATTTCAGACAGTTTCAAATCTGTGTGATATTTTTCTTCACTTTGTTTTATAATCTGTATAGATGGTACTCCTTCACATCTTAAATTTAAAATAATTAAAATTAAAGTTATATAAAAAAAATAAAGCTCAATGTCAAAACATTAAAAATATTTAATTATGATATCATTTTCAAAAGCTTTCATCTACTAAAGATATTTAAATTTGGCATCTTTTCCAAAAGCTTTCATAGATTTAATTATGATATCTTTTCCAAAAGCTTTCATATAGAGCAATCACGGGATTAATGCGTATCCATTTTATTTATTCTTAAATGCCATTATTTTCCTTTATAAAGACCATAATTTAATCTTCGAATTCCTTCACAGAACCGTGCGGACACCAATCCCGTCTTCAATCCTTTAAATTTCGACGCAGAAATCGTTTCATTTGAGCTCGATATGATCCATTTTGACCAATAACTAAGAAGATTTACAAGCATGGCAAATGCATGAAACGATTTCCATACTGCTCTCCATTGTTGCTGCTTGTTTTGTCCGAAATGAATTTCATACAAAATGTTGCTTCCTTTGAAACCCTAGCGCTCAAGCCAGGTGTACCAAGCGCCTGGAGCCCAACGCCACATCAATTGTCCTCCAAGCGTTTTTCTTCTTTCCTTTGTGCCCAGCCCGAACTCAACAACTAGAGCCAATTGGCCCACGCACTTAACACATCAATGCCCACCATCGAATCCCATGCACTGAGTTCACATAAGAGGACGGGAATATATAAAAGATGCGTTGTGCTCAACGCCGAGGACTCATCAGGGAACCGAATGCCAAGCCAGGAGGGTCCCACGGATATCATATCTCCCATCGTCCATGAGATTACCCACATATCTGCCCAACACCGAGGCTCTTACATGAAACCAAGAGCCAAGTTGAAGAGACCCCACGAAATTCTCCATCACCCCAGCGGCCAATGCCAAAGACTCAGCTTCCAGGCCGACTGGAGATCCACGTACACCACTGCAGCTCGAACCCCAAGCTCGAGCTCACCACAGAGATCCGGTTGCAGAGTCAGATGTGGGTCGCACACACCATTATGTCCAACCGCCAAGCTTACACATGAGCACTCCTTTTTATTGCCCAGGTAATAAAAAGTTTATTGGGCCAAGCCCTATCGCTCAACACCAAGAGCATTTCAGATGACCGAAGGCCAATCCTGAAGGGGGACCTCACGCACCAGTACACCCATGGCAGCTTCCACGCATCCCAACCACCCTGCAAGCGCCAGAGCAATCCTTTCCAAGGCCATCCTATGCGCTCAGCTCCAAGACAAGTCAGAACCACACACTCCATCGAATTTCAAGCACAGAGCTCTCACAAGAGCATTACCTTCTTGGGTCTACGTACTCAACACATCACGCACACCCTTAAACCCTAGCGCTCAGCACCGTGAGCTCTCCACGCGAGAAGCAGCCCTACAATGCCAAATAAAACCTTATTTCCTCCTTAAATAGGCATACTTTTGACGGCACGTGAGACGGTTTCTGCGTTGCCCATGAGCGGTTTACTATACCGCTTTATTGGTATGCAGACGAGTAAGGAATGAACACGTGGGATGGTGGTTTCCTTTCCGCGACCACCAACCACCCTTACCATGTGTGCATGTTGCCGACGCGGAATAAGGAGAGTCGTCAATCCTGCCTTGGCGTCAATCCCCATGCGAAAAAGAAAAGGTTTTTTTTTGCGTTTTATATTGTTTTAATTTTTTTTATTATTATTTTAAATTAATGTTTTTTAAATATTAATTTAATTTTATTAATTTAATGTAGTGTCTCTTAACATTCATTTAATTTAATTCATTTAATTTAATTTAATTAATTTAATTTAATGACTTTTAATTTAATTTGATTTAATTAATTTAATTTAATGTCATTTAATTAATTAATTTAATTTAATTAATTCAATTTTTTTTTTTAATTAATTCAATTTAATTTATTTTATTTTATTTTATTTTATTAATTATTATTTAATTTAATTTAATTTAGTTGTTGATAAGAATTAAAAAAAAAAAGAAAAAAAAAAAATACCATGTCAAAAAAAAGGGGTTTCGGCAAATTTTTTTATAGAATTATATAATGATAGTATTATTTTATTTATATTTAATTAAATTTCGTATATATTTTTATTTAAATTTCGTGTATAATTATATAGAGCTAGTATTATTTTATTTAAATTTAATTAGATTCCATATAATGTTATAACCTAGGTTTGTTAAAAAATTAAAAGTTAATATTTAAAAATATAAAGCTACTCACGAACTTTCAATTTAAAAGTTCTTCATAGATTTAAAGTTTTAAGGTCAATTATAGTAAGGTTGAAGTGGTTGGTGAAGTTATATTTAAATTATCATAGATAAAATTTAAATTATAATTTATATTTAAGGAAGAAATTTAAAATATTTAAATTTAATATATATAAATATTTAAAATTTTGGAAAATAAATAAATAAATAAATATATATAAATAAATAATAAAGAGTGGTTTAAGTGGTTTGGTGAAGATCTAGGGTTTAATAAATCCATGTATTTAATCAAATTGTCTTAGTATTTATTATATTTAACATCCTACATAAAATTAAATTCAAAAAATATGTAGGTGTAATTATATAATGATAAAAAAAAAGGAGAGAGTTAGTGTTCCATATACAAAGCTTATTTAAATATAATTTTAAAGTTTACCTCAAACTGGGTTGACAATATTATGATAAAAAGGAATGCATGCCAAAAGCATAAGATGTTCACTCACGCCCAAAGATCAAATAAAAGAGTTCAATAAGTTGTACTGAGAATTTACTTAGCGAGATGGGCCTAAATCAATTCTACTTATTAAAATTGTGAATTTGTAATTGACAAAATTACAATTTCTCTTGGATCTCTTTATTGTTGAATTTGTAATTGTTCAAATTGCAGTAATTCTGATAATTGTTGAAATTGCAATTTTTGGATGGTCACATTACAATTTCTCATAAAAAATTACAATATCTTTAATTTTTCAATTCTTGGTTTCTTGCATTTCATGATCGTTGAAATTGCATTTTCATTTTACAGAATCTGAGTTATTCTCAATTATACTTGTTGAAATTCTAAAACTTGTAATTATCAAAATGCAGAAATTGCATTTTCCTACATAATAATTCTAAAGTTGAAATTGCAATTTTAATAATTCTTTACCTCTCTTAACCATGTTATGGCCTAGATGCCCATATTTAATTGAAAGTTAATTAGGTGAATTCAAAGTTGAATGGCTTGTGTTAAACAATACCAAGATGAAATAACAAATAGCAAATTATATTGAAGATGAAAAGAAGTTCATCATCATGGAATTTTGGGTTTTTCAAAGATGGGGTAATATGAACCATTGGATGCTTCATTTCATGTTTTGAATGTAAGTAAATTAGAAAAAGGTTTACTACTGTATTAAGCTTAATAAATGTAAACTCAATTTTATTGCAAAAAAACATTCATTACTTATGGATTTATTATTATTTTTTAAATATATCCAATTGAAAATTTTAAATCAATTTTAACTAATGGTATACTTTTAAAATCAATATTTCGAAAATAGAAAAACACCTAATGGCTCTATTTGAACAATGTAAACTATTTCCTAGAAATTTATCTATATTTTAAAGAAAATTAAGGATTTCAAAACCTCAAGAATAAGAGAGGGTTCCAAGACCAAAGACTGGTGGATTGTTATTAAATCCTTTTACAATTTTTTTATTAAATCACTCAACTATTCCATTTGCTTATGGATGACAAGGGGAACACTTCCTATTTCTATCATAAATTTAGACGTAATAATATTTATACACTCATAATAACATGTTCTATGTTAGCCCTTCATTTTTAACTAAGTGTTATGGAAAGTAGTAAGTCAAAAAAATCCTTGGGATGAGTAGAAAATATGTGGCAAGAAGATGAAGGAGATGTGGTACAAGTCATATGCCAATAATTGAGATGATATAATGCAATCAATGCATTGATCAAGGGTAGTGGAAAAACAAAATCATTAAATGATGTAATGTAATTCAAGTCAACAAAATCATTAAATGTTTTTTCAAAAACATAATCATAAAATATTTTGATAATTCTAATGACAAATATTTATTTTTTAAACAATCTCATAAAATAAACAATCCAAACCAAAATCATAAAATGTTTTGATAATTTAGATATTTTTTTTTTAATTAAGATAAACATCAATGATAATGTGATAATGTGAATGGTTTAAAAGTAATTAACATAAATATTAAATTCCATTAAAATATCATTAATAATTTAAAAAATACTAAAAAAATCCAAACAATAGACACTTTCATATGGAGTTACAAACTTTTACAATTCAGCCTACTCATATGGAGTTACAAACTTTTACAATTCAACCCAGTCATATGCCGTTAGTTTGGAACACAAGAATAAGTATATATTTCTTTTACAAATCAGCCTACTCATATGAAGTTACAAACTTTTACAATTCAATCGACTCATATAAAGTTAGTTTGGAGCACAACAATAAGTATATATTTCAATTGAGAAGAGGTTATGCTTAATATAGATCCATTATATTAAGAAAACCTAATAACGGCCTATATTAAATGCAATTGTGAAATTACTATCATGTTATCATGTCAGTACCATTTGTCAAAAACCCACATTCATGGTATTATAAAATTGAATTTTTCACAATTTATAACATCTACATTTTTTAAATTTGATAAATAAAAAATAAATTATCTAAAAATAAAATACATTTTTATTTTTGACATTAAAAGTTTCCAACCATGTTAATGTCAAAAGAGTTGTAACCAAAACTTGCATTGAGTTGGTAGAATAATCAAATAAGTCTATAGTTCTACATCTGAGTGAACCCTTTCTTAATATATTTTTACGGAAGAACACTACACTAGTACCATTTTACTCCCATTTACAAAACCTGTAAAGGTTGGCGGTAAAGATTCATCATGCTGGAAAATTGAGTCGGATGGTAACTACCTAAATTTGCATAGTCACGACAGCAGAGTGAGAGAGGTGTAAATGCAAATCGTGATGACAGTGGTGTAAAATGCAAATAGTAATATCAGTGTCATTATTTAGACATGAAGTAGGGAGAAATCCCCCGCAAAAGTCTCCACAAAGAGAATTATATAACCTCTTACTCTCAATTTGGGCTTCTCATCATCATTTGAGGAGGCAGATTTTCATAAGATAGTAAGCAGCTCATCCATACAAATAGGCTTTTATAGGCTTTAGGTCAGCCATGGCTGTGAATTAAACTCCAGGCCAGTGACAAAAAAATATCGTGTGCTCCTATCTATGAATATGTTCGAACTCAAACGAGGGCGGGAAGCGGCAATGTCACTTGTATCTGGTAGTAAGGAAGAACAAAAAAATTCAAAATTCAAAATTCAAATGGGCATGGCTGCGCGAGCATGTTAGACGGTTGCATTAATACTGAGTGTTTCTCCACCAAATCATAATGAATTTCCCAAGTTGGAAAAGATTACTCAAACGAATAACATTTATGACAAAATTATCTGAAGCGACGATCGCGTAGTCGGGCAGGGTGTTAAAGGTTGTTTACCATTCATCACATTGCCTACATACTTGGAATCCACCATCTAATGCTTGGATGCAGGGTGATACTGATGGATGCCAGGGTTATATTGATGGACATCCATCGGAGCAAATGTTTCAATGCGATACAGCAAAACGGTTTCATGGAAAATGACGTTAATATAGACATCTGTAGATAGATTTAGGCCCATCTCCCTCTACAACGTTTAATACAAGATCCTCAAAAAGATAATTGCAATAAAGTTATGGAAAATCATCCCTTCCATCGTCTCGATTAACCAAGGATGATTTGTCTTTTATTTTTTTGGAACCTTGAATTACCTTTAATTCTGTAGGTTTCGATATCAGAGATTGCTATTGCAAAAAAGGTTTTTATATTTGAGATGGTGAATTTATTTAACAAAGAACCAGGTGCACTGGACTTGTGCCTTAAAGCTGTATTTCATTCAACTAGCATTTTGAAGTTAGGGTATGCTTTACACTCTGACCTGAAGCATCTTTCTGATTCCTATGGAGAGCTGGAGTGTTTTCGCTACTGTGAAGCGCCTAAATTAGACCTTCAAAAGGTTTTTCCATCTGTTCAAAGGGAGCTTTCCGACCTTGCAAAGACTGTGCTGGGAAGTGCTTTAAACAAAAGTACTAGGATGAGTGACTGGAGGGAGCGTCCCTTGAGCAATAGTCAGGTACACTAAATATAAATCCATGCTACGGTATAACAACCACTACAAAGTATAAGAACCAGTACAAACCTCTAAAAACTGATAAAGTTTGAAATAAGAACATACAAACTACAAAACGTTGCTACGAAATTTATATGGGAATGTTCAGATCAAGATTTTCAAGCATACAACAGACTCGTAGATATATCCAGTAACTGAAATATGCAACCTCTTATAACTTGAAGAAGGCACAAAAATACCCATACCCCATGGGCCTTGTACAAAATCCAGATACTAAACTAAATGGACGAGAATGATAGGAATTTGTAGGACGAGGAGTACCTGAAGTTCTAATTTATAGGAGGACGATTCAGCCGCTCCAGCTGCTCGCAATAGGATTCAGGTTCTAATTTGCAGAGGACAAGAAAAATGTTTCAGCAGCTCCAGCTATAGGAATTTGCAGGACGAGAATGGGGACCAGGTCTCTTGGCATTTTGCAATGGACTGCACTGCCTTGAATGCAGGTAGATGGGCGTTGAATGCAGGTAGATGGGCGTTGAACCTTGAGGATATGGCGGTAGTGAGACTGTGTATGATGAGATATCCAGGATATGGCTGCAGCTGGCTCATGATCAACCTGCAGGTTTTCGATGGGACTGTGTGGCGCTTCGTGTGGTACTATGTCAATAATTATAATACATTATTATAATTATAAAAACTAGTTGAATGATATTGCAATATTTCTCATTTATGCAATGACATGAAAATTATGGATGATAATGTATGGTATGTTCTTATTTCATATTCCTTTATGGCATGTTCTTATTTCATATTTCTTTATGGCATGGATGAAAAGTTAATGTATTATTATATTTTATAATACCTTATTATAATTATAAGATTTAGTTGAAAGATATTGTAATATTTTTTATTTATGCATGATAGTATAAAGTAGTGTGATATTACATATTTTTTTGGGGATAAATGGAAGTAGAAGAAAGATTAATATTTTGTACTTTCTTATGTAATTTGAAAAGTTAAATGTATTATTATATTATATTTTATATTACGTTTATGTGATGAAATGAATTAGGTAAATTTAGGATAATGTATCACCATATTTCATTTTTCGTTAATGGGATAGCAATATGTAAAGGAAAGGTTAATGCCTTGTTTATAGTTCATAATTATTTTATGGGATACTATGAAAGGCTAATGTATTATTATATTTATACTACGTTTATATGATAATATGAACTGGTTGAAAGATAAGATACTGTTATGATATTTCTTGATGTTATAAAATGAACTAGATGAAAAGTTAACACATGCCTATATTTCACAGTTCACTTAGGGGATTGTAGGTTGTAAGATTAAAGACATAGCCTTCCTTTTTGTCAAATTGTACCCTTAGGGTTTCCGTTTCCAAGTGTTACTTATTTAAGATATATTTCAACTATGATAGAGATCCTTGCCAATTCACATATGGAATAATTCTTCTAGAACAAATGCTTTGGACAGCCAAAGAACTATAACTTAGGAGTAGACACTTATAGTATAAAAAAAATAAAAATAAAAAAGAAGAAGAAGAAGAAAAAAAAAATCATTCACTAACTACGAGCATTAAATTGTTGAATAGAGATGGTATCAATAACGTAAAATTGTATTTTAAGAAAAATCTACTCGGAGAAAGGAACAAAGACCAACGATATTTTAAACCTTTTTCTACATAGCCATGATGAGAAAACAAGTGGACGGATATAATCAGTGGATTTGCTGAATGATGAAAAATTGATCAATTTTAAATGATAAGACACCAAGATACTCAGATTGACGAGACTTTGACGGATTGTCGAGGAAGAGAAACCAACTTAAATTTTGAAAACGAGATATCAATGTGATTGGTATGATGAGCTGAACTCAACGACATGCATTTTGCATTACGACAAAACCATTTATGAAAACTCATGACTACGAACTTGAAATTTAACCATGGTATCGAATGGTCAAATGAAGGCAATGTTTCGTAAAAAGAAGTATGGAGACGATTAGCATAATAAATAGAACACAATGAAGCTAACCTTAGGTCATAATCAAACATGATAAAATGACAACTAGCCCTCGAGATGGAACTTGATGGGGTTAAGAAGACACTTTGTGCGACTTGATGAATCTGTCGAAGTGGTCCTATGACAACATAAACAAAGAGATAAGGGAAATACATGATAAGCTCATGGAGCTGAACATGATGGTACTAATGACAAGAATAAGTGATATCGAAAATCTAGTTGGGACCGACAGTTATTGAATGTACTATCGAATTGATATTATACACAATTATGATTGAGTTCCTGAGAATGTATTGGAACCATGTTGGAAAAAAAAATAAAAATAATGATTAGAACCACTTGTGCTTATGGCCATGATTGTTGGAGAAAAATAGAAGGGAATGGAAAGAAGATGATAATAGGAAATTAAGATAAAGCTTAGTGTCGAAAATACAAGAAGAAAAATTAACTTCAGGATGAAGTTCTATTTAAGAGGGGGTGTATGTAATTCCCCTAGAATGACTGTGGACCTTAAGGGCACCTGTCAAGTGACCCGACTGAACAACTTCGATATAGTGGTCTCTTGAGCCTTGTTATGTCTTAAATGATTGAGGAAAACCTGAAGATGTGAATGATGATAATAATTGATAAATGAATTAAGGAATTAAATTATATTGTGTGGGGTGGGATAATTGATTGATTACATCTTG
This sequence comes from Larix kaempferi, assembly GCA_027924585.1. Taxonomy (NCBI): domain Eukaryota; kingdom Viridiplantae; phylum Streptophyta; class Pinopsida; order Pinales; family Pinaceae; genus Larix; species Larix kaempferi. The sequence goes on from BSBM01000423.1 coordinate 5,023,843, forward strand.
CTTAATGATTAGCACGGATTGATCAAGTCAAGTGTAGTGGGGCATTTATAGTCCTAGCTGTGCGACTTGGGAGGACGCAGCTGAGATGCATCATAGATTTCCGCATTTATTCTGAACTTCGGGACGAAGTTCTAAATAAGTAGGGGTGTATGTAGTGCCCCTAGACTACTGTAGACTTTGAGGGCACCTGCTGAGTGACCTGACTGTTTGAAACATTAAAAAAATAACCCTATGATTTTATTTTGAGTATATTTATGATTACGATTGATTGATATATGTGCATTTGGGTAGTTATTGTGAATGGACGATTTCATGTTGTTTAACAATTAACTTTGATATGAAAACTGTAGATATGAATGGTGCTTAAAGACTAGTTGTGCAATTGATTATGTGATTAGACGAATGAGTAACGATTGAGTAAACTATAGATGCTTAATGAAGCAACAGATTTATAAATCAAATTGTGATTATTGAGGACATTTCTACTAATTTACGTTTGTGAGAAATGTGTGTAGCGACAGGTGAAACGGTTCACCGACGGACACACAAAGGAATATGAAGGGTCGTAGAGTATGGGTAAATCACACACAGGGAGAGCGACGACGATGTCGACTTCTGACGGAATACCGCGCTTGAGCAGATAAGCACTGATCCGCTTGCTCAAGAGGAAAGCGTGAGGGCGTACGAGGTGAGCCACGACGGAGCTAGGCACGTACGAGTTGGGGGGCGCGCAGTGAGAACGGACTCACTCCTCAGCACCATTAGTCCCTAATAGCGTGTAAACAAAGGATAGAAGGTAACGGCTCCTCAAATCCCTACATTAAGTTCCCGCAAGTCAAAACGAAAGGATGATGGCAGAAGGGCTCGATGGTGCGGTACCCTGTCGAGAACGGAAAGAGTGGACACAAGGACCCAATGACGTGTTACCTTGCCGAAGAATGGAAACTACGAATGACTGGACCCGACGGAGTGGTGCCATGTCGGGGAAATGAAATTAAGGAACGGAGAAGCCCAACGACGCGGCACTGGGGTCCTAGTGAAAATGCTTGTTAAACTTAACTGCATAAAAACATATAAGTTTGCACCTAGAGCATTACTTAGAAATGCATTTGAGTACTTTAGGCATTTGCATATATCTAAACATAAACAATCATTGGAGAATGTTATGGAAAATTATTACATTGTCGATCTACTGTGTTGGAAGGCCACATTTTCCTTTTTTAGTGATTCAGAGCTTCTTTGCAATACAACAGTTTCCTCCTTCGATTGACATATTTGCTTGAGTTTAAACTTCACATTAGCTTGATTGTGCCTATTTCTTTAAGTTGGGTATTTATATGATGCTCCTATATCTGAAGTACACGTAAAAACCACCTGATTATCCCCTCTTGCATGTCTAGTAAGTTAAGCATGTATAGGAGCTTTGATATAATTGAAAATTCCTTAAGGTGACACTAATTCTCTTAGAGTCTTATGCCTGATACATACATCCCATGTTCCCTAGCTATATCCAAACACCTAACCCACAATTGTTCCCCTCAACCATTGATATGCGAAATGGTAATCTTAATGGTTTTTTCTAATTTCACACAAATGATTATAAGAGGGGCGTGCTTGCGATACCTAAGGTAGACTTATAAAGACCATTTCAACTCACTTGGAGGGTACTTGTCTTCATGAGAGTATTTTCATATTGTGTGAGAGTTGTGTGAGAGTTACCGTAAATGCATCATTCTCACCTTCACATTTTGGTCCTAAGACTTCATACTTCCAATCTAATTGTTGGAGGGTTCCCTACTCTATTTTCTTATTGCTGTTGGTAGAATTATTGCACATGTTATTTATTATTGTTGATTTGTGTCATAAAATTCCTTAGTTTTGTTTGTTCTTACATAAAAGACAAAAATTTTGGTTAAACCTAAAACAAGCAAATGTGGTTTACTATCTAACTTGTAAGTCTTGGGGTTAAGAAGGTCTCCGACCAAAAGTGTCAAACCACCTCTGACCTGCAAATGGTTAAATAACTATAACATAGGCTAAGATGAGAAACAATCACACATTGATTGAGAGAGACTTGAAAGAGAAGTACCTATTTATACATACACTGAACATAACTTAACCGAATATTTAGGGACACCTAAAATTGAAGTTATTGACATTTAGACACTGACCCATTATAATCCTCCCTTTACCCAACCTGACGATCATGTCTTGATACAACTAGATGTACCTTTTCGCATAGATCCCTTTAAATTTGTTCAAAATGTACAACATAATATGTCTAGAACCAAATTATGGTTAATCTAACAAGCATGGGATGTATTTCCACTACACCTAGTGTCTTTTGAGGAAACATTAATGCTTCTTATGTATATTTAGTTGTAAAAATCATTTCTTCTACCCATATGCCACACGTTCCCAATGTCTCTTCATTCATAATGCCATCTATTAGCAAACACATTCCAACCCTACGTTTTCCTAGTCTTGGAATACCTTCCACAAGTAATTTTATGCCTAGTTCGAGCTTCTCCTTTGGTGTATGTAATAATCTATTGATCCCTCAACAACTCCCCAAGTTATGTGATGTGGGGCCCCACCTGAAATTTTGAGCTAAAGGCCACTGATCCAAGTGTTGTTACTCTTTAATGATGTCTATACAACTACAATTTGGACGGAGTCCTTATAAGGTATGTTTTATCATACCATGTCTAATATTTCTCCTTTACAGGTTTTTTTATTATCATGCCATACACTTGGATATAGTAAACCCCCCCTGCCCTTACTGCCTATTCTTTCTGCACAAGCAATTCATCCTTGAAAAGTTTAACAAAATATGAGTGAGAAAACTATCCCTGATTCCATAAGATTAAATTCCACTTGATGAAAACCCTCAGTTTGTTTCACCCCTAAACCATCCAAAGAGTGAACCTAAAAGAAAAATAAGAAAAGACTTAGTTTTTCGAAGAAGCGTCCTTGGAAAAATAATTTTGGAAAAATAGCTTTATACACCCATGTAACATATCAGAAATGGCATATGAAAAGCGGTGAAAAACGATGAAATGTTACATGGGTTATATCATATGGTATATCATACGTTTTGTGCGTCCAATCTTATTTGCAACATCATGTGACGAGAGCTTGCACAAAGTACGAAGCAAAGTTTGTGCACCCTCTTAAGACCAGTCACATATTATGATGGTGAGCTCGCACAAATCGCCTTTGCACTGGCCAATGTGTATATGATGAGCCCACAAGACCATGGTGCAACCATCAAATGTGTATCGTCGCATGTAGAGTCGAGCTTGCACATGGGACAACGAGTTTAGTTTTGTGCACAGATCATGGTCTTGACTCTTGGCATTGTGGAGGGGCTGCACAACGTACCATTTTGTGCACCCTCCAAGGACTAGTCTCCAATCATAACCGTGAGCCCACACAAAACAATACAATGTGACTCTGTGCACTATCAAACAACTTTTGGTTGAATGGTCGATGGAGCCCGCACATTGTTATGTAACATTGGTTGAATGGTCGATGGAGCCCGCACATCGTTATGTAACATTGGTTGAATGGTCGATGGAGCTCGCACGGTTGATGAGTCAATAGCTCGATGCTTGAAGTCGTTTTCTCACGCTCCTTTGGCTTCTGTCTCCATGAATACTGGTTGCTAGAACAGTGGAAACCTATTGGAACACAACCAGTATTCCAATGAATCAGATCCCTTTTTTGTTTCCACGAACACCAATGTCAAAGAATGCTTGCCTGCATGAATTTCAAACATAGTTGTAACAACAAGGGGACTAGGACTACTTAAGCGACTTGGTACAGGCTTCAAGGAAGTACAGTACTTAGCATGTACTAGTACTTGGTACATGCTAGTGTTACACAAGCAAGTTTGATACAAAAGAAAACATAGAAGATATAATGTGGTACGGAAAGAGAAAATAACATAATGTCGATCATGCATGGATTAACAAAAAAAAACATGCGATACTTTGAGGGGTGTGCTCAAGTGGAATGTGCATCCAAGGAGGATGCAAGTTAGTTATTCCAACTATGAGTCAAGTGCATGTGAGCAAAAATGTGCATGACAATGAGTGCACATGATGAGCACGGGGTAACTGTGCATGACATATGAAGTGCACTAAGGGAAGATGAAATATCAATGTGGAAGTTGAAGCGACAAAGATGTGCTCAAGTAGTCATATGGAAGTTAAAGAGTAGTTGAAGATGGATGAAGCGTAGGGGAAGTTGCACCATGAGTAAACATGAATAATAAAAAAATGGTTGTCATTTGAGAGGGGTTAGCTAGATGGTCTTGAGACATGGCAATTGAGAGAGTCTACCATGGACCTCAAACATAGTGGTAAGGCAAATGTTGTAAATGTGTATATATATTGTTATGTTTGAGTAATGAAAATGAGTAGAGAAATTCCCTTATTATAATTTGGTTTTGTATGCCCTCTAAAATTGTTTCAACTTTTATGTTTGTAGTGCTTTTCTATTTTCAACTTATATTTTTCGAAGCATTGTACTTAGTCTGCATAAATATGATTTCATAGAATTATGCCCATCAACTCTTTAGTTTGCTGTAATAATAACCAACTTCACAGATTTAGTTCATTTAATATATTGTTAGCACTCTAAAGTCTGAGCTAGTTCAATTAAAAAAATTGTAACTCAATCTTATTTTGATCCTATATTTGAAGAAGAAATAAATATATAAAAAATAAAATAATCTTATATCAAAATAACCTATTTTGACCACAAATTTATTAAGAATCTAATGTATGTCATATACCAAGTCCATGCATATAATGCATAATATATATATCCTGTCCCTTCAATGTTCAGACACGGTGTTCAAAAAAGCCAATTTGAATTTCAAATCTCAAATGCCCGCGCTCCACGAAAGTTACCAAAGGACAGTTCCTCACCAATTTCCTCCATTCTTCGCCATGGTAGAAGATCCATCAACGATACCTTAGAAAACTCACCGTCGGGACTCGGTAGTTCAAATCTTGTGCATTGGAGGAGCGCCTTCAGGGCTTGCAAGTTTCTTAGAAGGAAATGGGTGAAAGGATGCTGTTCTCTCCATACTAAGGCTATGATGAAGGCGGTGAGCATTTTGCAATAGTTCATAAGATTTTTGGGGCGAGCATTGTTTGGAAATATTTGCTATATATTCTCATAATCTAGTGCTGCCAAACAATTGTCACACATCCTACAAGGCACATGATCAACTACGAGATCCAGTCTATGCCTGCTTAGGGCACATTTCCTCCTTGCACCAACTGGTATATAAACTAAATAGCCTCAGCGTATGCATTATTTGTTGTTATTTCCATAAATTTCTTCTGTTGGTATCTCCAGCTCTCAAGATATGTGTAATGAATTTTTTACAGGAGTTGGCAGGCCGAAATAACCTTCACAAGCGTGGGTGGCCAGCAGCATTTCATTCAATGTTTCATCCATCTCCATGAATCATCCTGACAGCACCACATTAGTTCCAGGTACATCTCTCTTCCATGTCATCCTATCTCCTAGTGCTACAAGGCATTCTTGTCTCATCAAATTCTCTGGCATTTTCTTAACAAAATTTCTGTCCCTAAACCAAATACTATCCAATTTCTGGTCTAGTTGGGTTTAGTGCGTGGAATGTTCATAGAAACATCTGCAACATATCATGGGAAATACCTGCGCACTTTTCCATCCTGCTTTCCCTTATATATTAACTCTAGCTAGCACATGAATTCATTCAAATTTTATTATTCAATGTAATTCTTTGTGTATGATCATGTTAATGCTCTCGGATATGGTTATAATCAAGAATTGTTATCTGTGTTCAATCCTTTTGTTCGCCTCCCTATCTGTATATTCAAGAAACTAAGTATGTGAAATGCAGGAAGCAAGCCCTAGACCGATCTATCAAAAGATTGTGAAATGTGTCATGGACCTCGATTTAAAGGTTGGAGGGTTAAGTCGATTATTTTATATATTTGAAGTGATTGTGTGTTAAGTACCAAGTGAATTGTGGTATTAAGGCCTGTGTAATATGTTTGTGGAGTGCATGCGATGTGTAGATGGTCATGGTCTGCAAATAACTGTTAAATTTTGTGAACTTACTGTTAAGTGAAAGACAAGAACCCTCAATACCTTTTTGGAATGTTTCCCTACTTGTCAACTCGGCGTTTTCATGTTCTTCCTTGTGATATCCGCCCATTATTTTTGGGTTGTGATGCAGCAGTTGAGTGATGTGTTTTGGGCAGAAAACAATCAGTCTGTTATGGTGATGGTGCAATATAGTTGGGAATTAATACCCCCTCGGTTCTTGATCGTAGATCTTGTGGTAGAATCTTCATAATATTTGAAGGTTGACCCTAGCGGAGAAAAATAGTTTGGTTAACTCCCTTGAGCGATCGCTCATTTATGTGACAACTCTTTTCTGCTCGACGCCTGCCTCTCACATTTTCTTGTTGAATCTTAGAGTCCATATGTACTTTAAGGGTTTAGTTGTCACCCTTGTCTCCTATGCCAAACTCCTGTTGAATATCGAAGCTGAACTGCTAATGAAATTCAATAATCCATATGGCTTGGAATGAAAATTTATGTTAATTACATACAAATTGTATTTATTAAAATGTTATGATAACATTGTATTTTGTCTTGCTCTTGATAAAAGAATATGAGTTTTGATTTTCACGAGGGTTGCATGGTTTATTATGGATACATATGGAAGTAGAGAATTTTGTATATGTTTAAAATGGAAGGTTGTGGAGTTTTTATATATATATGATTACCGATAATCTATTTATAGTTTATGTTTATTTACTTTTGATCAATGAAAATTACATATGGTTTTGGGTATATTTTTCTCATAAATCTAGATATGCAGATATATAGTGTGAGCATTGGTTTTTCATAGATATGTATACTTTGGGATTGTTGAAAAAGAAACAAGTGTTAGAACTTATCGTAATTACTCATATATTTGTAGAGGTGTTTATGACATTGTTTATAGTTACAACAAATTATTATGATAATTTCACAATGAATTATTGTGGGAAGTTGTCCATTATAAAATGATAATACTAACGAAATAAGCAATAGGATATGTTGCCTATGTCAAAATGAAGACATTATCTTGCGACAAATCAAAGGACTTTTAAACAGGTGAAAAGTCACATTTGGTTTTCAGCCACAGAATTTACTTACAAGAGATAGGAGTTTCCAATGAGTCTCATATATATCATTTTTATATAATTGGCTTAGGTTATGAGTGTATGGGTATGATCCTTGAAAAGGGAAAGAAGTATAACTCTCAAATTTTAAATTGTGGTAGGGAAAGATGTATGTTGTTGAAATGAGAGAAATTATAGAAATATTCAATATAGTGAAAAGAAAAGGAAATAAAAGTTTTAAAATTTCTGCATTCCTTTTTTTTTGGGTTGTTACATTTCCAATGCTAGCACATGTCCAATTTTTACATATTTTTTTAAAGCTAGAAACATGTTCAAGCATCTTTAAACACAAATATATGCTATTTACTAGGAAAAAAACAGTACTAGGAAACATACATGTAGGAAATTTGAGTCACTTGGTTGGGCTCCCTAGTGAACCTATGTTGGTATCTAGCAATTAGTACCACATTACATAAAATATGCTTAGAAATTTAATCTTCCATGTACCTTTGGGTATATAGGAAGTCCCTTATTTTCGCATATACCCATGCTTCCATAAACTCTTCGATTATCATACATTGCTATAGTACGTGCTAAGAATATCACTTTGCGGGGAGATCACTCTTAGGAATCATATAATATGACTAAGGATATGGTCTATGTCATTAGTTAGTATTTTGAAAGGTTATAGATGAATAAGCTACCTAAACACTTGAATATTATGTTGGCAAGAAGGTTGAAGAAACCCTAAATTTTGAATATATGTCAAATTAAAAGTTCAATTTATAATCAAAGAAGGATAGAATGATGGATAACATAACCAATTTAGTTCAAAAGGAGAAGGATGAGAAGGTATAAGAAGGTCACCATAAAATAATTGTTGAATTTGTAGGGTTTGTCAATTTGAGGAAGTGTTTTTTTTTTTTTTCGGTACTAACAACTTCAATTCAAATGGGTGTCATAAACTTAACCAATAATTAAATTTCTTTTCATGTTTAAAAAGTATCTATTCAATCCACTAATCGTGATCCAAGTATATTGACGGTTTTCTCCTTGTACACGTAAGATGGTACGTTCGTAGTCAAACATTTTCCTGTGATTCCTAATCATACAATTTAATCTTGTATAATGATACCTTTATTCCATCCTTAACATATAGAGCATAAATGCATTTCTAGTTAAAATGTAGTTTCTAATTGTAACTAGGTTGAGAACAACTCATAATATTTACGAAAACAAAGTACTTTTGGAATTCTAAATCCGCTATATTGAGACTCTTACCATAAGAAGGTTCAGTATAAACATTGTATTTCCATTATTTCTATTTCACGAAATGCTACTTGACTTAACTTCATCATTACACTTCTAACCTATCATTCATTTCACTTCTATGAATGTAAAATTACCTAAATACTCAAAGCTATATTTCACTTTTATGGTCCCATTTTAATAATGTGATCTGAATGAAATAATTCTTTTCAACTCCATTAAATGTATAATTGACAGAAAAAAAAAATATTTCTTTTTCTATCCATTGGAATATCAAATTGATATTATAAAATACTTTTCAATAATAATAAAATATTTTGATGAGTTATTATGAAAATACAAATTTTCACACATAACATACTTCACCTAAATAAAATGTATCGATTCAATCTCTTTGATACACGAGCAAATTTGCATAGGTACAACCTTTCCCTTCAATTTCTTTGAAATATAAAATTGAATTAAATAAACTACATTTCAATTCTTATTAAAATACAAAATTTACATAATATTTTATATTTCATTTCAATTCCTATTGAAATGCAAAAGTTACAATAACTGATACAATTTACTTAATGCCAAAATACAATTATCTTTGATACTGGAAAAAAAGACGCCAAACATTATGACTGATACAAATCATTTAATACAGATATTTTCAATGCTGGGAAGAACGCCAAACATTATGACTGATACAATTATTTTTTTAATGCCAAATATGAATATTTTCGATGCTGGAAAAATGCCAAACACTATGACTGATACAAATCATTTAATACAGATATTTTCAATGCTGGGAAGAACGCTAAACATTATGACTGATACAATTATTTTTTTAATGCCAAATACAAATATTTTCGATGCTGGAAAAACGCCAAACATTATGACTGAAACAATTATTTTTTTTTAATGCCAAATACAATTATTTTCGATGCTGGAAAAACGCCAAACACTATGACTGATACAAATCATTTAATACAGATATTTTCAATGCTGGGAAGAACGCCAAACATTATGACTGATACAATTATTTTTTTAATGCCAAATACAAATATTTTCGATGCTGGAAAAACTCCAAACATTATGACTGGTACAAATCATTTAATACAGATATTTTCAATGCTAACAAATCTAAAATCTAAAATCAAATTCAACAGTTAATTAGTCACAAAAGGAATCGATTTCTAGCTGGAGAATTGGGCACAATCGCCGGATTTACAATGCTAACAAATCTAAAATCCAAAATCAAATTCAACAAGGAATTAGTCACAAAAGAATCGATTTCTAGCTGGAGGATTGGGCACAATCGCCAGATTTACAATGCTAACAAATCTAAAATCTAAAATCAAATTCAACAGTTAATTAGTCACAAAAGGAATCGATTTCTAGCTGGAGAATTGGGCACAATCGCCAGATTTACAATGCTAACAAATCTAAAATCTAAAATCAAATTCAACAGTTAATTAGTCACAAAAGGAATCGATTTCTAGCTGGAGAATTGGGCACAATCGCCGGATTTACAATGCTAACAAATCTAAAATCCAAAATCAAATTCAACAGTGAATTAGTCACAAAAGAATCGATTTCTAGCTGGAGGATTGGGCACAATCGCCAGATCTGCCAACGTTTATCACTGGGATTACTATCGATTGGGATACTGGAAAAATTATCGATCAAGACAACCCGACAATGCTATGATCGCTGAACACTATTATTGTAGAGATTATGAGATCTTAAATAAATAAATAAACACAGAAATATTAGATCTCAGCACACGGAAGTTAAGTAGGTACTGGAATCATGAATTGAAATAACACACATATAAAGAAATCATTGTTTTAAGTTACCCTAGAGAAATAATAAAACCGATCATGAAATTTCTTACAAGAATTTAACCAAGGTTAAAATTGATTACGAAAACTTACATACCGTGAATCGATCGGTGTTTTAAAATCGGATCATGAAATTGCTCACGAGAATCAATCAAAGGTCAAACTGAATACTAAAATTTACATGTAGTGGATCATACAGATGTCATTTGGATCTGGACTAAACACAGAGGATTGAGAGGGGAATGGTTACTACAATGATGCCCTCCCATTCAAGATCGAGAATAGAGATCTATACAGAAGTAGCAATTCCAAGAAACGCCTTGGACAGAGGAATTAGCAAGTCACGAATTGACCTATGGATATCATCCCGATCTGAAGTAAATGCAGAGGGTTCGAGTAGAGAAAAAGAAGGTCAATAATGCTCAAAGATAAAAGAATATAGAATGAATTCAATGCCGAGTAAATCTGCGCCTATCATTCACCCGAATAAAAAATTACAACGCTATCAAGAAATAGAACTGATTCAATACAGAGTAGCTCAAAATCAATTCCAGAAAACAAACTAAATCTCTGTTATTTTCGACAGGAACTTTAATAATTCAGATCTAATTTAAATAGAAATTTTGACCATGAACAACACAGATCTAGATCTAATTTAAATAAAAATTTTGACCGTGAACAACACAGATCTAATTACTTAATAATTCAAATTCATAATACAAATCCCATTCATAATACAAATCCGATCTCTGCGATTTTCTACAGAAAATTTATAATTCTGATCTATAAAATTTCGACTAAACAATACAGATCTAACTGCTAAATGAATCAAATTCATAGTACAAATCCGATCTCTGTTATTTTCTACAAAAAAATTTATAAATCTGATCTAGAAGGTTTCGACTGAATAATACGGATCTAATATAAATAAAACAGATTCATAACACAACCAGATCTCTAACATTTTCGATAGAAAATTAATAATTCAGATCTATTTTAAATAAAACATAATCAAATTTTTACAGAAATCTTAATTCGACGATCTCAAATCAAAATTATAAATACACTAATCATATGAACAATAAGAACCTATAATGGTCGCAGCTCCAATCTGAAGGTGAACCTCCTCGTTTGCCGCAGCTCCAAACTCGTCGCCAATCACCACGGTCACAGAAGGACACCTCGGTTAACCACCCAACCACTCTGGAAGTACTCTTCTTCCTTCCAGACCCCCGAGCTAATCGAGCCGTAGAGTTCACACAAGTATTTCAGAAATTCAGCTTGGGCTTCCCTTCCCACCAGGATTTCTTAGCCAAACCCTTAGATAGTAGCAAGTCTTTGAGGCATTCGAAAATTACGACAATCGTCCAAATTATGGGCCCCTTACCCATTCCCTAATCCTTCCTTATAAAGGAAAATCTCCTGCGACACATGTCGCTTCATGCATAATTAAATATTTTTAATTAATTATTTAATTAAAACACTCACCCATCCAAGTGTCAGTTTCTTTGGGAAGTGCACCTACATCCCTAAGTTTGCTCTAGTTTGTCCCCCAGATATTTTAATCAACTCCTAGATTTTAGTTGACTAGGTGTCTAATCTTATGATTCTATTTTGCTCCTAAATAATGATTTCTATTATTTTAAATACTCAACAAAAACAACTATTCATGTGAAAATGTCTAAACTATTTTTATGCATTTGCTAAGTAATAATCTAGAGTTATTCTCCTAAGTTTTTATGCAGTTTAATTTAACAATCAAACTCACTAGGATCACGGTGCCGCGTCGTTGGGCTCCTGGTTCCTTAATTTTTAATTCCCTGACATGGCACCACTCCGTCGGGTCCAATCATCGATGGTTTCCATTCCTTGGCATGGTACCACCTCGTTGGGTCCTTGCGTCCATTCTTTCCGTTCTTGATAGGGTACCGCGTCGTTGGGCCCTTCTGCCACCATATTTCCGTTTTGACTTGCGGGAACTCTTGTAGCGATTTTTAGGAATCGTTACCATCCATCCTCCGTCTACATGCTATCTAGGGACTAATGGCACTGAGGAGTGAGTTCGTTCTCACTGCGCGCCCCTCAACTCGTACGTGACCAGCTCCATCGTGGCCCACCTCATACGCCCTCACGCATTCCTCTTGAGCAAGCGGATCAATGCTTATCTGCTCATGCGTGGTATTCTTGTCGGAAGTCGACATCGTCGTCGCTCCCCCTGTGTGTGATTTACCCGTACTCTACGACCCTTCAAGTTCCTTTGTGTGTCCATCGGTGAACCGTCTCACTTGTTTCTACACACACTTGTCACAACAAATTATTAGTAGCACTGTCCTCAATAATCATCATCTGATTTCTAAATCTAGCATTGTTAAACATTTATGATTTATTCAACTTCTTATTTATCTAATCAAATATACATTTCGTCGAAAATTACATAATCACCATACAGCTAGTCGTTAAGCATTATCCATCAACATAATTTTCCATAGTCATAGCTAATCATTTAACATATGCAATTATTCATTTACCTCAACAATTCAGATACACATACTCAAAAATAAGGTCAAAAGGTTATTTAATTAATGTTTCAATCGGCCGGGTCACTCAGCAGGTGCCCTCAATGTTTACAAAAGTCTAGGGGCACTACATACACCCCTACTTATTTAGAACTTCGTCCCGAAGTTCAGAATAAAAATGGAAAACTACGACGCATCTCAGTTGTGTCCTCCCAAGTCGCAGAGCTTGGACTATAGCTATCCCATTGCACTTTGACTTGATCAATCACACGGTGCCTAAGCTACTGCGTTCGCTGGTCTAAAATCCGGATCGGTTCGGCCATCATAGCCTCGTCGTCCATTATCTGCACATTGCTCAAGTCAATTATATGTGAAGTATCGGGAACATAGTGGCGCAATACAGAAATATGAAAAACATTATGAATTCTACTTAATGATGACGACAAGTCAAGACGATAGGCTACCGGTCCTATCCGTTCTGAAATCCTAAAGGGTCCTACAAACCTAGGTGACAATTTGGATCCCTTTCCAAACTTTATAGAACTCTTCTGTGGTTTTACCCGAAGAAATACCCTATCCCCAATTTCGTAGTTACGATCAGTCCTATGCGCATCCGCATAGCTCTTTTGGCGATCCTGTGCTTCCTTTAGTCGAGCACGAATCGTGACCATCTGATCTTCCATTTCCTGTATTACCTCAGGACCAAGTAATGTCCTATCCTCCAGTATATCCCAACTTATGGAAGTCCTACAAGGTCTCCCATAGAGAAATTCAAATGGAGCCATCTGAATAGAACTCTGATAACTGTTGTTGTATGCAAATTCTACCAAGGGTAGATATTCTTCCCACTTCTTCTGTTGATCCATTACATACATTCTTAGCATGTACTCCAGTATTTGGTTCACTCTTTCCGTTTGTCCGTCCGTTTTAGGGTGGTAGGCGGTGCTAAAGTTGAGTTGAGTACCAAGAGCTTCTTGAAAGCTTGTCCAAAACCTTCCAGTAAATACTGATCCTCTATCAGAAATAATTTTCTTCAGAATTCCATGTAGTCTTACTACTTCATTAATGAAGACTCGGGCTATCTCTGGAGCTTGATACGTGTTCTTAATTGGTAGGAAATGCGCACTCTTGGTAAGAGTGTCAACGACCACAAAAATTGTGTCGTGTCTCCTGTTGGTTAAGGGAAAACCAACTATAAAATCCATAGAAATAACTTCCCATTTTGATTCTGGGATTGCATGTGGTTGCAGTAATCCGGCTGGGTGTCGATGTTCCGCCTTTACCATCTGGCACTCCATACACTTTGCCACAAAGCTTACCACATCCCTCTTCATACCATGCCAAAAGAACAAAGGTTTCAAATCTGCGTACATCTTTTTTATTCCAGGATGTGCTCTATAGACGGCTCGGTGAGCCTCAGACAGTATTAAACCTCGAATTTCTTCATTATCAGGAACATACATGCGACGGTTATACCGTAATAAACCATCCCTGTCCAAAGAGTACCCTTGAAACTTGGGTATACTCATCTGTTCATTCTCCAACTCAGCTTTTACTTCATTATACCATGTGTCCTTTTGTTGTAGTGTCAAGATCTTTTCTCTTAAGTTGGTCTTTAATGGTATGACAGAGAATATCCTAGGTCTACGATTAAGTGCATCTGCCACTTTGTTTAAGGTCCCTTTCACATAAGTTATGTCGAAGTCGTACTCATTGAGTAATTCCGACCATCTTCTCTGTCTTGCATTAAGGTCGCTTTGAGTGAAGATGTGTTGTAAGCCACAATGGTCAGTATTTAATTCAAACTTTCTCCCTACTAGATAGTGTCTCCATAAACTCAAAGCATGCATCACTGCAGTCATCTCCATATCATGGGTTGCATAGTTCTCTTCATGCGGCCTAAGTCTTCTGGACGTGTACGCAATTACTCTTCCATCTTGCATCAATACACAACCAACACCATCCTTTGAAGCATCCGTGCACACCAGGAAATCTTTATCCATATCGGGAACTCTTAAGATTGGTGCCGTAGTCAGTAATTCTTTTAATTTAACAAAGGCCTCTTCACATTTCTCCGTCCAAATGAAAGGACGGTTCTTCTTTTGCAATTCAGTAATAGGTCCTGCTACTCTAGAGAAGCCTTCCACAAAACGTCTATAATACCCAGCAAGCCCCATAAAGCTTCGTACCTCATGTATGCTTGTGGGTGCTGGCCAGTCCCAAATGGCTTCAATCTTGGCTGGATCTACAGCTATCCCTTCGCCGGATATGATGTGTCCAAGATAATGAATCTCCTTCTGGAAGAACGAACACTTTGATAATTTTCCATAAAGGTGATTATCTCTTAAACATTTTAGGACTATCCTCAGGTGTTCCTCATGTTCTTCCAGTGTTCTTGAATAAATCAGAATGTCGTCTAAGAACACCTGTACAAACTTGTCAAGGTGTTTCCGAAACACACCATTCATCAGGTTCATAAATACACTGGGTGCATTTGTTAAGCCAAAAGGTACTGTAGTGCCCCTAGACTTTTGTACACATTGAGGGCGCTTGCTGAGTGACCCGGTCGATTGAAACATTAATTAAATAACCTTTTGGCCTTATTTTTGAGTATGTGTATCTAAACTGTTGATGTAATTGAATAATTGCATATGTTAAACGATTAGCTATGACTATGGAAAATTATGTTGATAGACAATGCTTAACAACTAGCTATACGGTGATTATGTAATTGTCGACGAAATGTATATTTGATTAGATGAATAAGAAGTTTGAATAAATCATAAATGTTTAACAATACTAGATTTAGAAATCAGATGATGATTATTGAGGACAGTGCTACTAATAAATTGTTGTGAGAAGTGTGTGTAGAAACAAGTGAGACGGTTCACCAACGGACACACAAAGGAACATGAAGGGTCGTAGAGTACGGGTAAATCACACATAGGGGAAGCGACGACGATGTCGACTTTCAACAAGAATACCACGCATGAGCAGATAAGCATTGATCTGCTTGCTCAAGAGGAATGCGTGAGGGCGTACGAGGTGGGCCACGATGGAGCTGGTCACGTACGAGTTGAGGGGCACGCAGTGAGAACGAACTCACTCCTCAGCGCCATTAGTCCCTAGATAGCATGTAGACGGAGGATGGATGGTAACGATTCCTAAAATCCCTACAAGATTTCCCGCAAGTAAAAACTGAAAGATGGTGGCAGAAGGGCCCAACGACGCGGGTACCCTTTCGAGAACGGAAAGAATGGATGCAAGGACCCATCGATGCGGTACCATGCCAAGGAATGGAAACCATGGATGACTGGACTCGACGGAGTGGTGCCATGTCAGGGAATTAAAATTAGGGAACCAGGAGCCCAACGACGCGGCCCCGTGATCCTAGTGAGTTTGATTGTTAAATTTAACTGCATAAAAACTTATGAGAATAACTCTAGATTATTACTTAGCAAATGCATAAAAATAATTTAGGCATTTGCACATGAATAGTTATTTTTTTGTTGAGCATTTAAAATAATAGAAATCATTATTTAGGAGCAAAATAGAATCCTAGATTAGACACCTAGTTAACTAAAAACTAGGAGTTAACTAAAGTATCTGGGGGACAGACTTGAGGAAACCTAGGGATTTAGGTGCATCTCCTAGGAAAGCTGACACTTGGATGGGTGAGTGTTTTAATTAAATAATTAATTAAAAATATTTAATTATGCATGAAGCGACATGTGTCGCATGAGATTTTCCTTTATAAGGAAGGCTTGGGGAATGGGTAAGGGACCCATAATTTGGACGATTGTCGTAATTTTTGAATGCCTCAAAGTATTGCTGCTATCTAAGTGTTTGGCTGAGAAATCCTGGTGGGAGGGGAAGCCCAAGCTGAATTTCTGAAACACTTGTGTGAACTCTACGACCCGATTAGCTCGGGGGTCTGGAAGGAAGAAGAGTACTTACAGAGTGGTTGGGTGGTTAACCGAGGTGTCCGTCTGTGACCGTGGTGATTGGCGACGAGTTTGGAGCAGTGGCAAATGAGGAGGTTCACCATCCGATTGGAGCTGCCATCATTACAGCTGGAATAATCGAATAATCAGATCGGTTGCTACATCAAATAGTTACTCCAGCTCGGATTCAACAAAACGAACCAGGTTCATTGTTTTTCAGTTAATTTCCTTCAGTATTTGAGATTGATATTTGAATGATTGGATCTAGTTTTCTTTAGCTCTATTTTCATTACACATATACCTTGAATTACTATGAATGTGTCGAGCTCTCAGATCTGATTTCATAAGATTGTTTTAACTCTGTTTTAGTATACAAACTGTTCTACTTGCTTATGTATTTATGTTTAGATCTTGGTATATTGAAGAAGAAAAAAAATAACAGACCCTTGGGTATACACGGATCCTTTTATCTTGAAATTATGTTCTGTTAAATTGTATCTTTAAGATTCTAATCCTGCGTTATTTTCAAGCACTCCCAGAATGTAATCTACCCAAGCGATTGATCCAGGTCGTATTATTATTTTTTTTCAATTCCGATCCACATCTACGGATCTATCTTATTAGATCAATTCAGTTTCAAGAGAAATTCAAACACCAGGATTACTTTTCCCCAAACGGGTTATTTTCTTTTGCACTGATATCCATAAATTCGATTGATATTTACTCTGTTTTAGAAACAATTTTTTATAAAAAAAAAAACTCTGTTTACCTGCTCACAGCCGATCTGATGTGTGTAAAACGGTGATCATTGACCCATTTACTAAAATATATAACATCAACGATATCTTACCCGATACCTATCTCTACTTTCGATGATCAGATTGAGGGTGTGATACTGATCCACCATTGTCGTGTTCCTGATTATTTTTTCTTTTTTTCTTTTATCTCTGTGTAATTCGAAGGAGTATTACAGATCCATTCCTATCGTGATTCCAAGATTCAAGTCTATTTTAGTTTCAAGTCTGTCCATGTTATTTCTATCCAAACCTTGGTCTCTGTGCATTGGAATCGGTATATCCAGAACTGTAGTTAGATTTAAGTATTGATAAGCGGCTTCATTTCATACCCAGTAAAATACATGATCCTCAGAGTCCATTCTCGGTATCGTGACGAATTATTTTTACTGTCTTATGGCTTGGAATTCCCAGACCTGAGATGTCTTTTGAAAATTGATCCAATCCACTACTCTATGCATTTTAATTCAGTGCGTGATATTGACTCTCAGTCATTTCGAACTGCGTTGATCTCTCAAATTAAAGCATGAGTCCATTCCTTTTTGGTATTACGGAATTCTCAAATCCCAGATTGAAATTAATTCTGAGCCTACGGAAATCCATTACTCTTGGCATTATGGAAATCTAGATTTCTATTTTGATTTTAATCTGAACTCTAAAAGCTTCGGAGCTTTCCAATTCGCATAGCAATCCTGTGTGTAATTATACCACGTTTCCAGAATTCTTTTGTTATTTCATCAAAACCGATTTGGTTGAGACCGTCCAAACTCTTAATGTGTATTTGTATCAACGATTCTAGATATTTGTATTATTTCCGTATGGCCAAAACGATCCATAGTGTGCAGGCTGTTTACTGCTAAATTGAATTTATTTTGAAACGATTTGTGTTTGTTCATCATCAGTGCTATAGTGTGCTTTTACCCTGGAAGTATGCGTTGTCTGCCTTCATCTTTAGATTATGTTTAAGGAATTTCTCCTTCACCGGATCAGTGATTACAAACCTCAGATTTGGGTTGATTGCCTCCTTAATTAGGGTGCGATGGCATAGCACAGATCTTACACAATGACCGGATGGTTATTTGGCGTTTTCCCAAATTGTAGATTGTAAATGGACTACGAGTTACTAGGCATTTTACAAATTTGTAATTGTAAATTGGTTATTATCATTATTACTACATGTACGAATTATGGAGGAACACTGTCGGCATTTAATTCATTTGGGAGATTTACTATGCTAGATTCTTTTACCAGGCAAGTCGAAAGTCCATACTTTGATTAAGTCGATAATTTTTCTAAAAATTATTTCTCTGTATGTTTTCCAAATGCACTTCATTTCCAGAATTGTTCTTAAGATCGAATCTGACCACCCATAGATATCTCTATGCTTCGAATTAATAACTAGGACTGCCTCTTAAATCTCTGCGTATCAAATCTACTTAGCATCCAGAGTTGTCAATCCAGAAGATGGTTGAGATCGAACTTCATTTCGATTGTTGCTTGTAATCTATCTTGGCGTTTGGTATTTCCTCGACAAAGATTCGATCGAATGCCAATTAATGAACTATTCATCCCTTGTGTCATGACTAAACTTTAAATGATTTTGAATTTTAAATTGTATGTTGGCAAATATCTTTATGTGTAAGTAGACGTACACCTAGGTAGGAATTACCTTATCTTTTTATGGCTGTATTTCTATTTAATTGATCTAAGGATTTCAATTTACACTTATTATGTTTTGAATATAATTATCATGTTTTATTATTGACATATAAATTATTGGAGTCCACTTTATTCTCAAAAGGGTTCTTTTGAAATAGATCATAAGTATAGTTGTGGTCGAATTTCAAATGTATTGAATTCAGAATTGCACTTTATATATATCTGAATGTGAATACGAAGATATACTATTGGCATGTACTTTATTTGAACTACCTTTGTCCATTTTAGAATATTCGATCATGAATGGAGGTTAAGATATTTTTCTTTATTAATTTGTCTGGTAATTAGTTTTCTGGAATAGAGATAAAGGTATTTTTAAATAATTGGTTTGATAATTAATTTTTATGAATGGAGATAAAGATATTTTAATATGCAAATAAGATCTACATTTTATGTTTGCATCAAGGTTACTTATGTTAAAATATGTCATCATATATTGAATAAAAATAAAATTAATAAAGTTATATAATAATAACATGGTTGTATGGTAGAATGAAACGGCCATTATAGTTACATGTTTTTGTGTAAGTTATATATTATTAATATGTTTACAATTGTAGAAAAAATAAGAACATCATTACATGAAGTTTATGAAACAATGCTTCTTAGGGTATAGTTGTCGCCTTAACAAAAAAAATAAAAATAAAAATAAAAAATCACTTACTCAGGACAAGAGACACTACAGGTACTACGACAAATTCGTAGTGTCCAAATCTAGTTTTAAATGCTGTCTTGGGAATATCTTCATCCTTGATCCTCAACTGGTGGTATCCCAACCTTAGGTCGATTTTGGAGAATACCGTCGCACCCTTCATCTGGTCAAAGCGGTCATCTATTCTGGGTAGGGGATACTGATTTCTTACGGTCGCCTTGTTCAATTGACGGTAGTCAATGCACAAGCGCCAAGACCCATCCTTCTTCTTTACAAAAATAACAGGTGCTCCCCAAGGAGACACACTAGGTCTGATCAGTCCTAAATCTAACAACTCTTGTAGTTGAATTTGCAATTCCTTCAATTCTGGTACTGACATTCGGTACGGGGTTCTAGCTATGGGCTCGGTTCCAGGTTTTAGTTCTATGGTGAAATCCAGTTCACGTTGTGGCGGTAATCCGGGTAATGCGTCAGGAAACACGTCCATGAATTCTGAGAACAAGGGGTGATTAATTACTTCTACCTTATCTCCTTCCTTGTTCAATGTAATCACCGCATACAATTGACACCCTTTTCTCATGCTCTTCTTCAGCTGCATAGCCGATATCATTCTCAAGGAAACTTTCTTTTTCTTCCCAGTTAACATCCTCTTGTAACCTTCATCGTCGATGAAAGTTAGTTCCTTACTTCGGCAATCCATCACCGCCGAGTGTGCTTCCAGCCAATCCATCCCCAGGATTATATCATATGTACCCAATTCCGTAACATAAAAGGATATTCTAGAAGAACATACTCCTAGGTCGACTTCACAGTTCTCTACCTTAAGACCCACACTCTGGACACTACCGGATGCCATCTCGACAGTGTCGAAATCATCTTGACTTATTGCCATCATTTTATTATTTTCTACAACTTTTAAGGAAATAAAACTTTCAGTAGCTCCAGGGTCTATAAGCAAGGAAAATACATTACCATGTATCTTACCTGTAGTCTCGAGGACGGTGGACTGATGTTCATCTTGGCGGTTGTTGACGGCAGCATGTATACGATGTGCTCGTCCTAAATCGGCTACGGTAGTTTGTCGCGGTGCTTGGGATCTTTGGTTTCCCCGGTCCTGCTGAGAACATTCACTTTGGAAGTGTGGTCCTCCACACCTCCAACATCCTGCTTTGGGCCCTCTTGTTTTGTTTCTGGCAGGTGCATCATTTCTTCTTGGTCCAAACTGCGCCGGTTTTGCAAAAGGATTTGCATGATCATTCCGTGGTGGCGGTCGATATGGTGTTTTGTCATCTCTATTAGACCCTTCATTGAAAGGTCTCATTCCAAAATTCTTATTCCCATACTGATGTTTAGGTGCATGCGAAGGTTGACTTCCTCGGTCTGTACTCATAAAGTTCTTATTCTGCAGTATCTTGCCGAGAAGCTCTTCTTCTGCTATGAGGGCCTTCTGGACCGCATCGTGCAAAGTAGAAGGTGTCAAAATACGAACCTTGTCCCGTATGACTGGGTTTAATCCATAGATGACCTTATT
Organism: Larix kaempferi; assembly: GCA_027924585.1. Lineage (NCBI taxonomy): Eukaryota > Viridiplantae > Streptophyta > Pinopsida > Pinales > Pinaceae > Larix > Larix kaempferi. The sequence continues at coordinate 5,045,281 of BSBM01000423.1, forward strand.
GACCTTTAATTTCTCCGTGGAAACATGGGGTGCATACCTTAGTAACTCCATGAAATGGATTTCGTACTCTTGTATTGTCCGTAGTCCTTGTTTTAGTGCATGGAAATCATTCAGCTGTCGCTCAATGAATTCGTCTGATAGGTAATGCTGACGGAAATGTTCATCGAACAATTCCCAAGATATCTCCTCAAGCTCTAGACCTAGCTGAGGTCGCAAGGTCTTCCACCAAAGAAGGGCTTCCCCCTTCAGTTGTAGTATCGCCATCCATACCTTCATGTTAGACATGTAGTCTCTCAAAGAAAAACACATGGCCATGTTTTCTAGCCATGCCTCTGCGGCGGTCCCCTCAGTGGAACCCCAAAATTCAGGAAACTTCACCTTTTCTAACTCTCGATGTATGTTGACTGGAGGTGGCGTCCACGGTACTGCAGTGACTTGAGAACCAACGTTCTCGTGGTCAAGTCATGTCATCAACGCCTCTGTCATTCTATGGTAGTTTCTCATCATTGTCATGACCTCGTCCGCAGGTAAGTTTATGGTTTCTTCGGCTCTTGGAGGATTATCCACAGGGGTTGTTGGGGTTGACGGGCGTGCAGCTCATCCTCGTCCCCTTCCAGCTCTACCCTGGCGAGTTCTTTGATCCATGACAAAGTCTGTAATGTAAAATAAAATTTATTAGTCAACTAAACATCATAAACAGTTTCGCGCGGAATAGTCTAGGTCCGAACTAAGTTCGACCTCGCTCTGATACCAAATGTAGGGTTCGTCAATTTGAGGAAGTGTTTTTTTTTTTTTTTTGTACTAACAACTTCAGTTCAAATGGGTGTCATAAACTTAACCAATAATTAAATTTCTTTTCAAGTTTAAAAAGTATCTATTCAATCCACTAATTGTGATCCAAGTATATTGATGGTTTTCTCCTTGTACACGTAAGATGGTACGTTCGTAGTCAAACATTTTCCTGTGATTCCTAATCATACAATTTAATCTTGTATAATGATACCTTTATTCCATCCTTAACATATAGAGCATAAATGCATTTCTAGTTAAAATGTAGTTACTAATTGTAACTAGGTTGAGAACAACTCATAATATTTACGAAAACAAAGTACTTTTCGAATTCTAAATCCGCTATATTGAGACTCTTACCATAAGAAGGTTCAGTATAAACATTGTATTTCCATTATTTCTATTTCATGAAATGCTACTTGACTCAACTTCGTCATTACACTTCTAACCTATCATTCATTTCACTTCTATGAATGTAAAATTACCTAAATACTCAAAGCTATATTTCACTTTTATGGTCCCATTTTAATAATGTGATCTGAATGAAATAATTCTTTTCAACTCCATTAAATGTATAATTGACAAAAAAAAAAAAAAAAAAAAAAAAAAAATTCTTTTTCTATCCATTGGAATATCAAATTGATATTATAAAATACTTTTCAATAATAATAAAATATTTTGATCAGTTATTATGAAAATACAAATTTTCACACATAACATACTTCACCTAAATAAAATGTATCATTTCAATCTCTTTGATACACGAGCAAATTTGCATAGGTACAACCTTTCCCTTCAATTTCTTTGAAATATAAAATTGAATTAAATAATAAAAAAAAAACTACATTTCAATTCTTATTAAAATACAAAATTTACATAATATTTTATATTTCATTTCAATTCCTATTGAAATGCAAAAGTTACAATAACCGATACAATTTACTTAATGCCAAAATACAATTATCTTTGATACTGGAAAAAAAGACGCCAAACATTATGACTGATACAAATCATTTAATACGGATATTTTCAATACTGGGAAGAACGCCAAACATTATGACTGATACAATTATTTTTTTAATGCCAAATACGAATATTTTCGATGCTGGAAAAATGCCAAACACTATGACTGATACAAATCATTTAATACAGATATTTTCAATGCTGGGAAGAACGCCAAACATTATGACTGATACAATTATCTTTTAATGCCAAATACAAATATTTTCGATGCTGGAAAAACGCCAAACATTATGACTGAAACAATTATTTTTTTTTAATGCCAAATACAATTATTTTCGATGCTGGAAAAACGCCAAACACTATGACTGATACAAATGATTTAATACAGATATTTTCAATGCTGGGAAGAACGCCAAACATTATGACTGATACAATTATTTTTTTAATGCCAAATACAAATATTTTCGATGCTGGAAAAACTCCGAACATTATGACTGGTACAAATCATTTAATACAGATATTTTCAATGCTAACAAATCTAAAATCTAAAATCAAATTCAACAGTTAATTAGTCACAAAAGGAATCGATTTCTAGCTGGAGAATTGGGCACAATCGCCGGATTTACAATGCTAACAAATCTAAAATCCAAAATCAAATTCAACAGGGAATTAGTCACAAAAGAATCGATTTCTAGCTGGAGGATTGGGCACAATCGCCAGATTTACAATGCTAACAAATCTAAAATCTAAAATCAAATTCAACAGTTAATTAGTCACAAAGGAATCGATTTCTAGTTGGAGGATTGGGCACAATCGCCAGATTTACAATGCTAACAAATCTAAAATCTAAAATCAAATTCAACAGTTAATTAGTCACAAAAGGAATCGATTTCTAGCTGGAGAATTGGGCACAATTGCCGGATTTACAATGCTAACAAATCTAAAATCCAAAATCAAATTCAACAGTGAATTAGTCACAAAAGAATCGATTTCTAGCTGGAGGATTGGGCACAATCGCCAGATCTGCCAACGTTTATCACTGGGATTACTATCGATTGGGATACTGGAAAAATTATCGATCAAGACAACCCGACAATGCTATGATCGCTGAACACTATTATTGTAGAGATTATGAGATCTTAAATAAATTAATAAACACAGAAATATTAGATATCAGCACACGGAAGTTAAGTAGGTACTGGAATCATGAATTGAAATAACACACATATAAAGAAATCATTGTTTTAAGTTACCCTAGAGAAATAATAAAACCGATCATGAAATTTCTTACAAGAATTTAACCAAGGTTAAAACTGATTACGAAAACTTACATACCGTGAATCGATCGGTGTTTTAAAATCGCATCATGAAATTGCTCACGAGATTCGATCAAAGGTCAAACTGAATACTAAAATTTACATGCTGTGGATCATACAGATGTCATTTGGATCTGGACTAAACACAGAGGATTGAGAGGGGAATGGTTACTACAATGATGCCCTCCCATTCAAGATCGAGAACAGAGATCTATACAGAAGTAGCAATTCCAAGAAACGCCTTGGACAGAGGAATTAGCAAGTCACGAATTGACCTATGGATGTCATCCCGATCTGAAGTAAACGCAGAGGGTTCGAGTAGAGAAAAGGAAGGTCAATAATGCTCAAAGATAAAAGAATATAGAATGAATTCAATGCCGAGTAAATCTGCGCCTATCATTCACCCGAATAAAAAATTACAACGCTATCAAGAAATAGAACTGATTCAATACAGAGTAGCTCAAAATCAATTCCAGAAAACAAACTAAATCTCTGTTATTTTCGACAGGAACTTTAATAATTCAGATCTAATTTAAATAGAAATTTTGACTGTGAACAACACAGATCTAGATCTATTTTAAATAAAAAATTTGACCGTGAACAACACAGATCTAATTACTTAATAATTCAAATTCATAATACAAATCCGATTCATAATACAAATCCGATCTCTGCGATTTTCTACAGAAAATTTATAATTCTGATCTATAAAATTTCGACTAAACAATACAGATCTAACTGCTAAATGAATCAAATTCATAGTACAAATCCGATATCTGTTATTTTCTACAAAAAAATTTATAAATCTGATCTAGCAGGTTTCGACTGAATAATACGGATCTAATATAAATAAAACAGATTCATAACACAACCAGATCTCTAACATTTTCGACAGAAAATTAATAATTCAGATCTATTTTAAATAAAACATAATCAAATTTTTACAGAAATCTTAATTCGACGATCTCAAATCAAAATTATAAATACACTAATCATATGAACAATAAGAACCTGTAATGGTCGCAGCTCCAATCGGAACGTGAACCTCCTCGTTTTCCGCAGCTCCAAACACGTCGCCAATCACCACGGTCACAGACGGACACCTCGGTTAACCACCCAACCACTCTGGAAGTACTCTTCTTCCTTCCAGACCCCCGAGCTAATCTGGCCGTAGAGTTCACACAAGTATTTCAAAAATTCAGATTAGGCTTCCCTTCCCACCAGGATTTCTCAGCCAAACCCTTAGATAGTAGCAAGTCTTTGAGGCATTCGAAAATTACGACAATCGTCCAAATTATGGGCCCCTTACCCATTCCCTAATCCTTCCTTATAAAGGAAAATCTCCTGCGACACATGTCGCTTCATGCATAATTAAATATTCTTAATTAATTATTTAATTAAAACACTCACCCATCCAAGTGTCAGTTTCTTTGGGAAGTGCACCTACATCCGTAAGTTTGCTCTAGTTTGTCCCCCAGATATTTTAATCAACTCCTAGCTTTTATTTGACTAGGTGTCTAATATTATGATTCTATTTTGCTCCTAAATAATGATTTCTATTATTTTAAATGCTCAACAAAAACAACTATTCATGTGAAAATGTCTAAACTATTTTTATGCATTTGCTAATTAATAATCTAGAGTTATTCTCCTAAGTTTTTATGCAGTTTAATTTAACAATCAAACTCACTAGGATCACGGTGCCGCGTCGTTGGGCTCCTGGTTCCTTAATTTTTAATTCCCTGACATGGCACCACTCCGTTGGGTCCAATCATCGATGGTTTCCATTCCTTGGCATGGTACCACCTCGTTGGGTCCTTGCGTCCATTCTTTCCGTTCTTGACAGGGTACCGCGTCGTTGGGCCCTTCTTCCACCATATTTCCGTTTTGACTTGCGGGAACTCTTGTAGGGATTTTTAGGAATCGTTACCATCCATCCTCCGTCTACATGCTATCTAGGGACTAATGGCACTGAGGAGTGAGTTCGTTCTCACTGCGCGCCCCTCAACTCGTACGTGACCAGCTCCGTCGTGGCCCACCTCATACGCCCTCACGCATTCCTCTTGAGCAAGCGGATCAATGCTTATCTGCTCATGCGTGGTATTCTTGTCGGAAGTCGACATCGTCGTCGCTCCCCCTGTGTGTGATTTACCCGTACTCTACGACCCTTCAAGTTCCTTTGTGTGTCTGTCGGTGAACCGTCTCACTTGTTTCTACACACACTTCTCACAACAAATTATTAGTAGCACTGTCCTCAATAATCATCATCTGATTTCTAAATCTAGCATTGTTAAACATTTATGATTTGTTCAACTTTTTATTTATCTAATCAAATATGCATTTCGTCGACAATTACATAATCACCATACAGCTAGTCGTTAAGCATTATCCATTAGCATAATTTTCCATAGTCATAGCTAATCGTTTAACATATGCAATTATTCATTTACCTCAACAATTCAGATACACATACTCAAAAATAAGTTCAAAAGGTTATTTAATTAATGTTTCAATCGGCCGGGTCACTCAGCAGGTGCCCTCAATGTCTACAAAAGTCTAGGGGCACTACAGAATTTGAACATCATCTTCAGAATATGAAGGAAAAATATGATCTTATTATCTCAAAAGTAGAAGCAATTGAAGGTCAATAATTATAATAGTTGGAGCATGTCATTGTACCAAAAAGGAGAGGGGGTGATGAGGGCATCAAAATTTACAAAGCACCATTAATGGTGGAACCATATTGATACCTCTTTACAATGAAATATCGGAAAAAATACAATAAGTGTCAACATTACAAAGGATGAAGATGAAATAATCAATGGTTCATATAATGAGGCAAAAAGGGACCATTATTTAATGTGATGTTATCAAAGAACAAAAACTATAACAAATTGGAGAAGCTATAATAATGCACATGCAATCAAAGGAAAGGAAGCCATGAAGAATTGACAAAAAAAAATTAAATATAGATGGATGGATAATCAATAGTAGTAGCAAGAGAGAACAAATATAAATAACCATTACTATTATTAGGTTTCATCACATATAAAAGCCTTAGCTACAAACATTTGATGACGAATCCTTTTTATGGGGTGATATGTTATAACTCCATGGGATGTATATATGGGGTTGAATATATAGGTAATGTGGTTACATGAATATTTAATAGGGATAACCCTAATAGGGGACCCACAAGTACAACTGGGGATATTATATGGAGAGATAGGGAATATTATATAGAGAGATGTAGTTACAATCATTATAATTAAGGATTCTCTTAATGAATATAATGATTTTTCTCTCTCAGGATTTCACAGTGTGCTAGTTTATTCTCCATGATTTTTGGATTCATTGTGTTAAGGAGGGGTTTATCGACGTTTCGGACCTATGATATGTAGTCCATCTTCATGATAGGTAAGAATATGGATTGCATATCGTAGGTATGAAACATCGATAAACCCCTCCTTAACACAATGAATCCAGAAATAATGGAGAATAAATATAAGGATTTATTATTTAATTCATCTCTATTATAACTTTAGCATTTATGTTTCACTCTCATATTTGGTGTACATTGGTTTATACAGTATTTTATTAAGCTATTTTATTTACAAAATCCATAACATGCTTCTTGAAAAACCTCACACAAAATGCATTGTTCTCCCATGGTCTAGTACTTATATGTATATGTTGATATAAACATTCCTTCCCATTGTTGGTCTTACTAGTGCAATGGCGTATGCATCCTCTAATGAACCAATCTACATCTTCCTAAATTTGGCACAAGACACATATCTACAAGTTATTATTTGTTTTCTCAAAACCAAAATGGCCTCCAACATCAGAGTTATGGGCCTTTGTTATTAGTTTTTTTCTCTCACCTATATAGGTGTATAACACTTATATATCTTGTTGAGAAATGCATCTTGGAGATGATACTAAATCTTGCTGTCACTTTAATTGATTCTTCATGACTTTTGCCTTGTATCCATGAAATATCTTCATGAAATTGTAATCTTATGTTCTTTCCTCTTTGTATGAATCATGAGTGAAAGGATCCATGTGCACCAAATTAGCTAAAGATATGATCTTCAATGCACATAGAATCAATAGGATGTCTTCCTATGTGTTATATTTCCATTTTTATAAATGATTATGAGATAAAGTTTTGCAAACATCCCATCCATTTCTAGTGTCTTAATTGTTGAAGGTCAATATGAACCTACAAATATTACAAAGTCTAGTGATTAGTGTTATTGATGGCCTTTTTCAGTTTATATGGTTCTTCCACTTCATAAGATCATTCATTAGAGGATATAGCACATTGCTTACTTGTCTACATTAAGATAACTTCCATAATGTATCCACTTCCATCTATCCTCACTTGAAAGTGATTCTTAATATTATGAAATATGAGAATCGGTGCTTATCTTGCATTTTAGGTTTTCAAATTTCTTTTAATAATTTCCTTTCCCCATAAAACCCTCTCCACTTTATTTTAGGGCATTCCAAAACTATCCTAAATTCAATGAAATTGGTAGGAAATATCCATTTAATGAAAGATTGTAAAGAAAATCACATTTCTTTAGTTGAAGGTTTTGATGTATATAATTTTATATATCCAATTGATTTGATGCTTAACTTGACTGTAATTTTAAAATTAACTTAATATTTATTTATCTCTCTTTTCAATTATTTAATGGTCAAAATATATTTAGAAGGGGATAGTAAAATCACTGATATCTATTGAGATATGATTTTAAATCTATGAGGCATTAACCATAAAGATATGGTTTAACACATTATAAGTTGCAAAAAGATGGCATTTAGAGTAGAATATTTTTATTTCCTCTCATGGAAACCCCATATAAAACCTATGCGACATTAACCGTTTAAAATATATGGGACATTAGCCATTTAAAATCTATGGTTCACTGACCATTAGATCCCTCCGGACGTTACATTATGGATCAATCGACCTAGATGGAAAAGTTTAGTGTCGGGTCATAATAGTTTAGTCCTACCTATTAATTTTATAGAGAGATTTAGGATTGATCGCCAATTTGGTGTGTAACTTGTAGTTGTTTGCCTTGCATTGGAAATGCTATGTAACTATAAAACAAAAGTAGAATAGAACCTGCTCGAGCAGCAGATGCAGGGGTCTCGCTGCAGAAGGGTGAGATGTCTGGTTGAGAAGCAAATGCAGGGGATGGGCTTCCACAACGGAAGAATGAATAGGGAGAGGCAAGATGCCAATTTTAATTCACCAACCCACTACCTTGAACAAGTAATGAGGTTTGAAGTCCTGATAACATTTACGACAATGTGACAAGTGCATACCGAGGAAACTGACATGTCATACTTAGTTGGAGATTGGAATGCTTGGAGTTTGAAATGCCAAAAATAGGTACAAAAGTTGAGAGTGCTGTAATGATCAAAGCATAATTATTGGACAAAATTAATTAGACTAAGGCAAAGCAATGTAATGATCAACTCATAATTATTGGATAAAAATTAATTAACCTAAAGTAGATTAATGATTGCTGCTGTCTTCTATTAGGAGAACTAATCACTGCGCTGCATAGCATTAAATGCGGCAGCTCAGTGCTTGAGTCGGTTGGATCTGGAGAATCTCAAAATCCAAGGGACCCTAACAACTGAGCTGTTGCATTTAATACTCTGCAACTGAATGGTTAGCTTTTAGGCTTCGCACATGAGCATGGAAAGCACGAGGCCCCTCAAATGACAATTATGACCCTCCATGGTAATTATGATTAAGGCTGATAGAAAATAAGGATAAAGGTTGATAACTGTCCTGCAAAGACTGACAACTATTTTTGTATCCAATAAAATTATTCTAAATGTTTAAAATTTAAATTTTTACTGCACTGGAATTTAGAATGCCTCTGCTTTGCAATGTTTCATGTGAGCAGGACAGGGGTTTTGGCCTCTGCAATGTCAGCGAAGCTTAGCTACAGGGCCACCCCTCTTTTCTCCATGTGCGGAGTCTAAGAGTTTTAAGTTGTTATCTACTAAGAGCGAACAGAGCTGACACTAACGAAAGACGACAAATTATTTCTACACAGAATTCACACGATACAACGCTCTTGGAAAAATATATTCTAAGTAGACAAAGCTTCCATAAATCGCGGACAAATTATTTCGACACAGATTTCACAATATAAGTAGTCTCAGCTTAACCTTCGCCCGCGTCAAGTAGAAGTCCATGGTTCCATAACAGAAGAGCCAGGTTAGCCTCTTTTACCAATCAAGTCTAATGGATGGATTTGAAGTTTGAATATTGATTGATTTTTATGTATATATCATACGACAAAGATGAAGCGGACAGAAGTGGACTGTTAATATCTGAAGAGATGCCACGAAATCCTTACAGAAGAGAACAGGTGACTGCAGAAAGATATTCAATAGCTGAGGGCTTTGAAAGTGGCGCATCCAAGCTTTTTACATGCACTTGCCTGCAACCACTCTCTTAATATGTGTATTTTTGAATGGTAGTCAACATTCAAAATTTGAATTTGCATTTGCATTTGCATTTCCCGCAAACCTTCAAAATTTGAATTTTCATTTCCCCCCAAACATTCAAAATTCGAATTTTCAATTTCCCTTCTTCAGAACATTCAAAATTCGAGGTGAATGTTCTGAATCATTATCACCAAGTAACTTCAACTCCATGAGGTTTCGAATTTTCAATTTCCCTGCTTTAGAACATTCAAAATTCGAGGTGAATGTTCTGAATCGTTATCACCAACTAACTTCAGCTCCATGAGGTTTTGGAGGTGAAAGATCCATTTCGGGACTTCGCAGCCACCTAGATGAAGAATTTCAAGGCGTTTCATGACACCAATGTCTTTGGGAAGACTGAGAAGGCTGCAGGGATCAATATATTTGAAGGAGAGCTCTCGCATCTATGTCATAGCCCCAAAAGTCCCATCCTTTAGGTGAACAACACCTTTCAACGACTGTAGACATATGAGTTTCGATATTCCAGTAGGCAGCGACTTCAAATTTTTGTAGCCCTTCACATTCAGATATACCATAGACTTATGTTCACCTATGCCCGAATGCAGCTCACATAGATGTTTGCACCCACTAACATTAAGAAACAGGAGGCTTCGTACATGAGCCAATGATTTAGGTAACTTCTTTATCTCTGTCTGGGATAAATTCAAGAATCTCAAATGTTTCAAATTCCCTACACTTTCCGGCAATGAAACTCAATGTTCCTATTGCAAGAGGGTAACATGTAGAGACGAGTATCTAAGTGTGGAGGTACAACAACATTATTATTTGTTGAGCTATCTCAGTTCTTTCAGTGCCATGGAGAAACTGAGTGGGAAAAGCAAGTGCTGGTGTGACAACTGCTGCCATTTGCAAGATGCCAAGAAGTTGAAGTTCAAATCTGCACCTCAAGTTCTCACTTGCCAGCTAAAAGGTTTCAAATACACAGTACATGAAGGTGAAATGGAGGGTTTCAAGATGTTGTTCTATCATGTTGCATTCCCCATGGAGTACATACTGCTAATTAACAATTGTGGAGATGGAGAAGCAGATGATTTTTTGTATTCTTCATTTGATGTTGTGGTGCATGTGGGATGCATGGTTAATGATGGGAATTACATTTCTATAGTGAAGAGAGGTGACCAATGGCTCATGTTTTATGATGAGAAGGTGGAAAACATCACGGCCACTGCTTCAAAGCAGCTTGTAGAGGATCCATGTGGTCGAGAAAGACTGAAGGTAGAAGCCAAACTTCCAGCCACACCCCCAGAAATACCCTCTGATTTAGCACCTAAAACATAATGGTTTGCTCTAGTAAAATATTATATGGACATGTTGAAGTAGAGTGTTATGAGAATCTATATTTGAATTCAACGTGGACTCAAGCAATGGATGGTACTCTAGGCATTGCAAGGTATTTTCCTCATTACAATGTAAAAATGAATAATTATGGAAAACAAGGTTTAGTAATGACCACAACCGAAGCGACACAACTTTTCACTCCCTGCAAACTCTCGGTGGAGGATTTATCAAATCAATAACAACAATCAGCGCCTTTGGGATCAGTCTAGAATCGTGCAGGAACTTGGGACGAAATAAATTTAAGCACCTGAGCCAACAGTAGGATAAAGGAATTTCTCATTGATTTAGGTTCTTTAGAATTCGATATTTGTAAAGATAATATTTTGAAGGTCTCAAGCGGCGTAGGTGAAGTATTGATGGTGACAGTGCGCAACAAGAAGCGAATTTGTGACTCTTACTCGATGGACTTGAAGTTTCAATGGGATTGGTTAATTGAAGAAAAAATGAAGCAAATTTTGGGCACTTTAAATATTCCATAGGCTTCTTCTGGTGATTTGAAAGATATGTAGTTGAACGTGGCTTTGAATACAGACCAACGAATCCCATACTCGAAAAGAAGTACACTTATTCAATATCTTATGTCCTTCTTGTCTCCCATTCACGATCTTGAATCTTTGGATTTTTTTCAATCTTCAAGCCAAGAGACAATTAGTATGGCTGATAAATATTTAGTGCAGTTAGGTGTAATGATTTGTGGCCAGGAAGTTCTGAAATTAACTGAATTATATTTGAAACTTGTGAAGTTGGTTATCCAACCTTGATTAGGAACGATTACTTTGGACAATTTTTATCAGGGTTTATGTAAGGAGGGCCTTGTACTTGGAGCTTTGATGGAAATTGCAAGAAGGATATTTTTTAAGGTTGGTACAGAGGTAGAAAAATCAGAGTCTGATTGTTTAAAACTTTGTTTCTTCCATCTCGATGAAGACCTTTTTACTCTTCTCTCAGTTTACAAGTGGGAGGATAAACGAAAATTCAGAAGGAAGAAAAGGTGCTGGGAAAATAACATTAATGCCAAATCCATGGTAAGATGTAAAGATGATATCATAAAAACTTCAAGTTGTCTCTTGAAGAGGTTCCGTGGAAAGAATAATTACAATTTGCATTCCCTTGTTGCTACAATTCAACAAACTTGCAACATCTACCGGCTTGGTATAGAGGTAGACCATCATAAAAGAGAAATCCAATTTTTTTAGATATAGAGAAAATCCACCATGAATTTGAGAGGATGGAAGATGTATTGAACTATGAAATGCAGATGGGTGCTAAAATAATCACTGACACAAAGCGCATTGAACTATACATTGTGTTTGGACATAATTCTCATGTAACAAGAGAAAAGATTGGCATTCTATGTGTTGACACTAAGGTTTGAGAATGACTAAATCCAAAAAGTTTGCTAAAATGTCCAAAAAAGGAAGAAATTATCACAAAGGAGGTTGAAGAAAAGGTTGACAATTCAAAAACAAGAGGAAAAAACCCACTTATGCAAAGTCCGAAAGCAAATTTGTGAAAAGATTAAACCCCGATCAAGTTTCGGTGGCGGAGATGTCAAAAATCCCGATCAACACCCGATATTGCTTCCCGCATCGCCAAAGTGATTGGTGTCAAATAGATGTGGGCGGTAGTGGACTCAATACCGCCAGGACACATGTCCAAACCTCATCCTTCCGCATATGTAATATAGCGGTAAAGGAAACCACCATAGCGTCGGGCGGAACCACCAAATATGGAAGCGCGATGGGGTCAGTACACGTGGTAGGGTGGGACCTGATACGTGGCAGATAGAGCAAGCGTGGCGGGGTCATAGCACATGGCGTTATACTTTGTAGCAATCAGAGGGCCGATATAAACCTTAATCAAATCAATGGCCATTGTTTCATCCGCATCTAGGAAGGTGCACACTGGATATGAGGAAGAGCGGTCGCGGAGAATAAACCACTCGAACAGGTGTCAGCAGGTGGCTGATCCACGCAGAGAATAAACCGGAAAAGAAAACAGCTTTTTGATCGTGGATACCACCAGATGGAATAAAGGGAGGTGAGATCTGACGGTCCAAAACAAAGTCTCGAGATCAATGGTCAGATATGAACCGCATTCATAAAGGTGCAGGGAAGTTAATTCAAAAGTCTTATATAAAACAAAAGGGGCTCCACATAACGGCATTCTGCATGTGTCACTATCCCGAAGAGCTCTGAAGACTGGTGGAGGTCTGCGATTGCGACAGAAGGCGAAAGGCGGGTACATACAGGTAGGGTCGGGTGACCTGTCCTACTTTTTTAAACAGAATTTTGTTTAAAGAAACGTTTAAATGGAGACTGTGCACGATATAGATGTTTTTAAATCAAAAGAAGCCCTAGAGGATAGAGACGAAGACGTCTACGATACCCTAATTAGGTTTCCAATATCTGATATAAAAATTAGGTTGTCTGAATTGTTAAAGGAAGGGACAGACCCCCACAGAGTTCACCAGTCGTCTTTGATAGCCTTTTGCCCGGACCAAATCCCTTCTTTCCTAGAATTCGTATCATGGTGTGTCGAAAATTACTCCCGGGAAGAGAAAGTCGTTCTAAACAGCCAAAAAACCCGAGTCATTTGCGAAATAAAGCCAGCAGAGTTAATTAAAGCCCTAGAAGTAGATTGTTCCCAAACCCTTGACCCTGAGGTTTTCTCTGAAGTCTCCATTATTGAAAATTATCATCATGTTTCTCAAAATGATAGGGAAATGTTTTTGTCATCGTGTCTCAAGCCAGAGACCAGCATTTCGGAGGTCCCATACCCTATAGATATCAATCTTTTTAATGAAAATACCCAGTTAGTTTTGACATTATTGGTCGTAGTTCTAGGTTTGGATACGGATTTGTATGTAACCGAGTTTCAATTGAGTTTATTGTACAAAATGAGTACAGTCCAGTCAGGGATTGGTGAAAATCAAATCCCTCGACTTAATTTTGAAGCATTTTTAACAGAAAAGATTCATGACCAGATGGTCAATTTTCCCACTCTCAGACATTTCAGGTTTCAGGCCTTTTTGATGAAAATGATTATGACAGCCAGTCAAGACGAGTTGCAGTTCCCAGAAATCATTTTCACGACTTTACTAGAAAATAACATGTTCAATTACATCAATTACATGCTTTCAGAGATTTATAGAATGATTTTTGGAAAAAATATGACTAGAGTACTACCGGAAATGCAGGCATCCATGCAATTGAGTACAGAATACGCAACAGGAGATTGGTTTTTGTCGAAAGACAGTATAGTAATCAGATTATATGGGTTCAAACATAAACCCTATGTGTTACCAGCTTTTCTTACTTTAAGGGTTTTTGCCTTGGAATTCTTAAGACAAAAGTTGATTGTGGAAGATAACAATTTTTTGGTTCACAGACAAGCTACAGACATTAAATACCCATTCACATTTGGTCCGTTCACAATAAAGAATAAGAATACTGTAGTGTATATAGAGAAGTTGTTGAAGGATATGAATTTTGAGTCAGATACGGCTATGGAGTATGACCCGTTAAACATCATATCAAAACGAAGAACGGAGCATTGTATCAAGGCCCTGAACCATCAGATTGTTGAAGGAATGTCGGACAGAGCCAATTGGCTAGAATATAAAGAAGAAATCATTCCGGATGTATCCGACAAAGAAATGGCATTGATTGACACAACAACAGAGATAGAAAGCGAAATAGATAGTGCATTGGTTGGATCTAAAAGACCCATAGAGGACATAATGATCATTGAAGATGAAGAAACAGAAAGAGGAAAAAGATTGAAAATGAATGAACCACAAGAGTTAACAACAATTTCAGAAGAGGCTAAAACAGCTGAAAAAGAAATACCAGAGGTTACAGTTAAAGAGTACAACATTGAAGAAACCCCTGTAGAGGGTGATGTAAATAGACCCCAGAATATCATGGATGTGTTTGATGAGCATAGTCGAAATAAACAGGAGTCCGCGAAACAAACCAGTCAATTGTTTCCGAAGGTTAGAAGTATATCTAATACTGAGGTAAGCTTATTTACTAGCAGAAATATCAGGGAAAAATCCTTGAAATTTTCAGTTGTCACAAAAAATAAGATTTCAGAAATGAATATAGATTTGTCTAAACTAAATGCCCCGGATAAAATTTTATTGCATAGACAAACTGGAGAAGTCATATATTCAGACTATTTGGGAGCCATATTAAAAGCAGACAAGTTGAAAAGTTCAGTGGATAAATTGAATAATCAATTGAGACAGGAGAAGGCAGAGAATAAGTCTCGATAGCAACAGATTAAAAAATTGCAAGTATATTTGATAAATAAAGAAGGAGATGCAGCAACCAAACTGCTCAAAGAGAAAGACGATACGATCCAGATGTTGAGACGAAAATTAAAAATTCCAGACACTGTACTCATCCAAGGAGCAGAATTGACAATATTGGAAAAAGAAAAAGAAGAATTATCTAATGAAGTCAATGATGTTACTGCTAAAATGTTAAAGCTTTCTGATGAAAAAGATCGGTGGGAAAAAGAGAAAATCATTTTAGAAGAACAGTTGGCAGAAGCGAGGAAAAGATTAGCAGGAAGTGGTCAGCAACAAGTACAAACAGACACACAGGAAGATAAAATGGGAGTAGATGATATTTTACAGGCTATGTCCTAGGTAAGCTTAAGGGAAAATGAAATCAAAGAATTGAAGGTTGAAATACAGAAGCTGACAGAAGAAAATGAAATCAAAAATAAAGAAATAAAAACCTTGCAAACAAAGAATCAGGAATTAAGTAATAATACTAAAGGATTAGCAGCTCATGTGACAGGGAAAGCTGCTATGCAAGGTTGTAAACACCTGGTGTGGGACCAAATTATAAAAGAAGTTGAGAAACTAAGACCATATCTGGATTACATAAGAGTCAAAGAAAAGGTGGTCAAAGATGCCTTCGAAAGTTGCAGAGCCGTCAGGGAAAGCTTAAATAAAAAGCCAAAACACGTAGCCCAGAAAGCAATAACATTTTTAAACAGTCTAACTGAATTAGACCTGATAGCCATGAATATAATGAACATAATTTCAGTCATCACATGGGCTAGAAGGATCTTGGGGAAATACTCGCATGTTGAGAATGTTGAAGCTAAAGCTGGAGAAATACGGGAAGAAGTAGTAAAGTTCAAAAAGCAATTTGAAAAATTAGTACACAAAGGGTTCCCTGCTTTTTGGAATGAAAAAAATGAATTAATTCCTCTGAATGATTATAAGAGATTGCTGTTTGATATAAGGATGGATCACAGAAAGTTCTAGCAGCTGGATCATATGCTTATAGGGAAAATTTTAATGGAGAAAATATCAGAGGAGTTTGAAATTTAAATATGCTAATCTCAACCTGTGGAAACCTTCTTCCTGTTTCTTATGCAGGTCATGTTGAAATGCGAGTCTTGGTGAAGGAAATGACCAACTATGACTTACCCGCGGCCGACTAGTGGACTTATGTGGAAAAATATGGAAGGACAAGATATTCTGTCCATTCATAGAGGCTTTCAAAACTCTCGCCAAGTGGCGAAAAGATGATATTCAAAATTTTTGCCAAGTGGCAAAAAGGATAATTTTATTTTAAATTTGTAATATTATTTGGAGACAGTTATCTATTGCTCAAAGACAGTTATCTTTTAAGTTAAAATATTTTCAGTTATTAGTTAAAAGAAGCAGTTATGTCAAGCTTCTTCCAAATTTTGTACAAGAACAATGAGAGTCATTGTTGAAGGGGATGGAAATTTTTTGAGAGACAGTGTATGATTGGAGATCTATTTTTTGATAAATAAAAGCAGTACAGTGAAAATACCCTTCTTTTGAGACCAGAGATTCATGTGTTGGTCAGCTTTACAGTCCGTTTTTTCTTTATCTTTATATGTGCATGTTCACTTCCTTTGTTATATCTTCCATTATGTTTTTCTTCTATATTTAAATGAATGTCTGAAATATTTCGAGATTCATACTGGTTATGCCTCGTTTTATATCATTTAAATATTCACTATTTTCTCCAAAGTTGACAATGGATTCATCCTAAGTTAGATGCCTGTTGTTGATGGAATGTCATTATTTCTTTCTGTACCACCTGAAAAAATCAAATTGACTGTAATATGATTGCTATCTTGCATCTGTGGAAATCTGTTTGGTATAAATCTCTTACTGGTATATTGTATATTTGAAACTTTGACTCCATGCCCAACGTTTCTTGTTTTCCTTTTCAACCAGAAAATCCTTTTGAGAAAATTTGAGAGAACTTTTATATTTTTCAGTCCTTGTATATGTATTGTGAGAGAGCCCTCTCTGGTGGAAAAATGGATGAGTTTTCCACCTAAAGCTTGGTTTGAAATAGGTTAACTTAGGTGTTATTCTTTTACAACCGGAATAAAATCTAAGTGCTAACACTATGTAATGGGAAGTTTTATTATGAGGTGAATGTGGAAGAAGATGCTGAGTTTTTAAAGCTTGTCATTTATAAACACTTATTCTCTCATGTTGACATGTCCAAAAGTTATTTATCTAACAAGTTAAATGATGGTCTCTATGGGATAGGCTATTATGAATCTTTAGGAAATGTTAACATAAAGAGATTCTTATTATTTTTCTATTGGAAAGCTAGCGACTGCTAGCTTTCCTTGTAGCATAAGCATGTGTGCAGTCGCTAGAAGAAAAATTCTTATGCTACAAGTAAAGCTAGTAGTCGCTGGCTTTCCTTGATCTTTTGTCATGTGTTTATTTCAAAATAGAGCACATGGCACAAGCTCAAGGTATAAGCTAGCAACCACCAATCACCATGGACAAGATTTTTCTATTGGAAAGCTAGCGACTACTAGCTTTCTTTCTAGCATAAGTATGTGTTATTATCCTAGAAGGAAATGCTTATGCTAGAAGGAAAGCTAGCAGTCGCTAGCTTTCCTTGATCTTGTGCCATGTGCTTATTTGAAAATAGAGTACATGATACAAGTTCAAAGTATAAGCTAGCAACCACCAATCACCAAGCCCAGGGTTTTTCTATTGGAAAGCTAGCGACTGCTAGCTTTCCTTCTAACATAAGCATGTGTGTCATGCTAAAAGGAAATGCATTTGCTAGAAGGAAAGGTAGCATTCGTTAAAAATAGAGTACATGGCACAAGCTCAAGGTATAAGCTAACAACCACCAATCACCATGGATAGGGTTTTTGTATTGGAAAGCTAGCGACTGCTAGCTTTCCTTCTTGCATAAGCATGTGTGTTTATGATAGAAGGAAATTCTTATGCTACAAGGAAAGCCAGCAGTCGCTAGCTTTCTTTGATCTGTTGCCATGTTCCTATTTCAAAATAGAGCACATGGCACAAGCTCAAAGTATAATCTAGCAACCACCAATCACCATGGACAGGATTTTTCTATTGGAAAGCTAGCAACTGCTAGCTTTCCTTCTAGCATAAGTATGTGTTATTATCCTAGAAGGAAATGCTTATGCTAGGAGGAAAGCTAGTAGTTGCTAGCTTTCCTTGATCTTGTGCCATGTGTTTATTTCAAAATAGAGCACATGGCGCAAGCTGAAGGTATAAGCTAGCAACCACCAATCACCACGGACAATGTTATCAATTGGAAAGCTAACAACTGCTAGCTTTCCTTCATGGCTAGAGTTTTTCTATTAGAAAGCTAGCAATTGTTATTTTTCCTTCTAGCATAAGCACATGTGTGCTTATGCTAGAAGGAAATGCTTATGCTAGAAAGAAAGCTAGCAGTCGCTAGCTTTCCTTTATCTTGTGCCATGTGCTTTCTTTCAAAATAGAGCACATGGCACAAGCTCAATGTATAAGCTAGCAACCACTAATCACCATGGCTAGGGCTTTTCTATTGGAAAGCTAACGACTGATAACTTTCTTTCAAGCATAAGAATGTGTGGTTATGCCAGAAGGAAATGCTTATGCTAGCTTTTTTTGATCTTGTTCCATGTTCTTCTTTCAAAATAGAGCACATGGCACAAGATCAACGTATAACCTATCAACCACCAATCACCATGCCCAGGGTTTTTTTATTAGAAAGCTAGCAATTGCTAGCTTCCCAATAACATAAGCATGTGTGCTTATTCTATGTAATGGGAAGTTTTATTATGAGGTGAATGTGGAAGAAGACGCTGAGTTTTTAAAGCTTGTCATTTATAAACACTTATTCTCTCATGTTGACATGTCCAAAAGTTATTCATCTAACAAGTTAAATGATGGTCTCTATGGGATAGGCTATTACGAATCTTTAGGAAATGTGAACTTAAAGAGATTCTTATTATTTTCTATTGGAAAGCTAGCGACTGTTAGCTTTCCTTGTAGCATAAGCATGTGTGCAGTCGCTAGAAGAAAAATTCTTATGCTACAAGTAAAGCTAGTAGTCGCTAGCTTTCCTTGATCTTTTGTCATGTGTTTATTTCAAAATAGAGCACATGGCACAAGCTCAAGGTATAAGCTAGCAACCACCAATCACCATGGACAAGATTTTTCTATTGGAAAGCCAGCGACTGCTAGCTTTCTTTCTAGCATAAGTATGTGTTATTATCCTAGAAGGAAATGCTTATGCTAGAAGGAAAGTTAGCAGTCGCTAGCTTTCCTTGATCTTGTGCCATGTGCTTATTTGAAAATAGAGTACATGATACAAGTTCAAAGTATAAGCTAGCAACCACCAATCACCATGCCAAGGGTTTTTCTATTGGAAAGCTAGCAACTGCTAGCTTTCTTTCTAACATAAGCATGTGTGTCATGCTAAAAGGAAATGCATTTGCTAGAAGGAAAGGTAGCATTCGTTAAAAATAGAGTACATGGCACAAGCTCAAGGTATAAGCTAACAACCACCAATCACCATGGACAAGGTTTTTGTATTGGAAAGCTAGCGACTGTTAGCTTTCCTTCTTGCATAAGTATGTGTGTTTATGATAGAAGGAAATTCTTATGCTACAAGGAAAGCTAGCAGTCGCCAACTTTCTTTGATCTGTTGCCATGCTCTTATTTCAAAATAGAGCACATGACACAAGCTCAAAGTATAATCTAGCAACCACCAATCACCATGGACATGATTTTTCTATTGGAAATCTAGCGACTGCTAGCTTTCCTTCTAGCATAAGTATGTGTTATTATCCTAGAAGGAAATGCTTATGCTAGGAGGAAAGCTAGCAGTCGCTAGCTTTCCTTGATCTTGTGCCATGTGTTTATTTCAAAATAGAGCACATGGCGCAAGCTGAAGGTATAAGCTAGCAACCACCAATCACCATGGACAGTGTTATCAATTGGAAAGCTAACGACTGCTAGCTTTCCTTCATGGCTAGAGTTTTTCTATTAGAAAGCTAGCAATTGTTATCTTTCCTTCTAGCATAAGCACATGTGTGCTTATGCTTATGCTAGAAGGAAATGCTTATGCTAGAAAGAAAGCTAGCAGTCACTAGCTTTCCTTTATCTTGTGCCATGTGCTTCTTTCAAAATAGAGCACATGGCACAAGCTCAAGGTATAAGCTAGCAACCACCAATCACCATGGCTAGGGTTTTTCTATTGGAAAGCTAGCGACTGATAATTTTCCTTCTAGCATAAGAATGTGTGGTTATGCAAGAAGGAAATGCTTATGCTAGCTTTCCTTGATCTTGTTCCGTGTTCTTCTTTCAAAATAGAGCACATGGCACAAGATCAACGTATAACCTATCAACCACCAATCACCATGCCTAGGGTTTTTTTATTGGAAAGCTAGTGATTTCTAGCTTTCCAATAACATAAGCATGTGTGCTTATGCTAGAAGGAAATGCTTATTCTAGAAGGAAAGATAGCAGTCGCTAGCTTTCCTTGATCCTGTGCCACATGTTGATTTCAAAATAGAGTACATGACACAAGCTCTAGGTATAAGCTAGCAACCAACAATCACCATGCCCAAGGTTTTTCTATTGGAAAGCTAGCGACTACTAGCTTTCCTTCTAGCATAAGCATGTGTTCTTATGCTAGAAGGAAATGCTTATGTTAGAAGGAAAGCGAGCAGTCGCTAGCTTTCCTTGATCTTGTGCCATGTGCTTATTTCAAAATAGAGGACATGGCACAAGATTACGATATAAGTTAGCAACCACCAATCACCATGGCTAGGGTTTTTCTATTGGAAAGCTAGCGATTGATAACTTTCCTTCTAGCATAAGCATGTGTGCTTATGCTAGAAGGAAATGCTTATGTTAGAAAGAAAGCTAGTAGTTGCTAGCTTTTTTTGATCTTATGCCATGTGTTTCTTTCAAAATAGAGCACATGGCATAAGCTCAAGGTATAAGCTAGCAACCACCAATCACCATGCCCAGGGTTTATCTATTAGAAAGCTAGCGACTACTAGCTTTCATTCTAGCATAAATATGTGTGCTTATGCTATAAGGAAATGCTTAGGCTAGAACGAAAGCTAGGAGTCACTAGCTTTTCTTGATTTTGTGCCATGTGCTTATTTCAAAATAGAGTACATGGCACAAGACCAAGGTATAACTTAGCAACCACCAATCACCATGCCCAGGGTTTTTCTTCTGGAAAGCTAATGAGTGCTAGCTTTTATTCTAGCATAAGCATGTGTGCTTATGCTAGAAGGAAATGCTTATGCTAGAAGGAAAGCTAGTAGTCGTTATGTATTAGTAGTCGCTAAGCTAGGAGTCGCTTATAATTCAAAAAATTTCTACTATGTATTAGTATACTAATAGTGGCATCAAGTAGCATTGCTTGGGATTTTGTATTACTCTAGTTTCATATAGATGTTATTCTTCACTGATCTACAATATAGGTTTAGATGACACCAAATAACTATTTTCGGGAGTACTTAAAATAGGGATGACTCCAATCAAGGATATTTGAATTTACTTTGAACAATTGATACAAAAAATAAATCTCAGTGAGCCATGATTATACAAACTTGCATGATCAATCATGGTTGGATTCCAACCTACTTAATAACTACCTTCAATACTATTACGAGTTCCATGATTACACAAACTTGCATGATCGATCATGGCTGGATTCCAACCTACTTAATAACTACCTTCAATACTATTACAAGTTCTTAAGTATGGAAAATTTTTAGACATTTTTACAAGTTTTTCTAAGAATAGTTTTGTGTTTGTATTAAGATTATATACATTGATAACCAATCTTGTTTTGATTATGCTTTGTAGCTCCATCATAATTTATATGTAAAGTCCCTTTTGGCGGTGGGGACTAAATGGTGGGGAACAATGTTTAATTTGCACAACAAAATGATGCCATACCCTTTTTAGCTATTACAAGTACATTATTTTTTTGTAGATTGTGTTTTGCCTAAAATATAAGAGCACACTTTACATGGTTTAACCTTAACTACAAATTATAATTCAATTGTGTGTTATAGAATTTGTAGGAGCGACAATGGAAAGTATAATTTTCACAAAAGGGGACTATGTTGACCTCCTGGTTAATGGTCAAGTTATTGGGCTAGGAAAGGTTGAATCTACAGAAGTTGGAACTTATTATGGTGGAGGAAGGGTTGTTGCAGGTTATGTTATGGTTTTGATAATTGATGTCACTCAACCACATTTGATTGTGGAATATGTTGATGAAGGGGACACACATCCATGGAGGACTACAGATTTGAGGCACACCATAGGTAAATCAAATACCAAAGCATGTGTTAAGAATTATTCATAGTTTATTGAATGTTTTTTTGAGAAAATACTAAGTTTGTTATGTTTGGTGTACAGGTGCAAATGTTTGTTCAACATTTTCTATTGGAGACAAAGTAGATCTTTTACAACATGGAGTGAAGGTGGGTGAGGGATCCATATTCAATACAGAGCTTGGGAATAAGGTTCATGGAAAGATTGTAAAGAAAGGATGCATAGTGGTTAGAATTGAGAAGGTGTTAAAAAATGATGCTCCTTTACCACATCCAACTGGATTTGAGGAAACACTAGGGGGTGCAATAGAATCTTATGAGATTTGGCCAAAAATAGATTTGAAACCTCATTGTGAAGATCAACCCATAAATATTCCACAAGATAGGGCTGCATTCACATTTACAAGGGTTTCTCTTACACATGGATGCATAGGAACAATTATGTGCATTGCCAAAGGAATGATAGTTAATGTCCATGAGGATGACATGGTTGTGGGTGAAACACTAGGTGAAGATAACTTTGGTGTTTTTGTGGAAGAGATACATGGGTATTGTGAAAGATGCAAGATTGGGGATAAGTCTATACATGGATTGGTTAGATGCCCAATACATAAATTGGTGGACAACATACGTGAGATGTTAAGGGTCAAGACAAAGTACAAAGAGCCACCCATGGAAATGCTGATATGGGATGTTATAGAGGATACAAGTCCTTTATACCAATGGGATGGGTATCTTTACAATCAAAAAGATCAATATGTCAATTTTCTTAATGCATCGAGGCCATATAAAAAGATTAAACGAGTTATGACAAGAGAAAAAGTTGCAAAACGTCAAACCAAGATAAATAAAGAGAAAGAAGTCCGACTTTTGGTTGCAGATGAATGTTGTAAACAAGATTGTCTTCAACATGTGGATAGGAATGCCATTGCAAATGCTAGAAGGGATATGGAATGCAAAGACAAAAATGGTATCAGGGAATTTGGATTGAATTCACTTGTTTCAAACACTATCATGTCAATGATCCATGGCCATGGCCTACCTCCTATTATTAGAAAAGTAAAGGACATGAGATTTTATGGTAATGTTATTTGTAAGAAAGCATGGTACAAGATACATAAGATTCCTCAAAGCACCTTCTATAGCTACCAACATAATTTTGAACAAGGACATATGGAATCCATTCATGGTAACACCAATACATGTAAAGCACGTGCACATACTGTGGCGGCCATAGAAGTACTGCATAAAATTGTAATGGACAATTCAGATTTTTCGCCAAACCAAACACGTCAAGTCGAAGCAGATGGAACTTCTTCTCCTCTAAGATTGTTTCCTTCGACTTACACACAAAGCTCTTTGTTAAAAGAGATCAATGTGGGTTTGGAAAAGCTCAATTGTCCATTAATATCACAACCAACAATGAGCAAGATTTGGAACACTCATTTTCGAGACGTGGCATTCTCAAAGAACACCAACTTCAGTAAATGTAGTGAATGTATTGTGTTGAAAGCACAAATGAAGTCAGCAACTACAAAAGAGTTGGAACAAACGGCACGCGCTAGATTGAACAAACATAACAAGATCGTTATGTGTAGAAGACATTGCTACTATGCCCACAGAATCATGTAAGAGAGGTTTCCAAAGGAGTATTTGAGTATTATCCATGATAAAATGGATAAAACAAAGACTTCAATTCCAAGGCTACGCGTCAAATCAAAATCTATTGTAGGAATAAACTTGGGTTGGTCATTGACAGGTATGCTAACACATGGGCATAAGACAGGAGGTTTTGGTCATTTCTCCCTACCATTTGTACATATGGGATCACAATTTACCATTACATCACTTGCTAAGTGCTTAAGGGACCTTGAAGACCCACATCTTGATATGTATGGTGATCTTCTTTATGAGAGTGGAAGTTCAAGAAACCCACTTTCAAATGCATTACTTGACACCTCTATTTACTCAAAATGTAGAGTGTACAAGGATGAATTTTTATCTCATGGAAGATTAGAAAATCAAGATATCGATTTTAAACCTCTTCCTCCACATTTATTGTTACAATTGGATAATGCAGCAAGTGATAATAAAAATCGTTATCTTTTCATGTTTCTATCACTTCTCACTACACTTGGTGTCTTCATCACTATTGAGGTTGGGTTCTTGCTCATGGGACACACCCATGAAGACATAGACGGGACCTATGGGAGAATGTCTTCCAGCTTGAAAAGTAAAGATATATATTCTCTACCTGAGATGATGGATACATATCTCAAAATTGAAGAAAGAAGAGTGTTTCCACCTAAACTAATTGATAAGGTGTATGACTTCAAAATATTCCTTAATGGATACATCAAGGAAGGAAAAAATGCACTAGTTGGACATCTTAATGTTCAGTACTTCCAATTTCTTGTACTCAATGATGTTCCGGTATTAAGGTATAACGAATCCATAAGAGATGTTGAGTGGTCAGAACCAGTTGAGTTATGGAATACAGATGATGAAGGTTGATCTAAACTGCCCATAGGGAAGCCATCTTTCTTACATCCCAAAGAGAATGAAATCTATTTAAAAGAACTAAAAGAAGGAATAACATCATACATAAAAATGTGGAAAGACACAATGGGTGGTGAGGATTTGCCAATTGTTACACCAGAATGGAAAAATAAGGTAGAGTATTGGGAAAGAGTTCTTGATACTTTATATGAAGATTACAATGATCATACAATAGTGGATGCAAGTGATTCATCTTCTGAGGATTTCTGGCCCAAGACAAGGCAAACTCCAGATGTTGGTCGTAATGCGCTTCATGCAATCTCAAATATTATGGATGGGGATTTTGATACTATGACAGGTGAACCCGTGTATGTTGGACCCAAGTGCAATAAGCCAAAGACAACATTCAACCCTATTAATGATGTTGAGAAAGGAAAGATGTTGCTAGTTAGATCAGGAAACGAGGATGAAGGGGAGATGATTTGGATGGCAAAAGCCACCTCAAATATATTTCAAGATGATGAAAGTGATACTCTTCATGTTAAAGTTGATTGGTGGAAGCCCGGTTCAGGGAAATACAATGGAAAAGTATTAGAAGAATATTGGGTACCAAATCCTGATGACATAGAGCTTGGATCTATTCCAATTGATACCATAGTTTGGGCATGGATGGCTAAGAAAGAACATTGCAAGAAGGCCAAGATAAATAAACATGGTGTACAAGCTGTCCTTGACCTACTTGAACGAATAACATGAGATTAGGTGGAGATGAGTCATGGATGTAATTTTGTTCTTTGGAGGACCAATTAATACATGAAGAAACATTTTTCAATTTTTCTTGTATATTGAATATTCTCTTCAAATTTATTTGAGGAGCTTTATATTATTTGGTACAAATATGAAAATTTTGTTTAAATTGCAATGTATTCATGTGACGATACTTCATGCAAATTACATGACACCATGAAATATTAAACTTTCAACGATTTGTTTATATTAACATAACTTCTCCCATAACTTGGATAATCAAGTCCAATAATGCACTTAAAATCAATATCTTCTAGTTTTGGCCTATTAAAACTATATTGGAGTTAATTTGGCATATTAAAACTATATTGGAGTTAATTAGCATTGTTTTCAATGTAATACGTTCAAACACCAAACAATATCTAACATGGAAATTACAAATTCCAATGCTTTGTCTAGATCGACATAACTTCTCACTCCATCAAACTTGGATAATCAAGTTCAATAATACATTTAAAAGCATCATCTTCTAGATACGATCTATTAAAACGATAATGTTGGGCTAGCTAATTCGTATTCTTTTCAATATAATACATTCAAACACTTCATGAATATATATTATAATAAAATAAATTAAACTATACTACTTTGTTTCTATTCCAATTCATAACGAAATTATTTATTTTGATCATTAAAAAACACGCCTAGACTTATAAAATATTTTCTTTTGACATCTGTAAAATGTTTCCAATAAAAATTACCAATAAAAGTTCATAATAATTTGATTTTGATTGTTAAATGACACACAAATACTTATAAAATATTTTGATTGTTAAATGCACTACCAATAAAAATTCATAATAATTTGATTTTGATTGTTAAATGACACACAGATACTTATAAA
The DNA here is from genome assembly GCA_027924585.1 of Larix kaempferi. Classification (NCBI taxonomy): domain Eukaryota; kingdom Viridiplantae; phylum Streptophyta; class Pinopsida; order Pinales; family Pinaceae; genus Larix; species Larix kaempferi. Next base: position 5,072,020 of record BSBM01000423.1, read on the forward strand.
AAAAATTGATTGTTAAATGCACTTTTAATAAGTTTAGTGGGTTTTCACTTTTGTATTTGTAAGAAACAAAAATCTACTTCAATGTTTCTATTCTATTTCATTGATTTCAAATGTACCACACTTCTCGATCCATCAAACTTGGTTAATGGAGTCCAGTAAAGCACTTACAAGCAACATATTATAGACTGTCTATAAAAACTTTATTATGGGAATAGCTAATTAATGTTTTTTAATGTAAGATGTTCAAACATTTCAAAAATAAATACTGGACATACAACATATTATAGACTTTGTCTATAAAAACTTTACTATGGGAGTAGCTAGTTAATGTTTTTTCAATGTAATATGTTCAAACATTTCAAAAATAAATACTGGACACTTGCAATAACTAGATTGGGTTTTCCCTCTTTCTTCATGTATTTGAAAAAAAACCAATTGTACTATAAAATTTATATTCTAATTAATAATTTTTTTTACCTTAATTGGTATACTTAGACTTTATCCAATACAATATTTTCTCTTGTTGGCTCTAAAATAGTGCCAACCACATATCATAATATATAGTATTGAATAATGAATATTTCTTTAAATGTTAGATGATTATATTTATATTATAAAAAGGAATCTAGGCTTAACCAATCAACATAATCCAAAGTAATAATTGATAGTTAACAATGTCCAAAACATGTAGAAACTTGTGGGCTCATAATAATCCCATAAAATGAAGGGAAAAAGTGAAGTGCCTAAGTACCTATTGTGCTATATACTTGACAAAAATGTCCTAAGGCATACAATAGACAATACATATAAAGGGAAGAAAATAAAATAGAGTATGACCTAATTTTCCATGTTGTTGCTCGTAGATATGTTATTGATTATTTTTCTAGTCAATATTCTAAAGATTATTAGGGGTAGTGTCATCATCCACAAGTACAATATTACAATGACTATAGGAGCTAATACGTCTTCATGGTATTAGAGGTTTCACCTAATTCCTAGACATTTCCAGTTCTCGTTGTCTCTTGAAGTTGAGCAAAACCCCCCATGTTCTAGCCACCCATTATCAAGATTAAGAATTACTAAGTTATTATGCCAATACATAAATTTGTTATAGTAACAAACACATTGACTGTTATGTCATTAAATAGCTTTCCAGGTCACTTTAAAATGGCGACAATCTCTTACTAATATGGTAATTCAACATATGCACAATATATGCTTGATCAAATTATAAATAAAATGGTTAATACTTTCAACATACAAATAATGCCATTAGATAAATTAATAGGTAAGAAATATTAATACAAATTACAAATTATAATAATAAAATAATGTAAAGAATCTAAGTTTAAGCATAGGAAGATATGCTTCAACTTAATATAAATTTGATTTTATATAGCTTATAATGACAATATTGTAAAAAAAATGGTGAATATATAGATTGAAATGAGTGAATTAAGTAATTTTTAGGTTTTTCATTTTTTGAAAACTCAATCTTGTTGAAGTTCTAAATTCTAGATCCGTACTCGACAATACATATAAAGGGAAGAAAATAAAATAGAGTATGACCTATTTTTCCATGTTGTTGCTTGTGTTTATGTTACTAATTGTTTTTCTAGTCAATATTCTAAATATGATTAGGGGTAGTGTCCTCATCCACAGGTTCAATATTACAGTGACTATATGAGCTAATAATTTTTCATGGTATTAGAGGTTTCAGCCAATTCCTAGGCATTTCCAGTTCTTTTTGTTTCTTGAAGTTGAGAAAAAATCCCCATGTTCTAGCCACCTATTATCAAGATTGGGAATTAATAAGTTACTATGCCAATACATAAATTTGTTATAGTAACAAACACATTGACTGCTATACCATTAAATAACTTTGTAGGTCACTCTAAAATGGAGACAATCTCTTACTAATATGGTAATTCAACACATGCACAATATATGCTTTATCAAATTATAAATAAAATGGTTAATAATTTCAACATACAAATAATGCCATTAGATAACTTAATAGGTAAGAAATTTCTTGCAACATCTATTGTTCATGAGATGAGGTAAACATTGATCAACTCAAATATTAATACAAATTAAAAATTTATAATAATAAAATAATGTAAGGAATGTAAGTTTAATATTAGGAAGATATGCTTCAACTTTATATAAATTTGATTTTATATAGCTTATATTGATAATATTATAAAAAAATGGTGAATATAAAGATTGAAATGAGTGAATTAAGTAATTTTTTGGTTTTTCATTTTTTGAAAAATCAATCTTGTTGAGGTTCTAAATTCTAGATCCCTTGTATAATTCCAAATTTAATGAAATATGTGTTCATAGCTGAGTGCACGACTAAGAATTGTTGAACCCTTCCTTCTAAGAAATATAACAACATTTATTGTGGACGTAGCTTCCCATCCGGCGGAGTGAACCACGTTATATCTTGTGTTATGCGACTGAATGTTTGTGTGATTGCATTTATGTTTAACTGTTTCTGTAGATGAATGCCTTGGTATTACCTTGCAGTCTGTTATGTTGAGACTTTTTATATGCATTAGCCATCAGGGAGAGTATGGAATGATATGATTAAGTCTACATGAGTAGGTGAATGGTTAGTAGTTTGTATTGCTTCTGAGAACAGTTCATTTATTATTTGCTTAAGTCTGGAGGAAGTTACTTAAGAGTTTTCGCAAATACAGTCAGTGCATGTGTATCAGTTACTTCGCAGTTGAGGGTTATGATTAAAAATAGTAATAGCTGAGTGTATGTATGAAGGTTAAGTGTTAAGACTACTTTAGTGCACTGCTGAGTGGATGAGTGATACTCAGTGTTGTGCCTTGAGTAGGTTGCAAGTAAGTAAACATTGAGTCGAACTGTAATGTTCGCAGTTCCAGAAGGAAGTCCACATTAAGAGAAGAAGTAGTGGTGCGGACTGCAGCGCTGTCTATCACCACACAGTTCGACCCTCACAGTGCATAGACGGTGCACTACTGCGTCTTCGTCACACTCATCAACTCATCACTCACTGTGGACATCTAAGTCCGTTGTGCCCCATTATTACACCTCCGGTGAGACCTTCGCCTGCTCGCAGGTTGTTTCCGAAAGGACCGGTGCAAAGGGGGTTTTGTTGGTTTAACGTAACCGCGCAGACTCTGGGTCTTCATAAAACGTCTGGTCAGCATAAGTATAGCCAAAAAGATATAACTCAAATTTGCACCCGGATCTCTTAAAACAAAAATAGACTTACCTTGTAGCATACCTTCAACTTCCACCATGGATATTTGATGGTCTACTTGATGATTCTCCAATGCTGCATAAATTCTGGGCATCTCCCTCACTACATCTCCAACTGTCGGTTCTGCTTGTACTGTGTGAATATTGTTGATGGTTTTTGTGTTGCGTGGGCAATCTGATCTCTTGTGTGGTCGGCCACATTCATAGCATTTGATAGGTCCTTTCTGCTCATCATATCTATTGTTGTTGTTGCTGTGATTATTGTTTTTAGGTACATTTCTTATAGCAGAAAAGTTCTGAGGTGCATTACCCCTGTAAGCATTACTCTTTGGAAAATTTATGTTATGAAAATTCTTCTTGAAACTTCCAGAATTTTGATTAAAATTTTTCTTTTTATAATCAAACTAATTTGTTTTGCTACCCTTCCAGCTAGTTGTTCCTTCTCTTTTTCTATTTTGATCAAAACAGAAATTTTCCTTTCTCATACCTTCCTCCAGTGTTGTAGGATTGTCATATTCTATTCTGTCTTTTATATGGAATGGAAAACAGCTGAGAAACCTTTGTACCTTTGGCTTCTCTTCAACCATGTACGGTAAATATCTTAGTAGACTGAGGAATTTGCTGCACAATTCCTTCATGCTCATGGTGCCCAACTTCAGATCATAAAACTCCTTCGATTTGTCCCCATAATACTATTCTGACAAAAAAAATTTCTTGAACAACTTCTTAAACATACTCCATGCTACGTCTTTCTCCTTTAAACTCTTGATTCTTTTTAGATCCTACCACCATATATCTACTTTGCCTATCAGATTACAAATAGCCATCTTGGATTTCAGTTGAGAAGAGTAGTCATATATATTAAAGTACTTCTTCATTCCGGACAGCCAAGCTTCTGCTGTCTAACCCTTCTCATTTTTGCCATTAAAAGTGGGTGGCTTAATCTTCTTAAATTCTCTAGTAATTTGTTCGTGATGCTTTTTCTTTCTCCTTGTTGAACAGAAATCACTATCACTGTTGTCCTGATTAGAGTGATAACGACTTTGACGTTAAACAGAGGATGAATAACTAGTACTTTTATCTTTTCTTGATTTCTTCTGCTTATGTCCATGAGTCATTATAGCAGAATCAGATTTGACTTATGATTTTCTGCCCCTTTCCTCATTCTGATAATTATCAATTAAAATCTGATTTAATGTATCCTGCGCCTTTAGAATGCATTCATTTTCTTCTTTGAATGTTTTCATATCAGAATTCAAGTCTTTTATGGTACGTAGAAATTTAGAAGAATTGCTATTCAACTCAACATAGAAACCTTCAGGATTTTCATTAATACTAGGTTTATGATGAGGTGATTTTTCCTTTGCTGATTCTTCCCGTAACGACATACCTGTAAAACAATTTGTCAAACTGTACAAACAAAATTAAAATAAAAAGTTAGTAAACAACTTTTCAGATTTTATTTTCTGTGTTGCGCGCATGAGCCTAATCAAGCCTAGAGTTTTAACTGCACTCTGATACCACATGTAACACCCCAAAAATCTAAAAAAAAATTAAAACTTTTCAACATGACAATAAATGTTTATTCTAACAGTGCGGAAGTAGAAATGCATTAATTAAGTTTGTACAACTTTATAATAAAGCATATCATCTTTAAATCAATGGAAGTATTTAAGATGAAAAGAAATTACTCTCATGTTAATGATGAAGTTTCACACAACTGAGTTTTTACTAAAAGACGATGTTTAAAATGCAAAGAAAGAATTCTTGGTTGTTTCTAATTTTACTAGGGTAAAAGCATAGTAAAGTGTATCACTATGCAGCAAGATAATTTACGCTGTTATTATAAATTTATTCAAAATATCTATTATAAAATATAAAAAATGTATTTTAAAAAAATATTAAAAATAATTTTAACAATCACTTCAATATTATTTTTGTATTGAACTAAAAAACTATTGATTTTGAATTATTAAAAGGATAGTTTTTTGGGTCGCGCTTTTACGTACAAATAATTTTTTATTTATATTAATAATTCAATAATAATTAAAATATATCATCAAATAATATTTAAAAATATGTACAACAATCTTAAAAGTGTCTATAAAAGACTTGTTCAAAAAAATTGTAAGTAAACATATAAATGAAGATAGATATGCGGGGTCACGATTTTGTTAGTACTTATGAGATGCTGAAATAACAGTAAATGGCCTTTAAAGAAAATGAAATAAATAAGATAAAAGTAAATTTTTTTATTTGCAAAAAAATACCATATAAAAGCTCATTAACAATGAAAACTTTTGTTTCATTACACCATTATCTAATTCTCAATGGATTTGTAGATTTATGAACACATATTTTTAGTTCATAAGTTCATTGCTGCAAAAGGGTAAAAAGTGAGACACATTAACATGCTTTTACCCACTACTTTTATTGATGATGAAGGGGTTCTTCGGATGCCCCAAGGATTACTTAGCATACATACTAAAGCATATGAAACTGTTCTTGTTGCAGATAACAGGTAAAGTATTTAATTACAGCCCGTGACCGATAGTTTTCAGTACTTCTAAGTAGAACATTTTGGAAGATAAAATGCACAGGTACTCCAATGGTGAGAACTGTACTTATGAGTTTGATTATCCATGCTATGGCTAAACTTAGACAATAATTGACTATTCTGCAAAGAAATCGAACTCTGTAATGATTACCAACTCTACATGCAAAAGCATCTTTGAGTGGCAAAATAATGTATTAAATAGTAATAGTATTGTGTGTGCATTTCTTTTGAAACGTATGTAAAAATCTATCTTTCTCCTTCATAGTGACATTGTAGAAATTTTGTGTATAGATATGTTAACACTATGCTCGAGAGCTAAGCTTCTACGGTAATGATAATGATTGGTTTATTAACATACTTGTTATTTCACCAAACATTAACACATAAACAAATTTGCTTAGATTAATTCTATGATCTAATTGCAAATACATTTTGGAATATTAACCAACTTTTACAAATATATATAAACCAAACTATGCGGTGTTTTGTGTGCATAAGTATGAACTTATGTAATACCATGTGAATTGAATTGCTAAGCAATAAGTGAACCCTACCTTTCGTGATACTTTATGCAATATGTTTTTGATATGCAAATAGTGGATAATATGCAATAACGCGAGTGATATGTAGACCTAATGCTATACTAACCCTATTAGTATGATAAAGTGACGAGAGGTGCTATACAACTTACCAATATAACGTTTTACTATGATCGAGTGTATGACTTGGATGTTAATGTGTACAGGATGGTGGACAAGAAATACGCTGCATACAGTAATGAATGCATGGGATCATTGTGGTAATGGAATTCCACTGTGGATGGTACTATGTGTTCGATCACGTGACCAACTGCATTAAAAATACAAACTTGTGCTGAAGTGTCAACCTACCGGTTCACTGGTTGATGAGCTGGCTCCAACGTGGCTCAAACGTGGCAATTGCAATGAATGTTATAATTAATAAGGTAGCTTGACTTCATTGTTTCGTGAATCCCACCGGTGATCTCCACCATCGATTTGGTCCTGTAATAATGGGAAGGGTTTAACCCTACCTCCATCACATTCATACGTTTATTGTTCACTCTTGTGTTTGGTGATAGTGGCTCTGCAACATGGCTGACATGCCAAGGGTTTGTAGGTCTTTGTTTGTGCATTTGAGTTGTGAGGACTGGGTTTTGAACTCGTGACTTATGAATATTTAAGGACAGAGTTTTCCACTGCTTGAACAATGAAGAATGTCTCTGTTTGCAGCTTAGTTTTGGTCTTTGGTGTGTTTCGATCACCAGACCTGTTGAGGGTTTTTAGACTACCAATTTGATTCGAAAGGAAATCAACCCTTTTCCATGGTTGTTCCAAGTCTTGGCACTGTTTAAATTTTAGAAGTTTGGTGGCTCTGTGTGCGATTTCCTTCGGTCTCGGCATTTGAATGTATGAGTGATTCCAATTGCTGTTGCGCCGGTCTTTTGATTGTTGCTGCTATCTGCCCAACATTTGAAGGTAATGTAACTCGAATACTTCCATGCAATGTTCATACATTTTCATAATGCAATCCTTCTTTTGAAGGTTACCATTTTTAACCACCCCTTCGCCGTGCTTGCAGGTGTAGGTTTCCACGGCTCCTCCAGATCTGGATGTTGAAGGTTGGCAATAGAAATACCAATCGGTAAGCTTCGGCGGTTGCCTTGAAAACTCTGTGTAGAAGATGATGATGGTAGATTGTGTGATAATCTGTGTGTTGTGTTTTTAACACAGAGAGTTTATGCTTCGTCGAGTTAGTTTTTGCAACATGTAAGGAAATTTGGGGAGGATAAACCCTCAACCCAAAGGGCTCGAGCTCGTTGTGTTTGGATTGTAATAGTCATGTGGAAGTTCTTCTCATAGACTTGGATAATATAAAAAGTTTGTGTGTTTCATAAACGATGGTGAAGTTTACTGTAATGTATTCTTATGATAATCTCCAGGGTTAGGGTTTCGTTTCGTTTTTGGGAATGAAGAATGTGGAAAGAACATGGGTTTAACAAACCTATGTATCTTGGTTTGAAATAATGTGAAAAGTGGTTTATGTTTAAAGTTTTTGTTCCTACAGTTTAGAAAAATCGTATCTAAGGAAGGTTTTCTGTCTGTTTGTAGTTTGTCTATTTTGTAAACTTGATACTGCGTTTAGCATTTGATGCTTCTCCTATATAGGATTTTGGCATCGAGTTTGTGTCTGCTAAATCATTTTGATTTATCCTATAGTTTTTGGATTTAACTAGGTCTTGAGGATGAAACTGTAAATGTTAAAGAATTTGTAACAAATGCTGCGTTTTGAAAATGTAATTGTTATGCGGTTCTATTGACAGAAATAAAAATAAACATGATAATCTCATGTCCCTCCCATCCTACCAAGGCGATGGAGAGAACATTGATGCCAAAACTGGACATCTAGTCCCATAATCGTTAAAGCATAATACATGTAAAACAGAATACATAAAATAAAAAGAAACATGCAGATGTTCATATGTATATGTATCCATGAAAACACAGCAGGAGTAATTCCTTTACAGATTTAGCGTACATTCAACATTTCCATAACAAGCAGTGAATAAAACATTTCAAAATTTAAAACAAATAGAACACTTATCTTAAAACAAAGTAGCTCCGAGCAACTGGCTATGCAACTGCAACGTTCCACCCATCCATAGGCGAGTGTGCTCTTAAATCTTTCAGCACCACTACCACCCCCGAGTTGGGCATGATCTCCACAAGGAACCAGGGAACACCAGACTCACACATAGCCAAACATACACCAAAATGAGCCAAGCCAATGCATAATTGGGTTTATTAGGCTGCTAGGAAATGGAAAGGAAGAATGGCTAAGCTAGTGAGCTCAAGCACAGAGCCAAGGATGCCTCCACAAGATATATCTAGCTTGGCACCCACAATGCCTACACACCCCACTCAAGGAAGTATTCCCTTCACCAATGCACAGTCCCTCATGCCATACCTTCCAATCTACAGTGTCCAAGGTGTGCATAGAAGAGTATCCAGCCCTCTTGATCTTCTTGAGAGGTTATTTCCCCCCCCCACGAGGTTTATCAAGCCCAATCTATCCACTACCACTCCAAATATATTGCTTATAGGTTCAAATCAAAACAACGACACACATTACAGCAAAACCACAATTGTTGGGCATGAGAAAAATGTTTTACAGTAGGATGCATGAAATGGGGTTTCCCTGAGCTTTAGAAAAACATGGGCAAGCTCAAGAACGACATGGCAATTGGGGATTCAACGTTGGAGAGCAAAAACGTTTTTAGAAAAAAGGCCATGGGCATTTGGGGCAAAAACGACCTCCATAATAGTCCCAATTCGTGGCCCTCTTCTCCCAGCTGCCGTACCATACAAAAACGAACTTCCAGGCATGGAAAAGGCAGGATAAATGGTGAAAAACGTGAGGATAAAACCCCAACAAGCTCATACTGTGTGAGAGGATGAATGCAATGGGTGAAGAATGGATTTGGGGACCATTTCGTGGGTTTTTTCTTGCCCAGCAAGCCAAAATATGATTTTCCAGGTTGGTGGCTTGCCCATGCATGAAAATTGACTACCATTACTCTCCAATCCCAAGGCATTAACTGTCTCAACCAATTATTGGAAGAATTAAATGATTGGGTGCACGAGACAAAATGGGTAGTTGAGAGTTCATGGGTTTCCTCATTGGCACATGGATTGACTCCATTGGCTCAAGGGTTTGATTATTTTCCCTTTCTATTCCTTGTAAAGATCATGCCCCCATCTCTTATTGCATTGCATAGCCCGTTGTGTGTGTATTTCATTAAAATTGCGTATTTACACGATATCCGAATTTACATTGTGCATGGCTAGCACAAGAACCATAGGCATCTATCTTATTTGCCAATACATAAAACGATAAATCAATGGCGGGGTCTTGGCCTTGAGCTCCTCACCATGATTTAATAACGCTATTTACATCATTTACAATTTTAATGCCATAGGGTCAAAATCGGTATATTACATTCCCCTCCCCCTTACATTAGCACTGTCCTCAGTGCTCCTCAAAATTGAACAAAAATGGATATGCCACTCGCATGGAATCCTCCGGCTCCCATGTAGCCTCATCGGGACAGTAGTGCTTCCATTGCACCTTTACCTGTCCGATGGCTTGGTTCCGGAGCAATGTTACCTTCTTGTCTAGGATGCGCAATGGGTCGATTTGGAACTCTCCCTCGGGTTCCACCTGGATCACATCCCAATTAATCACATGGTAAGGATCATGTACATATTTCTTAACCAAAGAGACATGAAAAACATTATGAGCTTTAGTGCTAGTAGGCAATGCAAGTCTATATGCAACTGGCCCTATTTTTTCAAGCACTTCAAATGGCCCACAATATCTAGGTGATAGCTTGGCACAACCCCCAAGCTTCAAGGAACTCTTCCTTGGCCTCACTCTGAGATACACATGATCTCCAACACTAAATTCCCTATGCAATCTAAGTTTATCTGCATAGCTTTTCTGTCTATCCCGTGCTGCTTTTAAAATCTGCCTGATCTTTGCAACCTCTTGTTCCATTTCCTCAAGCAATTTCGGCCCAAGTACAATTCTGCTCACTAGATTATTCCAAGTCCCTTGTGTCCTACACCTTCTTCCATACAAAGCCTCATACAGACTTATTCCCAATGATGCTTGTTTGCCATTGCTATATGAAAACTCTACCAAGTGTAGATAATCCTCCGACTTGGATGGTTTGTCCATAAAGTACATATGAAGCATGTCTTCAAGCACCTAATTTACTCTTTCTGTTTTCTCGTCTATTTGAGGATGGTATGCGGTACTAAATTTCAACTGTGTACCCAAATCTGCAAAGAGACCTTCCCAAAAATTTGAAGTGAACTTGGTATCCCTGTCAGAAATTATTGCCTTAGGCAACCCATGTAATCTGAAAATTTCCTTCATGAAAATATTTGCAATGACATCGGCGTTGTGCGTGGACTTAACCGGTATAAAATGTGCTTCCTTTTTCAACTTGTCCACCACAACCATGATGGAATCATGTTGTGTTGTAGTCATTGGCAATCCTATAATAAAATCCATGGAAATTACTTCCCACTTCCATTCTGGAATTGGCACTGGGTGCAATAAACCTGTTGGGTGTTGGTGTTCAACCTTCACTTACTAACATTTCATGCACCTAGAAATGTATTCAATGATGTCCTTATTCATCCCTGGCCAGAAATAATATTTTCTTGCTGTAGCAATTGTTTTCTGATATCCTGGGTGACCAGAGTATGGAGCTTTATGGATTTCATCCATAACAATCCTTCTCAAAACTGTCGCATTTGGAATATAGACTCTATTCTTATAAGTAAGAAGTCCATCTTCTTCTGAATGATAGCCTTTATACTTCTTTTCAAGGTCTTGCTGCTGCAATTTATCCTTTATCTGCACATACACTTCATCTTCAACCATATGGTTAACAATCTGCTGCCTCAAATCTGGTTGGCAAGTACTAAGCGCTACTACATGCATTTCATGTACCTTCCTACTGAGTGCATCAGCCACCTTGTTTTCTTTCCCTTTTATGTGTTTGATCTCAAAATCAAATTCACACAAAAATTCCAACCATCTAGCTTGCCTAGCATTCAAATTTGGCTGATCGAATAAGTATTTCAGACCATAATGATCTGTCCTTAGCTCAAATTTCCTACCCATTACGTAATGCCTCCACATCTTTAAAGCATGTACTATGGCTGCAAGTTCCAAATCATGAGTAGCATAGTTCTTCTCATGCTCCTTCAACTTTCTCGACTCATAGCATACCACGTGGTTGTCTTGCATAAGAACTCCTCCGAGTCCTTGATTGCATGCATCGGTACATACCACGAAGTCTTTTTCTAGGTCTGCAATTTTCAAAATCGGTGCACTCATAAGAAGATTCTTCAACCGTTGGAAGCTTTCCTCGCACCTTGGTGACCATTCAAACTTTACCCCCTTCCTTTGAAAAGAAGTGATCAGGTTTGCGACCTTGGAGAATCCTTCTATAAACCTCCTGTAGTAACCGGCAAGGCCCATAAAATATCTCTCATCTGTCACATTTCTTGGAGTTGGCCAATTCATAATGTCTTCGATCTTCTTAGGGTCTACAAATATTCCTTCGTCTGAGATGATGTGACCCAAATAATGTATTCTATCTTTATAAAAGTCACATTTTCGCAACTTTGCATAGAACCTATGCTCCCTTAGTAATTGCAATGTCATTCTCAAATGTTCTTCGTGCTCCTCTTCATTCTTAGAATAGATGAGAATGTCATCTAGAAACACAAGAAAAAACTTGTCCAAATATTTGCTAAAAACATTATTCATGAGACACATGAATGTAGCTGGTGCATTTGTGAGACCAAATGGTACCACCACAAACTCATAGTGTCCATACCTTGTTCTAAAGGTTGTCTTATGAATATCTTCCTCTTTGATTCTTACCTGATGGTAACCAGATCTCAAGTCAATCTTTGAAAATACCTTTTCTCCTCTCATTTGATCAAAAAGGTTATCAATTCGGGGCAATGGGTATTTGTTATTCATCGTGACTTTTTTCAACTATCGGTAGACAATACATAACCTGAGTGTTCCATCTTTCTTTTTCACAAATAGAATAAGTGTTCCCCACGGGGACACACTTGGCCTGATATATTTCTTTTCGAACAACTCTTGCAATTGCATTTTCAATTCTAGCAATTTCAGTGCACTAATCCTGTAGGGTGTCTTAGACACTGGTGTAGCTCCTGGCACAAGTTCAATTGTAAAATCAATGTCTCTCTTAGGAGGAAGTCCCAGAATCTCATCAGGAAAAACATCCCTGAATTCCTGCAATACATGATAGTCCTCCAATTTAAGAGTTTCATTCTCTGCTGCCTATAAAACATGTTCCGCATACAATTGAAAACCCTTTCTACAGAACTTTCTCAGCTACATCGCTGAAACCTGTATAACCAAAATCACCTTTGGAATGCCTTTTACAACCCTTGGGTTTCCTTCTTCATCCATGCATTCAAAAGTCTTGTTGTAGCAATCAAGTTTAACCTTGTGTGCTTCTAACCAATCCATCCCTATGAGAATATCATAGGAACCAAGTGGAAAAATATTTAGATTTGCATAAGTGAATAGCCCATCCATCTCAAATGGACATTTCTCTACAATTTCAGTAACTTTTCTCTTAGTTCTAGTGGCTAGTTGAACTAACCAAGATTTACTATGCTTTAATTTCTTAAAAGCACAAATCTCAACAATTCTAGGAGTGACATAACTCTGAGTAGATCCAGGATCAATCAATATAGAAACAGATTGCTTAGCAATCTTACCTTCAACTTAAACCATAGTTGATTGATGATCTACCTGGCGGTCGTATAGTGCTGCATAGATCCTAGGGATTGTCCTCGTTACTTAACCCACAGTTTCAGCTCCTTGGATGTTGTGAACTTGATTTGCATTCTCATTCCGATGTGGACAGTTCCTGAGAATGTGGTCTCCTCCACAACCCCAACATTGAAGTGGTTCTCTTGGCCCCTTTGGATCTCTTGGCTTGTCTCCCATCATCCTAGTTGGCTTAGTCACAACCTGTGATGGCTGCATTTGCTGATTTCTGTTATGAGGAGGTTTGAAACCTTTCTTCCTTTGGTCAAACTTCTCATTTTTCTTGTCCTTCCATGCCTTATGAAAATCAGGTTTTCTTTTGTTTTTATCGTTGCAATACTTGGCCTTCCTTATCGCCTCCTCCAGAGTTCGGGGTTCATCAAACTCAATCCTATCTTTATACGATTGGGGCAGTCCACTTAGGAAATGCTGAATTTTCACTTTATCATCTCAAATATAACTGACATACCTCAGTAGCTCCAAGAACTTGTTTGCATATTCCTCCATGGTCAATTGTCCTAATCTCAGCTCATGGAACTCTTTGATCTTATCATCATAGTACCTATCAGAGAGGTACTTTTGCTTGACGTATTTCTTGAACTGCTTCCACACAATCTTTCTTTCATTGATCTTCCTCACTTTCCTGATGTGCTCCCACCATATAGATGCTCTTCCATTCAAGCTAAAAATGGTTACCCTTGCATTCATATTTCCAGAGTAGTCTTGGACTTGGAAATACTTTCTCATCCCAAGAAGCCAAGCTTCAGCTTCTTGACCAGACTTTATTCTCCATCAAATGTGGGAGGTTTTGCCTTTTTAAACTCCCCATGTGAATCATTCTTGTAATGCCTCTTTCTCTTGTTCTTGCGAGATGAAGAACTTGAACCTTCAAGGGATTATTCAGAGTCGGATGATCCACTAGAAGAGATTTCTGGAGCATATGTTCTATCTCTAGAAACTCTCCTTGAGTTACTGGCCCTCTTGCGGGAATTCCTCCTGGAACTGTTCCCACTCCTTTCTGGATTTGATGTCTGTTGCCCAGAATTTATTTGCCTTTGGATGTCTGTCAAACTTTGCAGCATGGTTGCATTCAAGTGATTTTGCTCTTCTTGGGCTTTAATCATCCTTTCATTATCTTCTCTACAGCTTTGCAACTCCACCCTCAGGCTTCTCATGGTGGCTGCAATACCTGCGGGAGTCTCTTGATTTCTTCTCCCATTGGACTCTGTTTTAGCATTCTCAACCTGTATGTTCTCCCCCATGGCATCTGTCTCAGGCTCATAGGGATCCTGTGCATCATCCATGATGTGATTTTCTTGGTCCAACTGAGACCCAAAACTTTCCAACTGCACTATCTAGAATGTTGCCTACGGTTATGACTCTACAAAATGTGTTTATAAACATAATTGTTAGCTGCATTATATTCTCAGGAATTCATAAATTAATTTCATGCATGTGGGAAAATATTACATTGACAATTTGTCAAATATTAGAATTTTCTCATAATCAATGACATATGAGGGAGGAATGACGACGGTCAAGGGGGCTTGCCCCCTTGTGGCTTCCCTGCGCCACTGCACGGCGGCCCTCATTTTTTTTTTTTTTTTTTTGTAAATCCTTCAATTTCGTGCAATCTGGTGCATGAGTTTCATCGTGATTTTTCTCTTTTTTGGCACCTGAAAATCTTGCTGAAAAACTACAGAAATCCTCTGTTTCGGCCGACTTAGAAATTCTCTTCCGTAACTGCGGAAAAACTTGCTGAGTTTCTTCCGGAACTGCGGAAAAACTTGCTGAGTTTCTTCCGCCTATGCGGTGAGAACTCACCATTTCTTTCTGCGAGATTTTCCCCTCTTTTTTGGCGAACTTGTTGAATCTCTACCGAATCGCTACGGAGCAACTCGTGAAGTTCTTCCGCCAACTTCGGTGAGAACTCATGAGTTCGTTCCGCTACAGGCTTAGAAATTTTTTCGAAAATGCTTAGAAAATTTCAAATTTTTCTTTCCTTCAGGCATGCTCACTGCTCAATAGGAGGTGGTCTTACGTCTACCATTTGTCCAACTTGGCCCATTTAATCTTGATGCTGTAACCGGTGGTGATCATGAAGGGCTCTTCCCTTTGTAACTGTGATTAGATTTGGCCCATAGAGGCCCAATGCTGTAACCATCGCTCTGATACCAAACTATCATGTCCCTCCCATCCTACCAAGGCAATGGAGAGAACACTGATGCCAAAATTGGACATCTAGTCCCATAATCGTTAAAGCATAATACATGTAAAATAGAATACATAAAATAAAAAGAAACATGCAGATGTTCATATGTATATGTATCCATGAAAACACAACAGAAGTAATTCCTTTACAGATTTAGCATACATTCAACATTTCCATAACAGGCAGTGAATAAAACATTTCAGAATTTAAAACAAATAGAACACTTATCTTAAAACAAAGTAGCTCCGAGCAACTGGCTATGAAACTACAATGTTCCACCCATCCATAGGCGAGTGTGCTCTTCAATCTTTCAGCACCACTGCCACCCCCGAGCTGGGCATGATCTCCACAAGGAACCAGGGAATAGCAGACTCACACATAGCCAAACATACACCAAAATGAGCCAAGCCAATGCATAATTGGGTTTATCAGGCTGCTAGAAAATGGAAAGGAAGAATGGCTAAGCTAGTGAGCTCAAACACAGAGCAAGGGATGCCTCCACAAGATCTATCTAGCTTGGCACCCACAATGCCTACACACCCCACTCAAGGAAGTATTCCCTTCACCAATGCACAGTCCCTCAGGCCATGCCTTCCAATCTAGAGTGTCCAAGGTGTGCATAGAAGAGTAGCCAACCCTCTTGATCTTCTTGAGAGGTTATTTTCCCCCCCCCACTAGGTTTATCAAGCCCAATCTATCCACTACCACTCCAAATCTCTTGCTTACAGGTTCAGATCAAAACAGGGACACACATAACAACAAAACCACAATTGCTGGGCATGAGAAAAACGTTTTACAGTGGGATGTATGAAATGGGGTTTCCCTGAGCTTCAGAAAAACATGGGCAAGCTCAAGAATGACATGGCAATTGGGGATTCAACCTTGGAGAGAAAAAACGTTTTTAGAAAAACGGCCATGGGAATTTGGGGCAAAAACGACCTCCATAATAGTCCCAATTCGTGGCCCTCTTCTCCCAGCTGTTGGACCATACAAAAACGAACTTCCAGGCATGGAAAAGGCAGGATAAATGGTGAAAAACGTGAGGATAAAACCCCAGCAAGCTCAGACTGCGTGAGAGGATGAATGCAATGGGTGAAGAATGGCTTTGAGAACCATTTTGTCGGTGTTTTCTTGCCCAGCAAACCAAAATACGATTTGCTAAGTTGGTGGCTTTCCCATACACGAAAATTGACTACCATACCTCTCCAATCCCAAGGCATTAACTGTCTCAACCAATTCTTGGAAGAATTAAATGATTGGGTGCATGAGACAAAATGGGTAGTGGAGAGTTCATGGGTTTCCTCATTGACACATGGATTAACTCCATTAGCTCAAGGGTTTGATTATTTTTCCTCCCTATTCCTTGTAAAGATCATGCCCCCATCTCTTGTTGCATTGCATAGCCCGTTGTGTGCATATTTCATTAAAATTGTGTATTTACATGATATCCGAATTTACATTATGCATGGCTAGCACAAGAACCATAGGCATCTATCTTATTTGCTGATACATAAAACGATAAATCAATGGCGGGGTCTTGGCCTTGAGCTCCTCACCATGATTTAATAACGCTATTTACATCATTTACAATTTTAATGCCATAGGGTCAAAATGAGGATACTACAGATAAACTAGTTTTGTTTGAGAAGTAAAACCTTAGGTCGAAAAGACTAAAATGATGAATAAATTTTTGCAGTAAAATAAATGTACTGTGATGTGTGTGGATGAAGATGAATACCAAAAGTAAGAATTTGATGATTGAAATGCAAAAGCTACAAATAATTTTTAGAAAAGTTCTATATTGAAATTGGTAAAATAATGCAGAACTCTGTTAAATGCGAGAGTATATTTTGATTCTGTATAGAAGTGAATATGTATCTATTTCTATGCATTATTTCTAAAAGAAATTAATATTAATAAACTATATGTGGAGATCTACTGTACAACTGTATGTTATAGGGAATATTTCAGATGATTTTTAGACTAAAAATTAATTTATTTCTAAACAAAACTGATGTTCATGAATGTAGAAAACATCACTGATAATTCTGGAAATAATGGTCTGTGCAGAATTTAATAAAGAAAATCACTGATACATGAAATCACAGAAAATTAACAGTAACAATAACTTAGAAATAATGGTTTTTCAGCTTCTTCGATCACATGGCTATTTTTCCTATCATACCTATCTATTTTAATCTATCTTTGTACTAGAGTACGATGCAGTTCCTATAGCATGGGGGGAAATGCAGAGACCATTTATTTCATTCATAACTTGAATCAGAAAACTAAAATATAGGTCTATGAATCAAAAAACATTCTGTAAATTAAATACTTGTAAATAAATAGAATTGACTATTTAATAGTAGATACACAAATAGAACCTGTAGACGACAATAGGGCCGATAAACACCCAAGGAGGCCTGTTCCTACCAACCTACTTCAGAAGAAGCAACTCAACTGCTGACTTCTAGTGAACCCTCGAGCTTGATTACCGATCCAATAAGTGGGTGGAAATCTGTGTAGAAGCAAGGCCCTTAAAAATTCCTTCTCCACTCAACATCAACCTCCTAAAATAACATGCCTTCTCCACTCAGCATCACACTCCAGAACCCAAACAGAGTTTTAGCAGACTCACAACATGATCAACAACATAGCATATCCCCTCATCAAATCTCTTGAGTGCAAACAACAAAACCTCAAGGTAAATTTCCTTGTTAGGAAAAGTGATGAACCTCAGTTCATAATTTGATGGCTATTATACAGACTACCTAGATCTTTCAGTGCTCAATTTGGAATAAATGAGCCTCAAGCTCCAGTCCCATCTTTCAAGGCACTAAGACAACATTCCAAGGGAGTTGTCCCATACGAACATCTAGTTAGTTGCATCATGATACTGCCACTTGTCCATTGCCTTCTACCCTAGATTCCATTCCACCTAGTGGATCAGTAACCACTCTTTCAACAGTCCCCTTAGGTGTTTGTCTCCTATTTTATTTATTAAGTAATAAAATATTGTGCAAATTACAGTCATCCTTGGACACTTGTCCAAAATAAAACTTTACAATAAAAGTTAACATAATGTTTTCAGCATAAAATGTTTTTCAGCAAAATAGGGTATGTGACAATGATGGAGATTTAGCCACCGAAGTTTCCAACTTTTATGATCACCAACTATTATAAATGTCATTAATCAGAACAGACTTCAACATCGTATTCTTTTTCCAACTCATACTTCCAGCTAAAACCCTATACTCTGTAAAAGCATGTACAACTTAGTAATCTCCACTTCAGTTTACATGAAGTTGGCCATGACACCATCCAACAAGCAAACCACTACGACAAGCATTTAAGGGAACATAAATATCAAACCTTGGTTGGAGAGCCTGCCAACATACCACTGATACGAATTTAATATCGTGGTTACAACTTTAGAAGTCTTGTTAACTAAAATGACGACGTGTAAACCTAGGTTCATTCACATGCAAGGTCGATAACCTAAGTTCATACCTTAATTATCATATTTCTAATCTGATGCATAGATTCGTACACAACGATATTTATATTGGGTCCATACCCTTAAAAGTATTGCATTATAAATACAATCATAGTATCTAGGATTATAAATTTCCTGATATAAAACATTTGCATATGTATTTAGATAGAATAATTTAAATGTAGGCATTTAAATAGAATCACAATCATTATAATGCATGTTCTATACATTGGGTATTATATAGGTGACATAGTAATGTATATGACATTATGTTTTGAATTCTTCCAAGTTAGTCCATCAAATATGTTTGGTAATTATATAAATAATTGAATCTTGTCAAGCTTATAAATAGGATAAGTTCTCTCCTTGGTCATTCACTAGTTACACATTTTTCCATAATTTGAGACATTATGCATAAGTCAAAATCAAACATGCAATGTAATGACTTTTCACATAGAGACAGTTATAAAATTTACCTGAATAATTTTTTGAAGTAGATAATCTTCTACATACTCATTTGGATAATATAATAGATCTTTAAATGTTGTTTATTTTAAACTGAAAATAATCAGAAGATCTCTATCGAAACTTTATCTCTTACCTGTTCTCTGCAAAACAGAAAAACTCATGAATGTTAGCTAGTAATAGCTAAGTAAGCGTCGAGGCTCTTCAAGGACCCCCTTCAGCACAAGAAAACAATGTTTAGTCTCTAGAAAACATCATGCATAAAATAGTACGATTCTAACTTTTTGCATGCAAATAAGTAACTTCAACATTCAACATTGTTGTGACGACAAGGACTGACGACTTTTAAAGACATTCTTCAACTAACAGCTGTTAATACATCTAATGTGATTTATGAGTAAATTAATTTGGTAGTCACTAATGATAGTTGTTATGAGTCGTTATCATTTAAGTACGCAGTTTAAAAGTTCAGTCATATTGCAGATAAACATCTTTAGCTAAAGAGCACTAGCATTTATTGCTATTTAAAAATTTTAATTTTTAGTGAATTTTAGGGATGTTACATGTGGTATCAGAGCGCAAGTTCAAATACTAGGCCTAAAGTGGCTCATGCACGCAAATGAAAATCTATAACAGAATTACAAAATTATTGATTTAATTATTTCATTTTAAGTTTCACCATTTATAATTTGAGACTTCAGGTATTGTAACATACCCTTTTTGCTGAAGAAACATTTTATGTTGAAAACATTATCTTAAGTTTTATTGTAAAGTTTTTATTGGACAAGTGTCCAAGGATGACTATAATTGCACAATATTTTATTATTAAATAAATTAAATAAGAGACAAACACCTAAGGGGATTGTTGAAAGAGTGTTTACTGACCCACTAGGTGGAATGGAATCTGAGGTAGAAGGCAATGGTCAAATGGCAGCTTCATAAGGCAACTAACTAGTTGTTGGTATGGGACAACTCCCTTGAAATGTGGTCATGGTGCCCTAAAAGATGGGACTGGAGCTTGAGGCTCATTTATTGAAAACTGCCACTAAAGACCTAGGCATTCTATATAAGAGCCATCGAATTATGAACTAGGGGTTCATCACTTTTCCTGACGAGGAAATTTACCTTGGGGTTTTGCTGTTTTTGCACCTAAGAGATTCGATGAGGGGATATGCTAGTTTTCTGAACATGGTGCAAGTCTGCATATTATACTATTGAGTGCAGAAGTCTTACTGCTGAAGGCAGAGTTATTCTACTGAGTGTTGAAGTCATAAAAAGTTGAGGCGCAAGTCTTAAAAAGGTTGCTACCTGTAAAATTTTCTTAGTGCCTTGCTTCTACACAGAGTCCATCTACCTGGTGGTTCAATAAACAAGCTCGGGGGTCCAAAGGAAGCAAGTAGTTTAGCTGCTTCTTATGGAGAAGGTTGGGAGGAACAGGCCTCCTTGTGTGTTTGTCGGTCCTATCTACATTTACAGGATCTACTCGTCTTTTCTAATTCTAAGTAGTTAAAATTTCTATCTGCAGTTACTAATTTAAGTATTTATAGGCTATCATCATTTAGATGTAGTTGTTTTAGTTTCTGGTCTAATTAGGATTCTGCATAATATTGATTAAGTAAGATGAATTGAATAAATATATTTCTTTGCATTTTTTCCCATGCTATCTTTCTGCATCGTACTCTAGTACATAGAAGGAGATTAAATAGACGAATGATGGGAAAAATGCCAAGTGATTAAATAGTTTAAACACTGTGAAGTTTTCCTAACAACTATCTACTGAAATATAATTTAGGTACGTCTAGATTCAAGAATGTTTACAATATATCGTATCACAGGTACAATGAGTATTTCTTGCATAAAAGCAGAAGTACTTATCTTATTCCTTTAAGGAACCTAAGATTTCCTTTCGTTATTTAATACCTCATAAAAGATAAATTCTATGTTCTTCTCTTATCATTCGTTTCAGTAATTAAATGTTTAAAGTTCACTGTATCTTCTTTCACCAGTTTTCATTGGAAAAATAACAGCTGCAAAATATTTATTTCCTAAGTACATAGTAATGTTATCTAGTTCTGCTAGCAAGTATAAATATTTACGAGGAACGAAACTCTTTCAATTACAAACAATGTATGAATATTTAGCACTATTTTTCATCCACAGAATTCATATCATTTATGTTTGATTTAAAACTATAGTTATTTCCATTTAAATCTAGCGTAAGATTAGAAACCCTAGATTGTTGTCTCATCGCGTTCTTTATTTTTCGCAACTGTTAACAAAGAACTATTATGTTAACCAAATAGAGTTTTACATCTAAACCTTAAAACATCGTGACTGGTTTGTAAACTTGCAATGAGCAAACCCTAGTAGTTTCAACACCTACTTTTCAGGTTGAAAGTTTAGCTAAGACCCATTACCATCATCTTCAATAGAACAAGAAAATAATTACGAGTTCATTACACAGCTGCAAACAAAATATTTGATTCTTGGCTCTCGGCCATCACTTAAATCGACAGACAAGGACACCAAGTAAAGTTTTCAACATCATAAGCTGTAGTCACAAAACATTCATCTTATACGTCCCTTAAGACCAAATAGTGAGTATCATGGCATCAACTCGAGACAATAGTACCAAGTATCTATTGAAAACTATTAACGGAAAAACCACATGTTAGGGTTGGATCACTTACCACAAGGTTAAAACCTTTGGCTCTCAAACTATGCTTTTAAAACACAACATGTAACAACCCTAATTTTCAGAGTCAGAGAATTTGGTTAAAATTTCAAACTTTTACATAATGAACTTTTAATAACAAGATAAAGATATACTAAATCCCTTCTTAAGAATAAATCTGATTAATCATCCATCAAAATCAGTCAAGATCTATTGAGCTTCTAGGATAAATATTCTGAATAACAATTACTTTTCATTTCATAACTTTTTTTAAATAACTATATGAGTCAACTAATTCATTTAACATACTCATATTAATTCGTAATTTTATATCTCCAAAAATCACTTCATAAAGTTCTAAAAAAATAATAAACATAGATACACTTAAACCAAGGAACTCACGGTCAACATATTACAATTCCTCCATTATCCTTTCTTTTATTAAATCACCATTCTTTCTTTTAGTATAATTGTTAAGATCCCATTTGATTTACCACTTTTCCCGAAACATTTAAATATAAATGCAAGGATCATAAATCGAATCTATCTAGCATTTTTCCAGCTTTAAAACAATTAACTTAACTCTTAATCAACATTTAAACAACATTAGCGACTTTTATCTTGCACCTCTTTAACCATTAATGATGGACTTAATTGTGCTTTGACAAAACTTAAATATATATGTAGGAATCATCATATGACTAAATATGACTAACTTTTACCATCATCACTTGACAAATCATACATTTACACAGGAACAATGGAACCATCATAAAGATACACGAGACATAGACTTATATAGGTGGTTCACCCCCTCTGGGCTACGTCCTCAAGAAAAGTGACCTCTGTTCCATTATTCAAAAATATTCTTACATCATGCAACACTGTTGCTACAATACTCATCTTTTACTTTCTCAAATCCTCTCGCTTGAGTATTTCAAGGCAATCAACTCCACAGAGTTCTTTTCATAGCTTAGTTTCTCGTTATTATAACACAATCATAATAAAAATTACTAAAACTATATAGAGTAATAAACACCAATAACTTACTTAACTTACTAGGAGAGCTACGGGGATCGGGCATCTATAATGCCATCCCTTCCCAATTGCTATACATATAGAGGAGTGTAGTGCCCCTAGACTATTGTAGACATTGAGGGCACCTGTTGAGTGACCCGACTGACTTAAACGTTAATAAAATAACCCTTTGATTTTATTTTTGAGTATGAGTATATGAACAACAGGTGCAAATGAATAATCACATGTGTTTAACGATTAACTATGATTATGGAAAACATGCTTAAGAATGTTGCTTAACGACTAGCGATATGGTTGAATATATGATGAGAACGAAGAAAGTAATTATCAACGAAATGCATATTTAATTAGATGAATGAGCAATGTTTGAGTAAACTATAAATGTTTAACAGTAGCATATTTATGAATCAGATGATGATTATTGAGGACAGTACTACTAATAATTTTGTTTGTGAGAAGTGTGTGTAGAAACAGGTGAAACGATTCACCGATGGACACACAAAGGAATATGAAGGGTTGTAGAGTATGGGTAAATCACACACAGGGAGAGCGACGACAATGTCAACTTCCGACAGAATACCATGCTAAGCAGATAAGCACTGATCCACTTGCTCAAGAGGAAAGCATGAGGGCGTACAAAGTGGGCCACAATGGAGCTAGTCACGTACGAGTTGGGGGGCGCTCAGTGAGAATGGACTCACACCTCAACGCCATTAGTCCCTAATAGCATGTAGACGAAGGATGGAAGGTAACGGTTCCTGAAATCCCTACATGAAGTTCCCACAAGTCAAAACGGATGAATGATGGGAGAAGGGCCCGACGGTACGGTACCCTGCCGAGAACAGAAAGAATGGACACAAGGACCCAACGATGCGGTACCTTGCCGAGGAATGAAAACTGTGGATAACTGGACCTAACGGAGTGTTGCCATGTTAGGAAAAGAAACTAAAAGAATGGGGAAGCCAAACGGTGCGACACCGGGGTCCTAGTGAATTTTGATTATTAAACTTAACTGCATAAAAACATGTAAGATTACACCTAGATCATTACCTAGAAAATGCATAAGAATACTTAAAACTTTTGCTCTTAGATGATTATTTTGTCTTTTTAATAATATTGTTTGATTTAGGCATTTGCACATGAGTTATTTTATTTAGAGCATTTAAATATTATAAACCATTGTTTAGGAGCAAAAGAAATAGAATCCTAAGCTTGGACACCTAGTCAACAAAAATCTAGGAGATAAATAAAATATCTGGGGGGCAGACATGAGCAAAACTAGGGATATTGGTGCATCTCCTAGAAAAGCTAACACTTGGATGGGTGAGTGTTTTTATTTATAATTTAAAAATAAATAAATAATTATGCATGAAGCAACATGTGTCGCATGATATTTTCCTTTATAAGGAAGACTTTGGGAAGAGAAAAGGGACCCAGAAGCTGGATGATTGTCGTAATTCCTGAATTGCCTCAAGACTTGCTGCTAAAGGGTTTGGCGGGAAATCCTGGTGGGGGGGGGAACCCAAGATGGATTTCTGAAATACGTGTGTGAACTCTACGGCCCGACTAGCTCGGGGGTCTGGAAGGAAGAAGAATACTTCCAGAGTGGTTGGGTGGCTAACTGAGGTGTTCTTCAGTGACCGTGGTGATCGGCGACAGATTTGGAGCTGCGGCAACGAGGAGATTCACCTTCCGATTGGAGCTGCCACTATTTCAGGTTCATATATTTTTTTGATTTTTATGCATTTATAATTATGTTGATTGAGTTCGTGAAACGAATATTTTTGTAAAGTTCTGAAGTTATTTTATTTTATACAATGAGAACTAAAGAGAGTTGAATTCCTGTTGCAATGACCGAACTTTAGCTAAATGTAGACATTTTTTTTATTTGAAACAGTGAGATCTGCCATTATTTCATACTTGAATTATTATTTCATTTTTTTTGTTTTAATTCGAACATTCGCTCCCTTCCGAATTCGATTTTCTGAGAATACATCTGTATTATTCCTACATGAATAATAGGGAGTTATGTTGGAATTTCACTGCACATCGGGATCAAAACCGACTCTATATTCTTCTATTACAGTGTTCGGTACATTCATGTGCAGAACGACCCCTAGAAATAGATCTCCCATGTTTAAATAATTTTATGCTACAGCGATCAAATTTCTTTATTATAGATCGTCTTTCACTTATTTTACTAGGGTATAGTGTAAATTACAAATCGATCCTTATCAATTTCTTTGAGGTCAGTTTCTTTACACATAGCGATCATCTCTTTGATTGTACCGTGGATAATTGTTAGTATACAGAACAAAGGTGTTGATTTTACAGTGGTCAATTTGAATACTTGCGGATCCACTCTTGAACTCAGAAATTGATTTTATTACATGGGTCGATACTCGAATCAAAAGTCTAATTTATTGTGTAAATCAACTCCTGAAACTAATTACCTATGTTCATCTTCACTTTTTCATTGGTCAATGTTGGTGTGAATACCCAGAACCAGTCACTCGTGCATATGTTTCCTATTTATTTTTGGTAGGGAATGCTCTGTATTACATAGTTGTAAATTTTGGTGATCCCCTAGTTTTAGTAGTTGCTTTATTTGATAGTTTGCTTAAGCCAAAAGCCATTCAAGCTACGATATTTATCTAAAGCTCGTTGCAATGGATCAATGCGATTATATCTCAGTTGAGTATGTGGGTTATGAAATTATCTTATCTCTGTTTCTTGCTATTCTCCTTCTGAATTCAAGCAATCGGACTTCCATTGTATTCTAAACCCTGTGAGAGATCTGGAAGGATACGCCAAGATCAATCTCTATTCATACATTTATTTATACTTTTTTTTATTTGTTTTGATGTATATGTAACTTCGGGGGGTCATTAGGTTGAGTTACACAAGTCGGCCCCATAAGTAATTAGGCAGGTCAGGACAAGTATAAATAGAGATCGAGATTCTCTATTTTGATCATCTCATTACTCACTCTTCTATCACTCGGAAAGTGGCGCACATTGAAGGAGGAGGATCAAGCTGCTAGTAGGGGTCTATCGATTGTAATTGGGTTGTACTTGGTTGTACTTTGGCTCTATCTATCTCTAAGGAAGTTGTTGGGTTTTTCACCTTATGGTTTTCCCCACGGAAACTCTGTGTGTTCTGTGTCTCATGCTTTTGATTCTTATGATGCTTTACATGCTTGATATGATTGTTATGCATTGATATACTGTACATGTTATTCTCTCAGTAAAGATCCTATAGCATATTGAATTAATACTTAAAGTCTAACATGGAATCAGAGCTGGCCTGAGAAGAAGACACTGTGTAGTATCGGAAACTAGGGTTTCTTGTTTATTGGGTTTCTCTCCATAGATTTTGGAAAAGTAGTATAGTAGATTGACTCTACTCATCAAGATGAATCTATCTATCCAATCAGAATTGAATTCTGAGCTATTTCAGTTTTGGCCCTAAAAATTAGGGTTTCCACAAAAATAGAAATTTCTGGAATCTGAAGACATATCTGAAAGCTCCTTGGAACAATCGAAGTTTAGAGCTTTGGATTGAGATTTTTGGCTGGGTATATCTCCGAGAAACTCAAACCCTAATTCAGGTTTCTCCTTAGTGAATGCGGGAAGACTAAAGGACATTTCTGAAGGGTGAAACATTGCGGATCTGAATTTCTGAATATACCAGGATGATCAGTTCATCAAGGCACATCTTTCTATCCTTTCAAAAAGTTGGAATTCAAAGTTTGAAATTTTAGGGTTTCTCTGACAAACCCTTATCTGGCACCAAATCTAATTTTCAGCTAAGTAAGTGGTAAGACCTAAATCTTTTCTATTTCCATTTGAAGTACTCTTTAAAGATGTCTCACCACACCAAGCTTGAGGATAAGCTTGAAGGGGCTGATAACTTCCAAGCATGGAAGTATAGGTTTGGGATGATCCTCAAAGAAAATGAGTTAGACACTTATATAAGTAAAGAGGTCCCTATCCCAAAGGGAGAAGAGGCTAAGGCTCTTCACAAGAGGAACTTGGTTAAGGAAAAGAGGATCATTGGTGATTCTATCAAAGATCATCTCCTCCCACATGTGTCATCCCTAAAGACACCAAAAGAAATGTTTGATTCCTTGACTAAGTTGTTTGAAGGAAAGAACATAAATCAGAAGATGACCATGAGGAATCAATTGAAGAATATCAAGATCCAGAATGCAAAAACTATGCAGTCATATTTCTACAGGGTCTCACAGATAAAAGAACAACTTGAAGCTGTAGGTGAAGATATAGAAAATGGTGAAGTGGTGATGACCACTCTTAATGGCCTTCCTAGGTCATGGGATTCTTTCATCGAAGGGATTTGTGCTAGGAAGAAACTTATCTCTTTCAATAGACTGTGGGAAGAATGCTCACAGGAAGAAGCTTGAATTGTAGCTCAAGAAGAGAAGATGGGAAATGAAGACCAAGCACTCATAGCTCGCTCCAAAATACATGGTGACAAGAAAGCTCACCATCATGGCAAGAGAGAAAAACATCATCATCAGAATCAAAGAGGTAGTCCTAGACATCGAAGGGACATGTCCCATGTCCGTTGCTATACATGTGATGAAAAGGGACACTATGCTAGAGATTGTCCCAGAAGCAAGAAAGAGGGTCCTACCAATAAGAAGAACTTCAAAAGAAAACATCATGCACATGCTGTTGAAGATGATGAACCTCCCAGGAAGAGGGCTAGAGAAGATAGAAGAAGAATATGTTTTGATTTCTGCTCCCACTGGAACCATTACTCATGGAAGTAATGATTGGCTTATAGATAGTGGGGCTTCTAAACATATGACAGGATTCAAGGAATCCTTTATGAACCTTTCTGAACATGAATCACCTCACAAGGTGAAGCTTGGAGATGACTACCAGTATCCTATAAAAGGGAGTGGTGAAATCTCATATAAACTAGACTCTTGAACGTCTATGAAGATGAAAGATGTACTCTATGTTCCAGGTCTAAAGAAGAATCTACTCTCCATATCTGCCTTGGATGCAAAAGGAATGAGGGTTGCATTTATAGATGGCCAAGTCCTAATGTGGCCAAAGGGTAAGACTATAGATGATGCAGTTGTGATTGGGGAGCAAGAGGGAGGATTACACAAGCTAAGGGGCCGACTAGAACAAGCCATGGTCCATGAATCAGTAGAGCCAAGTGAACTTTGGCACAGAAGGCTTGCACACATGCATTACAAAACATTACCAATTGCAAGCAAAGCGGTAGAAGGTCTTCCTAAAATCTCGACAAAACATGAAGGAATTTGCAAAGGTTGTGCAAAGGGAAAGAATACAAAGAAGACATTTCCAAGAAGTCAAAGCAAGGAAAAAAGAATCTTGGAGATTATCCACTCTGATGTATGCGGTCCTATGTCATCTAGCTGCTTGAGTGGGTATGTATATTATGTCTGCTTTATTGACGATTTCTCTAGGAAAACTTGGATATACTTCTTGAAGAACAAAGATGAAGTATTTAACAATTTCAAGGAATTCAAAGCCTTGATGAAAAACCAAACTGACATGAAGATCAAGATCTTCAGATCTGACAATGGCGGAGAATTTACTTCAGGATACTTCAAGAAGTTATGCAGTGATTTGGGGATTAAGAGGGAGTTGACTACTCCTTACAATCCACAATAGAATGGGGTTGCCGAGAGGAAGAATAGAACAATTATGGAAGCAGCTAGGGCAATGCTTCATGACCAAGACTTACCTATGCACTTATGGGCTGAAGCAGCAAGGACAGTTGTATATGTGCAGAACAGAACACCCCATAAGATACTTGACAACAAAACACCAGAAGAAGTGTTCACTGGTAAGAAACTAGAAGTGAGCCATCTCAGAATATTTGGTTGTCCAGTCTACACTCACATCCCAAAAGAGAAAATGGCAAAGCTAGATCCTTCAGGAAAGAAGGGTGTATTTGTGGGTTACAGTGAAAGCTCTAAATCTTATACAATCTACTTCCCTGGATTCAAGAAGATTGACATCAGTAGAGATGTAACATTTGATGAAAGTTCAGCTTACCACAAATCAAGAAAGACACCTGCTGAAGACAGTGAAGAACCCAGAATATCCAGAACACAAGACACCACTATGAATGAAGCAGTTCCTGAAGAAGATCGATAGATGGAAGATCCACAAGAACATGTGGATCTACCTTGTGAGAAGAATCCTCACAAGAGGAAACCAACATCGGTTAGAGAGCTCATCCAAGATGCAGAGAGATTTGGCATTCTAGAAGAAGAACACAAAGAAAGGAAAAGGACAAGGTCACATACTAGTTATGTTGCTTTGCTCTGTGACATTATGGATAAAGACCCTTCCAGTTATGAATAAGCAGCGGAAAAGAAAGAATGGAAGGATGCTATGATCAAATAATATCAGTCAATTATGAAGAATGATGTTTGGGATGTGGTCCCAAGACCAGATGCAAAGTCTGTGGTGACTTCCAAATGGATCTATAAGATCAAACATGCTGCACATGGTAGCATCAAGAAATACAAAGCTAGTTTTGTAGCTCGTGGCTTCTCCCAGAAAGAAGCGATTGATTATGAAGAGACATTTGCTCCTGTGGCCAGATACACTTCCATTTGATCAGTACTTGCTCTGGTTGTAGTGATGAAATGGAAGGTACACCAGATGGATGTCAAGACAACTTTCTTGAATGGTGTAGTTGAAGAAGAAGTGTATGTGGAGCAGCCACTAGGGTTTGAGACACATGATAGAGGAACACATGTGTGCAAACTGAAGAAAGTCCTGTACGGTTTGAAACAGGCACCCAAGACCTGGTATGGCAGGATAGATGGCTTCCTATCTAGTTTGGTCTTTACCAAGAGTAAAGCAGATTCCAACCTTTACTACAAGGTTGAGGAGGGAAATCTAGTGATACTACTATTGTATGTGGATGACCCGTTTCTGACAGGTGAGGATAGACTAATTGCCGATACGAAGAGGAAGTTAGCTGCCGAGTTTGAGATGAAGGACTTGGGTATGACGCACTATTTTCTTGGAATGGAGGTGTGGCAGAGTGCAGATGGAATCTTCCTTGGGAAAGGGAAGTATGCAGTAGAGATCCTAAAGCTGTTCGGGATGATGGACTGCAATTTCATGGCCACACCTATGGCATCAAACCTGAAGCTTCTGTGTGATGCTTCATCTGAGCCAGTTGATGCTACGATGTATCGTCAGATGATTGGGTCTTTGATGTACCTAACGAATACGAGGCCAGACATTTTCTTTGCTGTGAACACATTGAGCCAGTTCCTGACGGATCCAAGAAGTGTTCACCTGATAGCTGCAAAGCATGTTCTAAGGTACCTAAAGGGTACAGTGGATTATGGGCTCAAGTATGAGGTGAATCAAAAGTTTAACCTGGAGGGTTATGTTGATTTGGATTGGGGCGGTAGTGCCATTGATCAGAAGAGCACTTCGGGGTGCTCCTTCAGTATGGGATCAGGTGTGATCTCTTGGTTTAGCAGGAATCAATCATGTGTGGCACTGAGTATAGCTGAAGCAGACTATGTCACAACTTGTTCAGCTAGTTGTGAGGTAGTATGGATTAGGAAGCTACTGTCTTATTTGTTTGATCTCCATTTGAGTGCTACTTGTATATATTGTGACAACCAGAGTTGTGTGAAGTTGTCAGAGAACCCAGTGTTCCATGACAAGTCGAAGCACATCGAGATCAAGTTCCACTATATCAGGGATATGGTGCAAAGAGGAGTAGTGAAGCTCCTATATGTTGCGACGGATGAGCATATAGACGATGTGTTGACGAAGCCGCTTGCCAGAGTGAAGTTTGAATACTTCAAAGGGAGACTTGGTGTACTTCAGATCGAGATGCCTTCCAGAGGGAAGTGATGAGTCCAGAGACATAGATGCACACTGGGCCATTCTTACATGGTATTAGGTTGGTCCTCCCATGGTAAGATGTAAGGGCCAAGCCATTCTTACATAGTGGTAGGTTGGTCCTTTTATGGTAAGATGTAAGGGCTGTGCCATTCTCACATAGTGGTAGGTTGGTCCTCCCATGCTGAGATGTAAGGGCTGGGCCATTCTCACATGGTGGTAGGTTGGTCCTCCCATGGTGAGTTGTAAGTGTTGATAGGATTTTCTGACATGGTGGTAGGTTGGTCCTCCCATGGTCGTTGATGTAATTTCCGAGCCATTCTGACATGGTGGTAGGTTGGTCCTCCCATGGTCATGATATAAGTGTTGTGCCATTCCGACATGGTGATTGGTTGGTCCTCCCATGGTCGTTGATGTAAGTGTTGTGCCATTTTGACAAGGTGGTAGGTTGGTCCTCCCATGGTCATTGATGTAAGTGCTGTGATCCTTTCCCAGTTGGTAGTAGGTTGGTCCTCCCATGCTGGTGAGTGTAAGTGCTGTGTGTGTGCATCTGGGTTGTGCTCCATGGACTATGTGTTGATCTGAAGACATTGATGTGACAGTTTGGTACATAGGTTTTGCAGAGGCATATAATCAGTCCTGAGATGCTCTTGCAGGTTTTGCAGTGGCAGTGTAATCAGTCCTGATAGATCTTGCAGGTTTTGTAGAGGCATATAATCAGTCCTGAGATGCTCTTGCAGGTTTTGCAGTGGCAGTGTAATCAGTCCTGAGAGATCTTCCAGGTTTTTTAGAGGCAGTGTAATCAGTCCTGAGGTGTACCTACTTGATGGTTTGCTCGCTGAGATGATGATGATCAGGATGATCATGTGATGATATAAATCAATTATATGTATGGTGAGTATCAGGTGGATACTCTATGGTCGTGGACAGGTTGTGCAGTGGCATGTAAAAGATCCTAGGAGATTCGAGAGGTTGAGCTATGTGCTTGTAAAAGGACTGGGATGCTCTTGTGAGGTTTTGCAGACGCACGTGATTAGTCTTGAGGTTTCCATTGTATGACCAGTGATGATGAAGACCTACAGGTGGTGAGCCTACATCCAACATGAAAAAGGGATGGCTCTGTAGAACTTCCTATGACAAGTAGATTTAGAGATTGGACGAGATAGCAGCAGCTGTGATGACGATGATGACTCGATGACGATGATCTAGAAGAAGACTTGTGCCCGATGATTTGTGTAGAGAAATGCTTTCCTACTTAAGAGGGAGTGTTGATGTATATGTAACTTTGGAATGTATTTTCATATATATATTTATTGCACCCCTATAGAGATGTGTTATACCTCTATACAGAAGTGTCGTCATTTGTATTGACAAGTGTCGCAAGTGGATTAACTTGCCGATGGGTTATTAGACTACCTGATGTGGGTGTCGGCCCGGATTTAATATAACTGGGGTCATTAGGCTGAGTTAGACAAGTCGGCCCCATAAGTAACTAGGCAGGTCAGGACAAGTATAAATAGAGATTAGGATTCTCTATTTTGATCATCTCATTACTCACTCTTCTCTCACTCGGAAAGTGGCGCACATTGAAGGAGGAGGATCAAGCTGCTAGTAGGGGTCTATCTATTGTACTTGGGTTGTACTTGGTTGTACTTTGGCTCTATCTATCTCTGAGGAAGTTGTGGGGTTTTTCACCTTAGGGTTTTCCCCATGGAAACTCTGTGTGTTCTGTGTCTCATGCTTTTGATTCTTATGATGCTTTACATGCTTGATATGATTGTTATGCATTGAGACACTATACATGTTATTCTCTTAGTAAAGATCCTATAGCATATTGAATTAATGCTTAAAATCTAACAATTTGTTGTGGGAACATCGTGAGCATCAAAATGAGCTCTGTTCCATTGTCTATTTATATTAACTCTGTAAAATTAATATGATGTATTTCCTGGGTCACCGATTGCCTTGCATTGACTGATTAACTATTTAAATTGAACCTCCTATCTGAGAAGATAGTTTCTGTTTTGGTTATTTAAATCATTTCACTGGATCACAAATAAAAGATATATGTATTGTGGATCTTAATTATCTATGCTATCGAATTATTCCATTGGAGCACAGGAAAATTACATTGTATACCATATTCATTCTGCATATTTAGCTTTGTTCCTTGGATCACAATAAGCGAAACCACAGAGGCACTATTCCTCCTACCAATCCACAAGAAAGAGTAGTTTCATGTCCAAACCATTCAAGCGTTGACTTAAGTTAGTCTTTATTTTTATTTTTTTTCAGCCAGTTAATTTCTGTAGTCGATTGGTAATTGGTCCAACGAGTTTCGATCTCAGACCTAGTGGTTACCTTCTATGTTAAATGTCATTGCCTCGGATTTGTTTGATACCATTTTCCCTGTCATGTAAACACTTGGTCGAATTAATTGAGTTATGACCTTGACTCTCAGTCGTTTCTTCTTTTTAATCTAACTTGACGAGTTGTTGTGCCTAGTTGAGTTTGGGTGAGCCCCATTACGTAATTTATGCTGTAATAGCCTTAACTTCATCCTTGTGTCCATGCGAAGTAAACCTGCGGTTGAAAACTAACCTCTGAGTTTATTTATTCCTCTAGTCTGATCTGTAATAAGCTGAACAAGGGAAGATCAATGGTTGCAGCGAATTCCAAGTATGAGATCCCATCTTGCCCAGCCTTGAATCCGATCACCAAGTTGATACGCGTCTTACCTGGAGAAGAAATGTGCACAAGTGTCGATTTGTGAATGCTTGGGTATCATAATTTTGTTTACATATCGAGATGTTTAGTTTCGTTGCATATAAAGTTACAATATTTTAGTGTTTATATTATCTTTTGCATGAAAACAAATCTAGATGTTGTTTAGTAATTATATAAATTAATTAATCTATATTTTGTGAATTAAGGGTGAATATGGTGTCCTGATCTTTTCCCTTGATACGTGGTGAATGTTTAGTTACTCATGAAAAATGGATATTGGTAAATCTCAATTAACCTATTGTAATTTATTAGTTTAAAAGAGATACAAATAATGTTCAATAATTCTTTAGACAAATAGAATTAACCTATTTCCTTATGTAATTTCGATAATGGTAAGTATTAAATCTTATACATTGTTGATACACCCCAATTAACAAATATCGAATAGATATTGAGTTCCATTATTCATAAGACTAGTATGTAGATGTTATATCCCTTCTTAAGGGTTGCCTTTGTCATGTAAACACTTGTTTCGTTATGTAAAGTAATCTTGGTATAGGTAGTTAATGGTTTATTAATGATATTTCCCTATCAGTTAACAAAGATGTGATTTATGCATGTAAACTTTTTAAAGTAGTTTGTGATGATTTACTCTTTTATGTAGATTACTATGTAAAGTAAATGGTGGCTCTTAATATTGTTCATTTTTGTTTATTATTATTTAATAAATGGTCATGATTGTGAGGAAGCACAAAAGTTAGATAGAGTTTTAAGTTGTATACATCTCACTTCCTCTTGTAAGTCTTGCCATTTGGTTCACTTATGGATAATCATAATATTATCACCTTATCATGAGTTTTACGTAGGTGATAGTTTACCTTGAAATATGTTTTGCTATTTTTGTTCTTAAGTATAAAAAAAAAAAAAATCGTCTGAATCGAATGGGTTCTACATTTGGTATCAGAGCAAGGTTGAACTTAGTTCGGACCTAGATAAATTCTACTTTAAATATTTTATGATGTTTTGTTGACTAATAATATTTTTTTTTTTTCACTATCACTACACACTTTGTCATGGATCAAAGGACTCACAGGGGAAGAGCCGACAGGGGACGAGGGTGAGCTGCACGCCTGCCAACCCAAACAACCCCTGTGGATAACCCTTCGAGAACCAAGGAAACCATTAACCTGCCTACGGACGAGGTTATGACAATGATGAGAAATTACCACAGAATGATAGAGACATTGATGACGCAACTTGATCGCGAGAACGTTGGTTCTCAAGTTACTGTTATGCCACAGACACCACCTCCAGTTAACATACATCGAGAATTGGAAAAGGTGAAATTTCTTTAATTTTGGGGTTCCACTAAGGGAACTGCAGCAGAGGCATGGCTGGAGAACATGGCCATGTCCTTTTCATTGAGAGACTACACATCCGACATGAAGGTACGGATGGCGATACTACAACTAAAGGGGGAAGCCCTCCTTTGGTGGAAAACCTTGCGACGTTACCTAGGTCTGGAGCTTGAAGAAATATCTTGGGAATTGTTCGATGAACATTTCTGTCAGCATTACTTATCAGATTAATTCATCGAACAACAGCTAAATGATTTCCATGCACTGAAGCAAGGACTATGGACAGTACAAGAGTATGAGATCCGTTTCATGGAGTTACTGAGATATGCACCCCATGTTTCTACGGAGAAATTAAAGGTCAATAAGTTCATCTACGGATTGAACCCAGTTATCTGGGACAAGGTTCGTATTTTGACACCTTCTACTTTGCATGATGCGGTCCAGAAAGCTCTCATAGTTGAGTAAGAGATTTCTGGAAAAATACGACAGAATAAGAACTTTACGAGTACTGACCGAGGAAGTCAACCCTCGCATGCACCCAAACATATGTATGGGAATAAGAATTTTGGAAGGAGACCTTTCAATGAAGGGTCTAACAGAGACGATAGAACACCATACCGACTGCCACCGCGGAATGATCTTGCAAAACCATTTGCAAAACTGGCACAGTTTGGATCGAGGAGAAATGATGCACCTTCTAGAAACAACACAAGAGAGGCCAAAGCTGGATGTTGGAGGTGTGGGGGACCACACTTCCAAAATGAATGTCCTTGGCAGGACCAGGGAAACCAAAGAACTCCACCACCACGACAGACTACTATGGTTGATTTAGTATGAGCGCATCACATACACGTAGTCATCAACAACCGCCAAGCTGAACACCAGTCCACCATCCTCGAGATCACTGGTAAGATACATGGTAATGTATTTTCTTTGCTTATAGACCCTGGAGCTACTGAAAGTTTTATTTCCTTAAAAGTTGTAGAAAATAAGAAAATGATGGCATTAAGTCAAGGTGATTTTGGTACTGTCGAGATGGCATCCGGTAGTGTCCAGAGTGTGGGTCTTAAGGTAGAGGACTGTGAAGTCGACCTAAGGGTATGTTCTTCTAGAATAGCCTTTTATGCTACGGAATTGGGCGCTTACGATCTAATCCTTAGAAGCACACTCGACGGTAATGGATTGGCGAAGTAAGGAACTAACTTTCATCGACGATGAAGGTTACAAGAGGATGTTAACTGGGAAGAAAAAGAAGGTTTCTTTAAGAATGATATCAGCCATGCAGCTGAAGAAGAGCATGAGGAAAGGGTGTCAACTATATGCAGTGATTGCATTGAACAAAGAAGGAGATAAGGTAGAAGTGATTAATCATCCCTTGTTCTCAGAATTCATGGATGTGTTTCCTGACACATTACCTGGCCTACAGCCACAACGTGAACTTGTTTTAACCATAGAACTGAAACCTGGAACTGAGCCTATTGCTAGAACTCCTTACCGAATGTCGATACCGGAGTTGAAGGAATTTCAAATCCAACTTCAAGAGTTGTTGGATTTAGGGTTGATCAGACCTAGTGTGTCCCCTTGGGGAGTACCTGTGATTTTTGTAAAGAAGAAGGATGGATCTTGGCGCTTGTGCATTGACTACAATCAACTGAACAAGGAAACCATAAGAAATAGGTACCCCCCTCCTAGGATAGATGACCTCTTCGACCAGATGAAGGGTGCGATCTCTAGGATAGACCTGAGGTCATGCTATCACCAGTTAAGGATCAAGGATGAAGATATCCCCAAGATAGCTTTTAAGACTAGGTTTGGACAATATGAATTTGTCGTAGTACCTTTCGGCTTAACAAATGCACCCAGTGTATTTATGAACCTGATCAACAGTGTGTTTCGTCAGCACCTTGACAAGTTTGTACAAGTGTTCTTGGACAACATTTTGATTTATTCAAGAACACCAGAAGAGCATGAGGAACACCTGAGGATAGTTTTACAGTGTTTAAGAGAAAACCATCTGTATGGGAAATTATCAAAGCGCTCATTCTTCCAGAAAGAGATGCATTAACTTGGACACATCATATCCGGTGAAGGGATAGCTGTAGAACCAGCTAAGATTGAAGCCATTTGGGATTGGACGGCACCCACCAACGTACATGAGGTATGAAGCTTTATGGGGCTCGCATGGTATTATAGACGTTTTGTGGAAGGCTTCTCTAGAGTAGCAGGACCTATTATTAAATTAGAAAAAAAGAATCGTCCTTTCATTTGGACTGAGAAATGTGAAGAGGCCTTCGCTAAGTTAAAAGAACTATTGACTACGGCACCAATATTAAGAGTTCCCGATATGGATAAAGATTTCCTAGTGTGTACGGATGCTTCAAAGGATGGTGTTGGTTGTGTATTGATGCAAGATGGGAGAGTAATTGCGTACATGTCCAGAAGACTTAGGACGCATGAAGAGAACTATGCGACCCATGATATGGAGATGACTGCAGTGATGCATGCCCTAAGGTTATGGAGACACTATCTAGTGGGGAGAAAGTTTGAGTTGAAGACTGACCATTGTGGGTTACAACACATCTTCACTCAAAGCGACCTCAATGCGAGACAAAGAAGATGGTCGGAGCTACTCGGCGAGTATGATTTCGACATTACTTATGTGAAGGGGACCTTAAACGAAGTGGCTGATGCACTTAGTCATAGACCTAGGATATTCTCCATCATACCTATGAAGACCAACTTAAGAGAAAAGATCCTGACACTACAACAGGAGGACACTTGGCATAATGAAGTAAAAGCTGAGTTGGAGAATGAGAAGATGAGGATACCCAAGTTTGAGGGGTACTCTTTGGACATGGATGGTTTATTACGGTATAACCGTCGCATATATGTCTCTGATAATGAAGAAATTCAAAGTTTGATACTATCAGAAGCTCGTAGAGTCGTTTACAGAGCACATCCCGGGATAAAGAAAATGTACGAAGATTTGAAACCCTTGTTCTTTTGGCATGGTATGAAGAGGGATGTGGTAAGTTTTGTGGCGAAGTGTTTAGAGTGCCAGATGGTAAAGGTTGAACATCGACACCTGGCTGGATTGCTGCAACCACATGCAATCCCAGAATCAAAGTGGGAAGTTATTTCTATGGATTTTATAGTTGGTTTACCCTTAACCAACAAGAGACACGACACAATTTCTGTGGTCATTGACACTCTCACCAAGAGTGCACATTTCCTACCGATTAAGAACACGTATCAAGCTCTAGAGATAGCCAAAGTTTTTATTAATGAGGTAGTGAGACTACATGGAATTTCGAAGAAGATTATTTCGGATCGAGGTTCAGTATTCACTGGAAGGTTCTGGACGAGCTTCTAACAGGCTCTTGGTACTCAACTTAACTTTAGCACTACCTACTACCGTGAGACGGACGGACAAACGGAAAGGTTAAACTAGGTGTTATAGGAAATGCTAAGAATGTATGTAATGGATCAACAAAAGAAGTGGGAAGAATACCTACCTTTGGTAGAATTCGCATACAACAACAGTTATCAGAGTTCCATTCAGATGGAACCATTTGAATTTCTCTATGGGAGACCTTGTACAACTCCCATAAGTTGGGATAGGCTGGAGGATAGGACATTACTTGGTCCTGAGATGATACAAGAGATGGAAGATCAGATGGTCACAATTCGTGCTCGATTGAGGGAAGCACAGGATCGATAGAAGGGCTATGCAGATGCGCATAAGATTGATAGGAACTACAAGATTGGGGATAGGGTATTCCTATGGGTGAAACCAAAAAAGAGTTCTATAAAGTTTGGCAAGGGAGCCAAGTTGCCACCTAGGTTTGTAGGACCCCTTAGGATTTTGGAATAGATAGGACCGGTTTCCTATCGTCTTGACTTACAGTCATCATTAGATAGAATTCATAACGTATTTCATGTTTCTGTATTACGTCACTATGTTCCCGATAATTCACATGTCATTGATTGGAGAAATGTGCAGATAATAGACGACGGGGCTGTGATGGCCGAGCCGACCCGGATTTTAGACCAGCGAACACAACAACTTAGGCACCATGTGATTGATCAAGTCGAGGTGCAGTGAGACAGCTATAGTCCAAGCTCTGCAACCTTAGAGGACGCAACTGAGATGCATCGTAGTTTTCCATTTTTACTCTGAACTTTGGGACGAAGTTTTAAATAACTAGGGGTGTATGTAGTGCCCCTAGACTATTGTAGACATTGAGGGCACCTGTTGAGTGACCCGACCGACTAAAACGTTAATAAAATAACCCTTTGATTTTATTTTTGAGTATGAGTATCTGAACAACAGGTGTATATGAATGATCACCTGTGTTTAACGATTAACTATGATTATGGAAAATACGCTTAAGAATGTTGCTTAATGACTAGCTATACGGTTGAATATATGATGAGAACAAAGAAAGTAATTATCAACGAAATGCATATTTAATTAGATGAATGAGCAATGTTTGAGTAAACTGTAAATGTTTAACAGTAGCAGATTTATGAATCAGATGATAATTATTGAGGACGGTACTACTAATAATTTTGTTTGTGAGAAGTGTGTGTAGAAGCAGGTGAAACGATTCACCGACGGACACACAAAGGAATATGAAGGGTTGTAGAGTACAGGTAAATCACACACAGGGAGAGCGACGACGATGTCAACTTCCGATGGAATACCACGCTGAGTAGATAAGCACCGATCTGCTTGCTCAAGAGGAAACCGTGAGGGCATACAAAGTGGGCCACGATGGAGCTGGTCACGTACGAGTTGGGGGGCGCGCAGTGAGAACGGACTAACTCCTCAATGCCATTAGTCCCTAATAGCGTGTAGACTGAGGATGGAAGGTAACGGTTCCTGAAATCCCTACATGAAGTTCCCGCAAGTCAAAACCGACGAATGATGGCAGAAGGGCCCGACGGTGCAGTACCCTGCCGAGAACGAAAAGAATGGATGCAAGGACCCAATTATGCAGTACCTTGCCGAGGAATGAAAACTATGGATGACTAGACCCGACGGAGTGGTGCCATGTCAGGAAAAGAAACTAAAAGAATGGGGAATCCCAACGGCGCAGCACCGGGGTCCTAGTCAATTTTGATTATTAAACTTAACTACATAAAAACATGTAAGATTACACCTAGATCATTACTTAGAAAATGCATAAGAATACTTAAAACTTTTGCTCTTAGATGATTATTTTGGCTTTTTAATAATATTGTTTGATTTAGGCATTTGCACATGAGTTATTGTATTTAGAGCATTTAAATATTATAAACCATTGTTTATGAGCAAAAGAAATTGTAGTGCCCCTAGACTATTGTAGACATTGAGGACACCTGTTGAGTGACCCGACCGATTGACACACTAGTAAAATAACCTTTTGACCTTATTTTTTTGAGTATGTGTATCTGAACTGTTGGTGTAGGTGAATGACTACATATGTTTAACGATTAGCTATGATCATGAAAAATATGGTTAAAAATGATGCTTAACGACTAGTTGTACAATTAATTATGTGATGACAACAAAGAAAGTATAGTTAGATGAA
This sequence comes from Larix kaempferi, assembly GCA_027924585.1. Classification (NCBI taxonomy): domain Eukaryota; kingdom Viridiplantae; phylum Streptophyta; class Pinopsida; order Pinales; family Pinaceae; genus Larix; species Larix kaempferi. The sequence goes on from BSBM01000423.1 coordinate 5,112,662, forward strand.
TGAGCAATGTTTGAATAAATCATAAATGTTTAACGGTAGCAGATTCAGGAATCAAATGATGATTATTGAGGACACTACTACTAATAACTTGTTGTGTGAAGTGTGTGTAGAAACAGGTGAAACAATTCATCGACGGACACACAAAGGAATATGAAGGGTCGTAGAGTATGGGTAAATCACACACAGGGAGAGCGATGACGATGTCGACTTCCAACGGAATACCACACTGGGCAGATAAGCACTGATCTGCTTGCTCAAGATGAAAGTGTGAGGGCATACAAGGTCATGTACGGACTCACTCCTCAACGCCATTAGTCCCTAATAGCGTGTAGACAGAGGATGGAAGGTTACGGTTCCTGAAATCCCTACATGAAGTTCCCGCAAGTCAAAATGGACGAATGATGGTAGAAGGGACCGACAGTGCAGTGCCCTGCCGAGAACAGAAAGAATGGACGCAAGGACCCAACGATGCGGTACCTTGCCAAGGAATGAAAACTAAGGATGACAGGACTCGACGGAGTGGTGCCATGTCAGGAAAAGAGACTAAAAGAATGGGAAATCCCAACGGCGCGGCACTAGGATCCTAGTGAATGTGATTGTTTAACTAAACTGCATGAAAACATGTAAAATTACACCTAGATCATTTCATAGAAAATGCATAAGAATACCTGAAACATTTGCTCTTATTTGATTATTTTGGCTTTTTAAATAATATTATTGAGTTAGGCATTTGCACATGAATTATTTTTTTATCTAGAGCATTTCTTCTTTTTAAAATATTATAAACCATTGTTTAGGAGCAAAGTAGAATCTTAAGCTTGGATACCTAGTTAACAAAAATCTAGGAGGTAAATAAAGTATCTGGGGGATAGACTTAACCAAACCTAGGGATATTGGTGCATCTCCTAGAAAAGCTGACACTTGGATAGGTGAGTCTTTATATTTAGAATTTAAAAATAATTAAAGAATTATGCATGAAGCGACATGTGTCGCATGAGATTTTCCTTTATAAGGAAGACATTGGGAAAGGGGAAGGGACCCAGAATCTGGACGATTGTTGTAATTTCTTAATTGCCTCTAGACTTGCTAGATAAAGGATTTGGATGGAAGTCTTGGTGGGTGGGAATCCCAAGCTAGATTTCTAAAATACACGTGTGAACTCTACGACCCGATTAGCTCGGGGGTCTGGAAGGAAGTAGAGTACTTCCAAAGTGGTTGGTTGGTTTAACCGAGGTGTCCGTTAGTGTTCCTGTTCGTCGGCGAATTGTAAAGACAGGGGAATCGGATCGAAGAACCATCAAATTCGGCTCTTCGTCAACTATAGAATCTTTCATCCGGACAGGTGAATTTTGTGTATTTAAATTCGTTTATGTTGAAGTATTCAATATCTGAGTTCTAGAGATTTATATCAATTTAATTGTTGAACGGTTTAGTGATCTAGACTTTATGGAATTACATATTTCTGCCTATTCTGTTAGATAAGTCTTTTTTTTCTTCTGTTAAACGAATTCATATCTGAGTTCTAGAAGTCGGTATCAATTTATTCTGTTGAATGTTCTAGTACCCAACCCGCATAAACGTATATTTGCTTATTGTAAATGATTTAGTAATGAAAACCGTATGGATTGCGTATTAATGATTAAATACAGACCCCATTGTTTGAATCTAATAAGATATCTATCCTCAAATATATTGTCATCATTAAGATTTGTAAACTATGATATTATCGATTTAATTTATTCTGGCCTTTAAGTTGCTTCCCTGCGCCAAACTGAAACCCGATCTTGCATCTTGGTTAATGAATGGTAATGGTCATGGGTATGAGTTATGTCCCCCAGATCTGAGCATGCACAGGTCTATATATCTGTTAGCATGCCTGTACAATCAGGGCATCCGGGTCGATCCTACTACTATTTTAATCGGTAGCGAGGATCAAAACCGAAAAGGAGGATTTATCCCCCAAGAAGGGTGATTATCCCTGGGCACTGTTGTATAAACACAAACTATATTTTTCTACAATTTATAGTATTTTCTTTGATTCTGTTTCATTAAAAATTTATGTGTACATCCCTCTACCGAGAACTAATCCAGACTCCTGTTGTCTATGTCTATTCTCTGCTCTCTGAGAATAGTTTGATCTAGATTCTTTAATAATGACACGATCGGCAACATCCTGAGTCTGTGCCTTGCCCCAAATATCGATTTTTACCACGAAATCTACTCCAATCGAACCACTCTTGTCTAAAGCTCCTCCATCTAATCTTTAGCACTAAACGGCTAGTTGGTAAATCTCCCACGTAATTTTGAAGTGCCAAGACATCCATTGAATTGGATCCTCCTATGTCGGTTAAGCTTAGACTCCATTACTATGTTATCTCTGCTTTGCGTAGTTGATGACACCTTACCATGACCTAGCAACTTTCTCAGCTACCTTGAACAGTCGGCAACTCCAGCTTGATTGTTACTGTGAACCTCTTGGAACAAGAGGCCAACTGGGGATTTTATGCCACCTGCCCCAACACCTTTAACGAACTTGTGTCTGCTTTCGAGATTCTCGGTAAGTATACGTATCTACTATAAACTTAACCATCACAGAGAAGTGGAATTGGATGGAATCCCTCTCTGCTACCTGTTGAGAGACTGTAGCCAACACTTGCTTACTCACCATAACATTTAAAACTATAAAAAAAAAATCTATCTCATGTACACATTCTGAAATGATCCTTTAGGTTATTGGATAGCTTCATTTTATTTTATGACAAGGTTGCTACCCTTCGTTCAAGGGACATATTAAATTGTTGGTGAAGTATTAAAAGGCTGAAGCATGGCCATCTCCAGAACATATTTGTTTGATAGAAGGCATGGGCCGCGAACCATGTATTTTGACCCAAAACTATACTATCGAGCTTATCCATTGCTTTTTTATAATCTGTGACCATTTGGGATTTCGGGCTTCTTCTGCTTATATATTATTTTATGCAATAAGAACTTCATTCTATTAATTATGATTCCTTCCCAAGGCAATCACTAGATCGGATTCGACCGTCATTAGATATCCTGGTGACAAGTTACAGATATCTGAATATAGTTAACCTCTGTCCAATAGAAAAATATACGTTTGGTAATAAAAGTATATTCTCCATTTAGTAAATAATGAATTCCTTCACGATTGTTAGTTTATGTATGATTGATTTTGTAAAGCTTTATTTATAAATTTTCAAACTAATATCTTTCGAAAATTTTGTAATGGTCTTATATCTAATAATGATCCATTAGAGATTATTTGTATTAAATCACTGAAAGTTTAAATTCTTATTTAAAAAATAGGGCATTGTTTAAGTTCGACATAGACAATGAAAAGAAAAGATGAGGTAGCATATGGATTATCAAATTAGATATGAAGTGTTTTTATATACTTGTGCCTTAAAAGGAAAAAGTCTTATTACGTTCAAATTCTTTATTTAAAATTTGTATTGATACAAATGAATAATAGTTACTTTATGCGTAGAGAAAATATATATTAAATTTCAAATGAATTACTTTTATTGAAGGTTACATGTGTAGTCACTTATATGTGGAATATATGAATGTTTATTTTAAAGAATGTAAATGAATTATTTACACTAGATGATAGTAGTAGAGTACGGGTAAATCACACATAGGGAGAGCAACGACGATGTCGAATTCCGATGGATAACTAAGCAGATAAGCACTCATCCACTTGCTCAAGAGGAAAGCGTGAGGGCATACAAAGTGGACCACGACGGAGCTAGTCACATACGAGTTGGGGGGCATGCAGTGAGAACAGACTCACTCCTCAAATCCATTAGTCCCTAATAGCGTGTAGACGGAGGATGGAAGGTAACGGTTCCTGAAATCCCTACATGGAGTTCCTACAAGTCAAAATGGACAAATGATGGCAGAAGGGCCTGACGGTACGACACCCTGCCGAGAATGGAAAGAATGGACGCAAGGACCCGACGATGTGGTACCTTGCCGAGGAATGAAAACTATGGATGGCTGGACCCAACAGAGTGGTGCCATGTCAAAAAAAGAAACTAAAAGAACAGGGAATCCCAACGGCACGGCACCAAGGTCCGAGTGAATTTTGATTATTAAACTTAACTGCATAAAACCATGTAAGATTACATGTAGATCATTACTTAGAAAATGCATAAGAATACTTAAAACTTTTGCTCTTAGATGATTATTTTGGCTTTTTAATAATATTGTTCAATTTAGGCATTTGCACATGAGTTATTTTATTTAGAGCATTTAAATATTATAAACCATTGTTTAGGAGCAAAAGAAATAGAATCCTAAGCTTGGACACCTAGTCAACAAAAATCTAGGAGATAAATAAAATATTTGGGGGACAAACTTGAGCAAACTTAGGGATATTTGTGCATCTCCTAGAAAAGCTGACACTTGGATGGGTGAGTGTTTTTATTTAGAATTTAAAAATAAATAAATAATTATGCATGAAGCGACATGTGTCACATGAGATTTTCCTTTATAAAGAAGACTTTGGGAAGGGGAAACGGACCCACAAGCTAGATGATTGTCGTAATTCCTTAATTGCCTCAAGACTTGCTGCTAAAGGGTTTGGCGGGAAATCCTGGTGGGGGGGGAGCCCAAATTGGATTTCTGAAATACGTGTGTGAACTCTATGGCCCGACTAGCTCAGGGGTTTGGAAGGAAGAAGAATACTTCCAGAGTGGTTGGGTGGCTAACCGAGGTGTCCTTCACTGACCGTGGTGATCGGCGACAGATTTGGAGTTGCGGCAACGAGGAGATTCACTTTCCTATCGGAGCTGCCACTGTTTCAGGTTCATATATTTTTTCGATTTTTATGCATTTATAATTCTGTTGATTGAGTTCGTGAAATGAAGATTTTTGTAAATTTCTGAAGTTATTTTATTTTATACAATGAGAACTAAAGAGAGTTGAATTCCTGTTGCAATGACGGAACTTTAGCTATATGTAGACAATATTTTTTTATTTGAAACAGTGAGATCTGCCATTATTGCAGGCTTGAATTATTATTTCATTTTTTTTTGTTTTAATTCGAACATTCGCTCCCTTCGGAATTCGATTTTCTGAGAATACATCTGTATTATTCCTACATGAATAATAGGGAGTTATGTTGGAATTTCACTACACATCGAGATCAAAACCGACTCTGTATTCTTCTCTTACAGTGTTCGGTACATTCATGTGCAAAACGACCCCTGGAAATAGATCTCCCAAGTTTAAATAATTTTATGCTACAGCGATCAAATTTCTTTATTATAGTGTAAATTACAAATCGATCCTTATCAATTTCTTTGAGGTCAGTTTCTTTACACAGATCGATCATCTCTTTGATTGTACCGTGGATAAATTGTTAGTATACAGATCAAAGGTGTTGATTTTACAGTGGTCAATTTGAAGACTTGCGGATCCACTCTTGAACTCAGAAATCGATTTTATTACATGGGTCGATACTCGAATCATAAGTCTAATTTATTGTGTAAATCAACTTCTGAAACTAATTACCTGTGTTGATCTTCCCTTTTTCGTTGGTCAATGTCGGTGTGAATACCCAGAACCAGTCACTCATGCGTATGTTTCCTAATTGTTTTTGGTAGGGAATGCGCTGTATTACAGCGCTGTAAATTTTGGTGATCCCCTAGTTTTAGTAGTTGTTTTATTTGATAGTTTTCTTAAGCCAAAAGCCATTCAAGCTATTATCTTTATCTAAAGCTCGCTGAAATGGATCAATGCGATTATATCTCAGTTGAGTATGTGGGTTTTGAAATTATCTTATCTCTGTTTATTGCTATTCTCCTTCTGAATTCAAGCAGTCAGACTTCCATCGTATTCTAAACCCCGTGAGAGATCTCGAAGGATACGCCGAGATCAATCTATGTTCATACATTTATTTATACTTTTTTTATTTGTTGTGGGAACGTTGTGAGCATCAAATCGAGCTCTGTTCCATTGTCTATTTATATTAACTCTGTAAAATTAATATGATGTATTTCCTGGGTCACCGAATGCCTTGCATTGACTGATTAAGTATTTAAATTGAACCTCCTTTCTGAGAAGATAGTTTCTGTTTTGGTTATTTAAATCATTTCACTAGATCACAAATAAAAGATATATGTATTGTAGATCTTAATTATCTATGTTATCGAATTATTCCATTGGAGCACAGGAAAATTACATTGTATGCCGTATTCATTCGGGATATTTAGCTTTGTTCCTGGGATCACAATAAGTGAAACCACAGAGGCACTATTCCTCCTACCAATTCACAAGAAAGAGTAGTTTCATGTCCAAGCCATTCAAAAGTTGAGTTAAGTTAGTTTTTTTTTGTTCAGCCAGTTAATGTCTGTAGTCGATTGGTAATTGCTCCAACGAGTTTCGATCTCAGACCTGTCGTTACCTTCTGTGTTGAATGTCATTGCCTCAGATATGTTTGATACCGTTTTCCCTGTCATGTAAACACTTGGTCGAATTTAATCGAGTTATGACCTTTACTGTCACTCGTTTCTTCTTTTTAATCTAACTTGACGAGTTGTTGCACCTAGTTGATTTTGGGTGAGCCCCATTCCGTAATTTATGCTGTAATAACCTTAACTTCATCCTTGTGTCCATGCGAAGTAAACCTGCGGTTGAAAACTAACATCTGAGTTTATTTATTCCTCTAGTCTGATCCGTAATAAGTTGAACAAGGGAAGATCAATGGTTGCGGCGAATTCCAAGTATGAGATCCCATCTTTCCCAGCCTCGGATCCGATCGCCAGGAAATGTGCACAAGTGTCGATTTGTGAATGCTTGGGTATCATAATTTTGTTTACATATCGAGATGTCTAGTTTCATTGCATATAAAATTACAATATTTTAGTCTTTATATTATCTTTTGCATGAAAACGAATCTAGATGTTGTTTAGTAATTATATAAATTAATTAATGTATATTTTATGAATTAAGGGTGAATATGGTGTCCTGATCTTTTCCCTTGATACGTGGTGAATGTTTAGTTACTCATGAAAAATGGATATTTGTAAATGTCAATTAACCTATTGTTATTTATTAGTTAAAAAGAGATACGAATAACGTTCAATAATTGTTTAGACAAATAGAATTAACCTATTTCCTTATGTAATTTCGATAATGGTAAGTATTAAATCTTATACATTGTTGATACACCCCAATTAACAAATAAGGAATAGATATTGAGTTCCATTATTCATAAGACTAGTATGTAGATGTTATATCCCTTCTTAAGGATCGCCTTTGTCGTGTAAACACTTGTTTCGTTATGTAAAGTAATCTTGGTATAGGTAGTTAATGGTTTATTAATGATATTTCCGTATCAGTTAACAAAGATGTGATTTATGCATGTAAACTTTTTAAAGTAGTTTGTGATGATTTACTCTTTTATGTAGATTACTATGTAAACTAAATGGTGGCTCTTAATATTGTTAATTTTTGTTCATTATTATTTACTACATGATGGTCATGATTGTGAGGAAGCACAGAAGTTAGATAGAGTTAAGTTGTATACATCTCACTTCCTAAGTTAGATAGAGTTAAGTTGTATACATCTCACTTCCTCTTGTAAGTCTTGCCATTTGGTTCACTTATGGATAATCATAATATTATCACCTTATCATGAGTTTTACATAGATACTTTACCTTGACATACGTTTGGCTAGTTTTGTTCTTAAGTATAAAAATAAAAATAATAAAATCGTCTGAATCGAACGGGTTCTACAAGGAGTTTGAAATTCCCAATCTCTAAACAATAAATAACAAAACAGCTTATCAACATAATAAATAGGTGCAAGAATTAAACAAAGGACTCAACTCTTCGCTATCCTCTAATACGTCTACGCGTCCGTCAAAGTATATGTATAATTTATAATATAAAAATATGCATCTCTAGTTTTTCCAGGGATCCAACTTAACCAAAGTAAAGTATAAGAGAGGAACCCACCTGTCATAACCTACCGAGATCTTTCGGGACACTATTCATTTTCTGACATAGTTAATCATCAAATGATTATAGCTACCGCCTGTCTCCACACAAGCTTATACATTCCGGGTGCTAATTTATCAGGGACATAGATCAAACTTCAGCATTGTAAGGATACATAAGGAACATCTATATGATCCTGAGGGCGCTATTCAAAATTTGTGACAGAGATCAATCAACAGAAATAAAAATGTTCGCTATCTCTTCTATATCCTATCATTTACATCCAGTAAAGCAAAAAAAATAGGTTGAAGGAAGATCTTCGTTTTGAACATACCCCAACCTCAAATATTTTAGACTACTATTATGCAATTCGGGACAGGGCTAGTCATTCTAGATGAAGAATAAGCAGTGTCATTTTACACATGATTTCAACACACCACCAAGATTCTGAACAAGAACAGAGATCCAGAACAAACAGATCTACATTATAATTCGACCCGTAACCACAAATTTCGGTCAGCATGAAGGTCAGGTATCTGCGACTTCATCTAAATGTAGACAAAAATAACAAAATGGATATCTAGCAAATTTTTTGTCTCGCACCTGAACAGAAATCAATCAATACTAAAAAATACTTAATCAACCGATACCTTCAAGGATATCCCCTTCAACGAGCAACTAAGACTCCACTACACAGAGATCTCCATCTTTTCACACGAACGGATCAACGTTTCACTCGGCAATTAATATCAAAATCATTCAAAGTTCTAGGTTATATTCACACAAACATGGATGCGTTTTCTTCCTACTTTCCCAAGCATCGGTGGAAACGATATAAATAAAATCATCCTACTCAGAACAATGGGATCAGACCTGTTCTAGGGTCATCCTTTCCAAACTAATCATAGAAGTAAAAGTGTGCAGTCAACTCATTGGTTTGGAATCAAACTCTCTATTGGAGCCGTCCTTTGTTCTAGATTTATATATGTACAGGGTTTCGAAAGGCAAGACTCACCTTTAAGTCGGTCGAGAGTTACCAAATAATGATCAAAGGATTTTCCAGCTAGATTGGCCGTGAGAGCTTGGTTGCAGAAGTAACTTCTCATCTAGTCACACCCAGCACTGAGTGCATGCGTTTTCGTCTACTTATAGTCATTCAGCCCTCCATTTAATCCCGATCTTCTTCCCCAAAAAACCCCTGCGAGTTTCCATCTATATTCTCATAAGAACCGATGCTAAGATTGTGTAAATCGAACAAAGGCAGATTAAAAAAAATATAATCTAACTCCCGGATGATCCACTCCTTTTCCAATGCTTTTGCAAAACCCCCGTCCTAGATGCAGGGGTCGCATTCTTATTATGGAGAACACCCACATCTCTTCATGCCGTGACCCCCCCCCCTGACTTCTTATCTCTCAGTTTTTTCCTTTGGGAGTCCATCCACGTTGGCGAGGGTTTTTGGCCACATGGAAATTGAGTTTCCATCCTTATAGTAGAAATGCCAAGTGTGGCTTTAGAAGGAACAAGTGTCAAACCATAGAGTTGGCGCTTTATGAGACAGACCTACCAAAACAAAACTCTTATAAGGAGGCTCGACACTCAAGGCCGCCATTCTCATTCTTGAGAGAATGTCACCGGATTGTCAAATATTTTCTATTTCATCCTTTAATAAATGAAAACTTCCTTTTTATAAACTTCAAGTATAATATATAAATATACCTTTATGATTTTCGTTGAGCAATCAAAGGTTAAGCGACTCCTCCCCCTACGCATCCATTTTCTCCAATATAAGTTGTGGTTTTAAATGGCACACATCATAGTATTAACCACAAGGTCAATATATTCAATTTCTTTAATTTAAACTTCCCTTGTATTAAAATATACCATTCTAATTAATAAAAGCTTCCTAATAATGAATCCCCTTTCTTTTGATTCATATATATATATATATGAATATATATATGCTAAATCTCTGTCACATATATACAATTTTCATTTTTATTAAATTTACTTCGCCTTTATAATTAGCTACAGTTTTCCCTCATTCAAATAATAATACTTAAGAAAAAACGCTCGTAAGACCACTTCTCGATAATAGTAATTAGTGTCCCAAGATACTTATAAAATCCTGGTACTCTCTTACTTAGGGTCTTTTGAAAGAGCATTCACTAAAAGCTTACTTTAAAGCTCATGGGCGACTTATTAATCTTTTCACCTTTTAAAGTGATGTTGGCATCGTCTTCCTAATGTCTAAAGTTAATATTAATTTCATATTTATAAGTAGTTGACTTATGTCGAATAGCGAGAAATATGACTCGTTTTTCTTTAAGTCCCCAAGGTCCCGTGATGGCATTTATTCATCATAAGTTAGATTCTCAAGGCTTCACCAACCTCTAACCTAATCCCTTAGTGAAATCATTTCCCTATCGTTTTAGTTGCATCAAAACCTTCAGCCCCCTAGTACATAATCGATCATTACAACAAGGAAGTAAACAACATGTACCAGGTTTACCAGTGGGGCCTTGGCCTTGAGCTCCTCACCAAAAACCATTTACTTAGTTACATTTATATTTTACAATTAATAGGGGAGAAAAGGAGGATGTTACACAACAGTTGAAAAATGATAACTTCATTTTCACATAAACTGGAGCATCGCTCACAGATTCAAACACACAAACACCAAAACGTATGTAAACACAATCTGTTTAATTACCAAAGACAGTCGAGGGATAAAACCTCCTCTTTAATTACTTCTTTTACAACTCCCTACGGTGAAAAACAAATACACAGGCTTAATGCCAAATGGGTCGAGGATTCCATCCTCCCCGAGTTGCCAATCAACTCACAAGTATTTCGACGGTGACCACTTCTCAGAGCTCAAGGAAAAACATGAAGTCTCGCCGAGAACACATGAAGGCCCATTAGTCATCTAACTGAAGCATCAAGTTAACCACCGAGGCTTACCATTCTTTTTGCAGCTTCTAGTTATCGAAACCTAAGCTTGGAAGCTGTTGGATGAAGGAACCTGCCATTTAAACAAAGGTATGGCCAAAATAAGAATTATGAAAGAAGTGTTACATGTCGATTATCAATAACTGTAAACTCTTAACATTTTGAAGGAGACAAGGTTCGAACCGAGAACGTTAGCTTTTATTTTATCTTTGGAGTAAAACGCCACAGCCACTTCAAAAAAAACTGTATCCCACACCTCTCACCAAGTACAACAAAGGATGGAAGAACCACTTGAAAAACTATCACTTAATAAACGAGGAAAGCCGAGTATTGAATTCAACATACACGTAGAACTGTCACCCACCCTGGAACCTTTGCAACTTCAACTGATACTGTAAAACCCTCACAGAGTATCAACCCTTTAAGCCATCACCAAGTTCCAGTTAAACATCAACAGGTCACGGTATCGAACCGTGGAAACCGCAAACCCTGCTAACGAAACTGTAGGGTCTCTCATCTTGAGCAAGTGAATTTTTTTTTTTTTGACACTCACCCTAAGTGTAAAATCCATCGGATACAAAAAAGACTATCTATACCTATATTTTATTCGTAAACACCTTCGACATAACGCAGAACCTCACGACTAGATAAGTATCTAAACCCACCACCAGGTGTAAGCATTCTTTCACTTAAATAATCAATGCATAGATACCCCATTGTATCTATAAAACTTATTCACTAACAATTTCCTTTTTTTTTACCTAAAATGTATAACATATTGTATAATTTCCTAGTGGTATAATCATGCTATATATGTATATATGGACCTTCAATATATATATATATATATATATATATATATATATGTATATTCAAATATATATATAAATGCTTGCTATGCAGGACGGTATGTGACTAAACCCTTTTATGATTAATCCATTTTTCCCAAACTCTCTCTAAGCATGAATACATAAGACTAATCCCCTCTTTCATTTTACACTCTTATGCATAAGTACCTATAGCTAACATATAATTATATCTATACTAAACATAGATACACATTATGCTACAATTCCATCTCTTATAAAAAATACACAATTAAAGATGTACTATTGACTTCCACTATTGACATTGAACAATTTATAATCCACTATCAATTCAAAAAGGGTAATTATCACCATGTTATGGTCTACCTTTCAACATGATATTTTAATTATATAGTACAAAATTTACTTTATTACTAAATCAGTCTTGTAACCACATTCTCAATCTCATAATCATAACTTGCCTTATCTGCATTTCAACATTTATGATGTAAGGATATCAAGGAACAGATCCAAATGTCATGTCTTCTTAATTAATTAATTGAAACAATAGAAATATTCAAGGGTGTAAAGTTAAAACTCTAATTCCCTAAAAGACATGTCACATATATTCTAAAATGATTATGGAGAAATTTTATAACATAAAATTTATACTAGCTATCTTTTCAATGTAAAGCATCACCAACTTTGCCTATACTTTTCTAATATTAAAAATGAGCATATATATATGCATATCACCAACTTTGCGCATACTTTTCTAATATAAAAAATGAGCACATAGATATGCATACTTACAAATTTAAGCATCAAATTTCATATATGTTTCCTAATACAATCTGAGCACCTACATTTAATACAAACTGACCACCTATATTTATTGCATTTTCTACCTATCTTATAAATATATGTCCCCTTTTTCTTGTATAACTTGATCCAATATATTCTTGATAGGCTAAAATATGATAACATGTGTCGAACACAATTCCTAACATCTATACACTTAACCTTGTAGGAATTTGCTTGGTTCTGCAATGTTCCCAATTATTTCTTTTGACCTAAACTTCAATACTCTTCTTAGCATTATGATTTAATAAAACTATAGATATAACTCAAGTAATGTTTAAAGGACATATAGTTTACAATGATGGCTACAATTTAAATATGCAGTATCTCTTCTTAAACAAGATCACGCCGAAGTTTTATAAAAGGAGATTCCAATTATTTTAAAGGATGGATAAGTGTTTTCCTCAATTGATTTCATTAATAATAATTTAAACTTAAAGACCAATCTATAATACTAACATTTTTCTGAAATGCCAATGTATCTTCGACTTAGACATACAGCGATTTAGAGGGCAAATTCACAGTCTCACTACAAATTTCAGAAGTCAAATAAGTTTTCGAAAACAAAGTACAAATCCTTTAAATGTCAAAGTTGCAATTCATGAAATTAAACTTTTCTAAAAACGTCAATGTATACAAGACTCAAGGTTTAATACTTACATTTCATACTACGAATTCTAGAAGACCAATAAATTTCAATAATGCAGAGAAATTTTAAATATCAGATTTGGAATTCATAAAAATTGTGTACGAGACTTCAAGGTTTAAAACTTACATTTCACCGATTTATCGGAGGTTAACTCAAAGGTATCTCCCACTCAGACCTGTACGTTTGGGTAGTTTGCAATTAACCACTTAAATTCTAGAACCCAGAGTCTTAAACTAACAATACCCGTGATTCTGAATGGGATTTCATACGGTGTTCTCCCTTAAACCTAGGCGTTGGGCAATTTGAAAGTTTAAATAATTCAACCCCAAAACAGAGTTGTTTAAAAAGAATGAGCAGAGACTGAATAGCCACGATTTTTCGGCATGGGATTACTGAGATTAGAAATAATTTACATCGAGTTATGCATGGGTATCTCCCATTAAACCTGGGAATTTGGGCGGTTTTGAATTCAAAAACTTACCTCCGTGATCCTATTTGGAGAATCACAAGTGATCGCCTAAATAGATCTAGACGCTTTGGCTTCATGCATTTGGAATATATGAAAATGAACCAGAATCTTAAATAATAAAACGCATAGTTGTAAAAGATAATGCACAGTCATACAAGTATTTTGATCTCCAGGTTTACTGACATTCAACTTATGGATACGATCTTGGCATGCAATAACTGGATAGTTCGCAGAGTTAGAAAATGTTTTGATCTCATAATCTATTATTTTACAAAGATCTTCGACATTCTTTCTGAATTGAGAACATTTATATTTTAAAATCGAAATAGATGCATATTATAAGATTTGGAAAAACGCCTTTCAATTCTTCAGACAAAATACACAGAAATCCAGAATTAGACGGATTAGGGATCGGATTTTTTTTTAAGTATAAATATAATCATAGTAATTCTAATTTAAATGCTCACCCAGCAATTTCACATGAATCGGGTTGCATGCATCTAACAGAGGTTTTAAACTAATGATAACAAATCAGAATCTGGTTTTAGAATTATATGGATATACATACAACATTCTATAAAATACCCAATTAGACAGAGTTAAATAATGGCAGGCAGTTTCGTCCGTATCCAATGGATTCAACTTCCTTATCTTAATACACAAAATATATATTATAAAAGCACAAGAAATACAAAGTTTTCATACACAGAAACTGGATCTATTTTCAATAATGTTTTTTTAAAACCATGCTAGAATATCCATTTCAATACAGTAAAAAAGAAGACAAAACTTGAAGAACTTTGAACCTGATTAAATTGTCGAAATTGAGATGGGTGGGTCATTTGCAACAGTGGTTGATTCAACTGTTCGATCCGATCCAATTGGCAAAGATACTGACAATCCCTTGGTTGACCTCCCTTCCCTATCGGGGTTACTCTCCTTCACCCCGAACCCTCTAGCAAATGGGGTCGTGAGAACACACAAGTAAGCTTCCCGACGGGATCTCCCAATCCCCGGTCTATCTAATCCCAACTCCCAAGAATCATAACATAATCCGAGATTATCATGCCCATCTAGCATTAGGAAGCAAGAGATGTCTTTCTCTCCTTCTTCTCCCTCATTATATAGCAAGAGTTTGTGTGCCATGTGTCTGTCCATGCACATATTTAGTTTAATTTTAATAATTAATTTCAATTATTCTCAATTACAAGTGTCTCATTATCTTTAGTGTGCCCCTAATTCCCTAAATCAGTGGGAGTTAAGTGTAGTAGAGTCTTACTTATGTTTTGGTTCTCAGTTAGTTTACTTAATCTTAGTAAACTAATTACTTTCAATCATTTATTATTATTATTTTTTTTTTTTAAATATTAAAAAAAAAAAATTATAAAAGAAAAGGAAATGTTTCTTTTATTTAGGGAAATCTAATCTATTTAAAATTTAAAAAGATTAAATAGATAGTAAAAGATTTTAAATATTTCTCCTACTTAACTTCCAATCTATTACTTTCTGATAAATTTTTCAATCTAAAGTTTAAACTTTAATAACATATTCTTTTATATTATACATTCTTTTTCTAAAGTAGAATTTATTTACAGTAAAACTTTACTTCTAGTTTAACTTTTGGGTTTTCTTCTTTTCAAGGAGTAGGAAAATAAAATAAATAAAATAACCTAACATTGTTTTTATTTTATTTTTTCCTTTTTCATTTCAATCTTTCTTCTTTTTTCATAGCAATAGAAACAAATAAAATAATGTATATTATTTTATTGTAATTACCCTTTAATTTAAAGTTACTTAAATTTATCTTGTTAGTAAAATTTCAATTCCCATACTTGTTAAATATCATCATCCTGTTCTTGTCCAGGTACCTCTTCGGCGGGCCCTTCCGACAGTTCCATTTATTTCTTCTTATGGGGAGCACTGCGTAGCGATCAGGAGTCGTTACCGCGATCTCTCAACTATGCTTCTTGGAGACTAAGAGATGGTGAGGGATAAGGCTCTCCTTATTGCGCGCCCCTCAACTCGTCGTACGCGACCAAATCATTATGGCCTTGCCTGTATGGCATACGTTTCCCCGGGTGAGCTAAAACAACTTCACCCGTGCGTGGAATGCTAATTCAGGGTCAACAGTCAATCATCATACCCCTAAGTGTTCTTTCCGTTCTTATGACCCCTATAATTCCATTGTGGGTCAGTCGGTAAATCGTCTTACCTACCACTGTACACACTCAAGCTCACATTAGTAGCGCTGCACTATAAAACATTTTTATCATTCTTTTCAGTATCTCAGTCAGTCGAGTCTACTAAACATTCATCATTCTAACATTATGCTTTGGTCAGTCGATCATGTTCATCATTTGTTATTTTATCTCAGTCAGTCGAGTATAAAATAAATCATCATTTTCATTTCAAGTAATTTCAACATTCATCATTTTAACATTATGCTTCGGTCATTCGAGCATGTTCATTATTCGTTATTTTAACTCAGTCATTCAAGTATAAAATAAATCATCATTTTCATTTCAAGCAATTTCAACATTTATCATTTTCCATTCTAAAGCATTTTCGTCATTTTTCATTTTCTCAGTGAGTCGAGTATATTCATCAATCATCATTTATTTAACCATTTTCATTTCACATATAAAATTTAAAGCAATCATTCATGGTCCAAGTTTTTATAAATCTGGGTCACTTCAAACCAGTGCCCTCAATAGTCAAATCAGTCGTAGGTCTCAAAACAGTCTGATCAATCATAAGTCTCAAATACTCTAGTCAATCATAAGTCTAAAATAATCAAATCAATCATAAGTGCTAAGGTGGGCATTACAGAAACCCTGAAGTCTCTCATCTTGTCAGCCTCTCCATAGAGCCACTACACATTACATTGAAAGCCAAAAACAATAATGTGAAATATAGTGGTGTTTAGGGCTAGATCCCAAAGCCCAAGACTATGTTTGATCAATAGTGGAGATCACTCGAAGGGTATCTCGTACTCCCAAGCAACCACTGTAGTAAAGACACCATTAATAACCCTTGCCACCACGGAGGACAATGCGGATAATTTTCAAACCAAAGCACTTACAACTCAACACTGTGACTGACTCATCCCATAACTTCACGTGGCTAGCATCACGACAGGATCCATGGAGACATTCCACTGAATTGGTGGTTGGAGTATTAAATGCAAAAGGTAAACCAGAGAGCCTGGCAGCATGAAACCATCATGGAATTAATTCTTACATGTAGGGACCCCCATTTCGATTTCCCCAAAAGGCTTCCACAGAATTTGAAAATATAAGTATTAACTAATTTCAGAACTTCTAGTATGATTTTTCAGAAGAAGATATAGAGGCCACAGATCTAGTTCTATCTATTGCAGTACATGAATATCAACAAATAAAAACTATATACACAGATCTATTCTTTTTACCACAGGAGTTAGCAAAATAAATAAACTAAATCCTTCAAACTTGTTTTCGACGGTTGGTCTAGCGAATCGATGGAGTCCTCGAAGTGGTTTCCACACGATCCAATCCAATTTCTTGACGAAGTACCGAGTAACCCCTCGGTTGACCTCCCTACCGTATCGGCGTTATTCTTCTTCACCCCGAGCACCCGAGCAAATGGGGTCACAAGAACACACAACGCAAGCTTTCTGATGGGATTCCCCAATCCCCAGAAAGCTAAGCCCAACTCACAAGAATTCACAAGGTCAATTCCTGATTCTGGTTCCCATCCAGCACTAGGGAGCAAGAGATGTCTTTCTCTCCTTCTCCTCCCTCATTATATAGAAAAAGTCTGTGTGCCATGTGTCTGTCCATGCACATATTTAATTTTAATTTAATATTTTAATTTCAAATATTTTCAAACACATGTGTCATCTTAATGTCTTTAATGTGCACCTAAATCCCTAGATCAGTGGGAGTTAGGTGTAGAAGAATTCTACTTCTCTTTTCGTTCTCATTTAGTTTACTTAACAGTCTTTTAGTTAGACTTATTGCTTTGTACTTTTTTTTCTTTTCCTAATATTAAGATTGAAAAAAAATGATTTCTTTTACTAAAAGTATAATCTATTTTAAATTTTATGTTTGTAAAATAATTTAAATGAATAATAAAATTGATTAAAGTAAAATATTGAATAATAATAAAAGAAAATCAATTCTTTTATTAATGACCTATTTCAATTCTTTCTCAAAATAAAGAAGTCAATTAAATAGAATCTTTAATAGAATGATTTAAAATAATAAAATCTATAAAATCTTTTTAATAAATAAAGTCAATCTTTTAACCCCTTTTCAATATAATAAAATTAATTAAAATAGAAAAATGAAATCAAGAATATAATTTGTATAGAATAATTCAATATAATAAAATCCATTAAATTAAAATCTTTGAATAAAAATGATTCTCTTATTTTTAATATTTTTCAATCAGCAAAATTAATCAAAGTTAATATTGAATAAAATCAATCTCTTCAATTCTTTTTCAAGTTAATAAAATCAATTAAAATGAATAATTCAAATTAATGAAATTAATTAAAAAATAAAATCTTGGATAGAATTATTCAAATTAATAAAATAGAACAAAATGAAATATAGTATTTCTTAAATCTTATGTGAAATTTTCATTTATACCATTGATTAAATTTATTCTTCTTGTTCTTGTCTAGGTACCTCTTCGGCAAGCCCTTCCGACAATTCATTTTCTTTCTTTTGTACTTGTCTAGGTACCTCTTCGACAGGACCTTCCAACATTTTCTTTTCTTTCTTCTTGTGAGGAGAACTGTGTAGCGATCGGGGAGTCGTTACCATGATCTATCGACTACACTTCTTGGAGACTAAGGGCTGCTGAGGGATAAGGCTCTCCTTATCGAGCGCCCCTCAACTCTCGTACGCGACCAAGTCAGTATGGCCTCTCCCGTACAACACATGCTTCCTCGGGCCAGCTCGCAAGCTTCTGATCCATGGATCGATTGCTAATTCAGGGTCGACAGTCTCTCGTTGTACCCCTATGTGTTCTTTCCGTTCTTACAACCCCTAAAATTCCATTGTGGGTCAGTCGGTATGTCGTCTTACCTACCACTGCACACACTCAAGCACACATTAGTAGCGCTGCATTATATAAAATATTTACATCATTATTCTAGTATCTCAGTCTGCCGAGCATACCAATTATTCATCATTTATCATCATAAACATTTTCAAAGTAAATTAAAATGCTTCGTGTTTTACTTAGCTGGTTCATTTCAAAACTAGTACCCTCATTAGTCTAATCAGTTAAAGTACCGAGGCGGGCATTACATACACCCCCTCTTATTAAAAACTTCATCCCAAAGTTAGGTCTCATGTACTTCCATGGTGAGTTCTCTCTTTCTTTCCACATTCATTTCTTCAACATAACCACAAATTCCTTTCCTCTTTTCTACCATCATTTAAGTATACATCTCATAATTGACAATATAACTAAATCATACCTTTCATAGTGTAGAAATCCCCACAGTAGTCCTCTATTGGCTCATTAATTGCAACTGAATTTGGAATCGTCCATAAAAAATTCCCTGTTTGAGAAGCTAGGAGTATCCTTGCCGGAGGAGAGGAAGTAAAACCGCAGCTCTGATTTTTCCACGTCAATCTCCATGCATCGCTCATCGTAAGACACAATCTCTCATTATTAAACATTATATATTCATTCCTTCTTGATAGTAAATCATAAGCAACCCACCTTCAAAATTATCTTAGCACTTCTTTATATATGGTCATTACTTGTCATCTATCCTCAAATACATCCACAATAACTATGTCTTGCATTCTATTTGAACATAATCTATTTAATTCAATAGTGTAAGAATCATATATCTAACCTAAACCATGCACAAATGTAGTTATAATTCACCTACATAATTCATTAACGCTTCCAGTAACTTTTACTAATGGAATTGCATTATCACATTTGCTAGTCTTTACTTTTCTAATAAAAACAATGTCTTGACATCAAGATAATATTTCTCTATTTGAAGTCAGTTCATAAATCAATAAAAGGTCCTTCTCATAAATGCACAACTCACCAACATTTTTATTCACCTAGAGGTGATAAACTATTTAATTGCTTTTATAAAAGTTGTCATTTCATTTGACACACATCTATTACATTTATTCTTCTTGATAACTATCTATATAAGACGCATAAACCTTTTCTTCTTGTATCAACATATAAAAGAAAACTGTGCTAGTATGAATGATTTATGTGTTAATTTTGAGCATTAATTCAATATACTCTAGGATCTTTACTGATAGAATAACATGTACAGTATATCAATGCATATCAAGCATATCAAGCATATCAAGCATAGAAAGCATCACAAGAATCAAAAGCATGAGACATATAACACATAGAGTTTCCGTGGGGAAAACCCTAAGGTGAAAAACCCCACAACTTCCTTAGAGATATATAGAGCCAAAAGTACAACCAAGTACAACCCAAGTACAATAGATAGACCTCCACTAGCAAGTTGATCCTCCTACTTCAATGTGGCCACTTTCCAAGTGAGAGAAGTATGACTTTTGAGATGATCTAAATAGAGGATCCCGATCCTCTATTTATACTTGTCCTGACCTGCCTAATTACTTATGAGGCCAACTTGTCTAACTCAGCCTAATAACCTCATTTAATTACAAACCGGACCGAGACCCACATCAGGTGGTCTAATAGCCCATCGGCAAGTTAACCACTTGAGACACTTGATAATACAAATGACGACACTTCACTATAGAGGTACAAAACATCTCTATAGGAGTACAAACAAATATACATAGGAAATACATTTCGAAGTTACATATACATCAACACTCCCTCTTAACTAGGAAGGTATTTCTCGACACATATCATCGGGCACAAGTCTTCTTCTCTAGATCATTGTCATCGAATCATCGTCATCATCACAACTGCTGCTATCTCGTCCAATTTCTAAATCTACTCGTCATAGCAAGTTCTAGAGAGCCAGTCCTTTTTCATACTGGATGTAGGGCCACCACCTGCAGGTCTTCATCATCACTGGCCATACTGTGGAATCCTCAGGACTTATTACGTGCGTCACAAAACTTAAAAGAGTCTCTTTCCAAGTAAGAACCCTAAAGAGCATCTGAGACCTTTTTCGTCCTGTACAGATCTCCTGGACTGATTACATGTGACTCCCACCACAAAACCTTAAAAGAGTCTCTTGCCAAGCAAGAACCCTAAAGAGCATCTGAGGCCTTTTTCATCCTGTACAGATCTCCAGGATTGATTGCATGTGGTCATGGCAAATCCTCGAAAGAGCATCTGAGGCCTTTTTCATCCTGTCTAGATCTCTCAAGTCTTCTTACATGCCATAGGACAAAGCCTTGAAAGAGCATCTAAGGCCTTTTTCATCCTGTCCAGATCTCCCAAGTCTTCTTACATGTCCTCCAAGAGCAAAGCCTCGAAAGAGCATCTGAGGCCTTTTTCTTCATGTCCAGATCTCCTAGGTCTTCTTACATGCTCATCTGCACAACCTGTTCCACGGCCACAGAGTATCAACCTGATACTCACCATACATCATCTTGATGCATGTCATTTGGAGCAACATCCTGAAGCTCGTCATCCATGATCATCCTGATCATACAATGCATCCACCTAATGCATACCAAGTATCTACCTGATACATATCATCATACATGATCCACCTGATACATACATAGATACATGATCCACTTGATCATACACGGTATCTACCTGATACATATCACCATACATGATCCACATGATCATACAATGTATCTACTTGATACATATACAGATACATGGTCCAAGCATCCAACATGATGCATATACAAAATACATACTAATGATCCAACTGATCATATCCAACATCCACATGATGCATACATATACAAATGATCCAACTAATCATATCTAGCATCCACACGATGCGTACATATAAATGATCCAACTGATCATATCCAACATCCACATGATGCCTACATACATACATATAAATGATCCAACTGATCATACACAGCAGAAACTAGAACATCATCCTGATGTTCATCATCCAGCGCTTACATCCACAGCCATGTGAAGGCTCCTCCTTCCAACATGCTTGGAATGGCTTCAGCAAATGTTTCCATCACTTCTTCCTTGAAGTGTCATCGATCCAAAGGACACCAAGCCTCTCTCTGAAGTACTTGAACTTCACTCTGGCTAGTGGCTTTGTCGGCACATTTGCAATCTACTCATCCGTCGCAACATACAGGAGCTTCACTGCTCCTTTCTGCACCATATCCCTGATATAGTGATATTTGATCTCTATGTGTTTCGACCTGTCATGAAACACTGAGTTCTCAGACAGCTTCACACAACTCTGGTTGTCACAAAAGATACCAATAGCCTCCAACGGTAGATCAAATAACCTAGACAGTAGATTCCGAAGCCATACTGCCTCACAACTAGCCGAATAGGCTACAACATACTCTGCCTCGACTGTACTCAATGCTACGCAGGACTACTTCCTGCTAAACCAAGAGATCACACTTGATCCCATACTGAAGGAACACCCAGAAGTGCTGTTCCTATCTGCAACACTGCCTACCCAATCTGAATCAGCATAACCCTATAGGTTAAACTTTTGATTTGCATCATACATGAGCCCATAGTCAACTGTACCCTTCAAGTACCTCAGAACATGCTTTACATCAATCAGGTGAACACCCCTCGGATTCGTCAGGAACTGGCTCAATGTGTTCACAGCAAAGCAAATATCTGGTCTCGTGTTCATCAGGTACATCAAGGACCCAATCATCTGACGATACACAATCACATCAACAGACTCAGATGAAGCATCACAAAGAAGCTTCAAGTTCGATGCCATAGGTGTGGCCATGGCCTTGCAGTCCATCATCCCGAACCTCTTCAGGATCTCTACCGCATACTTCCCTTGTCCAAGGAAGATTCCATCTACACTATGCCGCACCTCCATACCTAGAAAGTAATGCATCAAACTCAAGTCCTTCATCTCGAACTCGGCAGCAAGTTTCCTCTTTGTATCAGCAATCAGTCTATCTTCACCTGTTACAAATAGGTCATCCACATACAAGAGTAGTATCATAGGATTTCCTTCCTCAACCTTGTAGTAAAGGTTGGAATCTGCTTTACTCTTGGTAAAGCCCAAACTCACCAGGAAACTGTCCATCCTTCCATACCAAGTTCTAGGAGCTTGTTTCAAGCCATACAAGGCTTTCTTCAATCTGCACACATATGACTCCCTGTCATGTGTTTCAAAACTGAGTGGTTGTTCCACATACACTTCCTCCTCTACTACACCATTCAAGAAAGCAGTCTTGACATCCATCTGGTGTATCTTCCATTTCATCACTATAGCCAGGGCAAGTATTGATCTGATGGTAGTGTACCTGGCTACAGGGGCAAAATTTTCTTCATAATCTATTCCCTCTTTCTGAGAGAAGCCGGGAGCTACGAATCTTGCCTTGTATTTCTCTATGCTGCCATCTGCAACATGCTTGATCTTGTAGATCCATTTTGAAGTTATAACAGACTTCTCTTTAGGTCTTGGGATAACATCCCAAACATCATTCTTCATTATTGATTGGTATTCCTCGATCATGGAATCCTTCCATTCTTTCTTTTCCGCTGCTTCTTCATAATTGGAAGGTTCTTTGTTTATAATATAACAGAGTAAAGCAACATAACTGGTGTGTGATCTGGTTCTCTTCTTTGCTCTGTGTTCTTCTTCTGGAATGCCAAATCTTTCTGCATCTTGAATGAGCTCTCTAGCCCATGTAGGCTTCCTCTTGTGAGAATTATTCTCACGAGGTGTATCCACAGGTTCTTGTGGATCTTCAATTTCACGATCAATATTTGGAATTGCTTCAGTCATGGTAGTGTCTTGAAATCTAATTTCCTTAGGTTCCTCATACTCTTCAATAGGTGTCTTTCTTGATTTGATGAATGCTGAGTTTTCATCAAATGTCACATCTCTGCTGACATCAATTTTCTTGAACCCTGGAAATTAAATTTTGTAAGCCTTCAAGCTTTCACTGTAACCCACAAAGATACCCTTCTTTCCTGAAGAATCTAGCTTGGTTCTCTTTTCCTTTGGGACATGTGTATATACTGGACAACCAAATATTCTGAGATGGCTAACTTCAGGCTTCTTACCAGAGAAGACCTCTTCTGGTGTCTTGTTGTCCAATATCTTCTGGGGTGTTCTGTTCTGCACATATACAACTGTCCTAGTTGCATCTGCCCATAGATGCATGGGTAGATCCTGGTCATGCAGCATTGCTCTTGCTGCTTCCATGATTGTTCGATTCTTTCTTTCTGCAACACCATTCTGTTGTGGATTGTAAGGAGCAGTCAACTCCCTCTTAATCCCCGAATCACTGCATAGCTTCTTGAAGTCACCTGAGGTGAATTCTCCACCATTATCTGATTTGAAAGTCTTGATCTTCTTATCAATTTGATTCTCCATCAAGGTTTTGAACTCCTTGAATTTATCAAATACTTCATCTTTGTTCTTCAAGAAGTAAACCCAAGTCTTCCTGGAGAAGTCATCAATAAAAGAGACATAGTAAACATACCCACTTAGAGAACTGTGTGACATTGGATTGCACACATTAGAGTGGATGATTTCCAAGATTGTTTTAGCCTTGCTTTAACTACTTGGAAATGCCTTCTTTATGTTCTTTCATTTTGCACATCCTTTGCAAACACCTTCATGCTTGGTCTTGATTTCAGGAAGACCTTCTACAACCTTGCTTGCAATTGGTATTGCTCTGTAGTGCATATGTGCAAGTCTTCTATGCCAAAGTTCACTTGGCTCCATGGAATCATGTACCATGGCATGTTCAGGTTGTCCCTTCAATTTATACAAACCTCCCTCTTGCTCTCCAATCACTACTGCATCATCAATAGTCTTACCTTTTGGCCACATTAAAACTTGGCCATCCACAAATGCAACCCTCATACCTTTTGCATCCAATGCAGATACAGAGAGTAGGTTCTTCTTGAGTCTAGGTACATAAAGCACTTCTTTCATCTTCAAAGATTTTCCAGAATCTAGGTTGTAGGAGGCTTCAGCACTTCCTTTGATGGGATATTGGTAGTCATCCCCAAGTTTCACTTTATGGGGTGATTCATGTTCAGATAGATTTACAAAAGATTCCTTAAACCCAGTCATATGTTTGGAAGCACCACTATCAATAAGCCAATCATTACAATCAGGGGAGATAGTACCTGTAAGAGCAGAGATTAGAACATACTCTTCTTCACTTGATGAGTCATCATCACTTTCTGTTCTAGTCTTTTTCTTCGGAGGTTCATCATCTTCAGTAGCATGAGCATGATATCTTATTTTGCTGCCCTTCTTCTTCTTGTTGAAGTTGTTGTTGTTGTCATCCCTTTTATTATTGGGACATTCTTAAGCAAAGTGCCCCTTCTCATTGCAAGTGAAGCACCTTAGATTCTTCTTGTTTCTTTGAGTCCTATTGGGATGAGAATGCTCCCTTTTGGACTTACCCTTCTTGGTGTGGGCTGTGAGGGCTTGATCTTCACTTCCCATCTTTTCTTCTTTGGCTACAAGCCTAGCCTCTTCTTGAGAACATTCCTCCCATAGTTTACTGAAGGAGATCAACTTCTTTCGAGCACAAATCCCTTGTATAAAGGAATCCCATGACCTAGGTAGGCTATTCAGAGTGGACATCACAATTTCTCCATTATCCACTATTTCATCTACTGCTTCAAGTTGTTCCTTGATTTGAGAGACCTTGGAGAAATAGGATTGAATGGTCTCTCCATTCGACATCTTCACTCCTTTCAATTGATTCCGTAGAGTCATCTTCAGATTTATGTTCTTCCCTTCAAACAACTTGGTTAGGGAATCAAACACAACCTTGGGTGTCTTTAGTGATGACACATGTGGAATAAGATGGTCCTTAATAGAATCAACAATGATTCTCTTTGCCTTGACCAAGTTCTTCTTGTGCAAGAAATTAGCCTCTTCATCCTCTAGGATAGGGACATCATCTTTTATGTATGAGTCCAACTCATTCTCTTCCAGGATTAATCCAATCCTATACTTCCATGATCCGGATTTTATGAGCAGAACGAAATGAATACAGATTATTATCAGATGCTTAACACAAAATAACAGAGATACAGTAAAACTGGTTTTCTATTCAATAAGGAAATAAGCTAGAACTGTAAAATGCAGCGGAAAACAAGCTTGCTGGAATGGTGGCGGCTTATCTCTGAGAAGAGATGTGACGGCTGCGCTCATTTCGCAAGATGATGGTTACAATGAGGCTCTCAAGGCCTTTTACAATAAACAGGAATGTCAAAAACCCTAGACATCCAAAAACCTAACCCTAGGAGATGAAGCGCCAAAAGTCATGTGGGCCCCATTTGGGTAAGTTAGTACATCAACTTCCCGGGGTCGTAACTCTTGCATACGATCTTCGTTTGGGGCGCTCGGTAGCCCGTTGGAAAGGTCTATCCGAGGTTTACAACTTTCGAATGGGGCCAAATGCATGCTAGGGGAAACCATTTGCCCCCCCAAATTGCCAAAAAATGTCATTTAGGGCCTCAAAATAGCCCCGAAAGTTTAGGACCCGAAAAACTACTAAAAATAGTACAATACCAAAATTGCCGTAAAACTGTTTTGAGCCAGTTGGAAAGGTGGGTGGCCACCGATATCCACTTGGATCAATCCTCCCTCCTTAGGAAGCAATGGTCTCCATTGCGTTGAGTTCCCCCATCAGATGAGGAAATTTCTGCTGAATTTGGCCTTGGGTGAGCCACTCGCCTTGGAGCAGGAGCTGCCCTGCTTTGACAACTCGATAAAGCTGGATCCTTTGATGTCGAGTGCCCTTGATCTGTGTGTCTGCAATATGATCATTGGATGCTTGTTGTAGGCAGTTAGGGTTGAGCTCTGTTGGTGTCAACTTCTCTGCTATCTCTGAGGTGTCTAATAGTGGTGGAAAATATGGCCGAAGGAGAGCCACGTTGAAGACTGGATGCAGACCAAGGAAGGGGGGAATGTTGAGCTCAAAAGCATTGTCACCCACCGCCTTGGTGATGGTGTACGCCCCATAACGGAGTGTCCGAAGCTTTCGATGGGGCCCTATACGGCGTTCTTTCTGCAGATGCAACCAAACTTTGTCGCCCACCTAAAACTTATGTGGCACCCGATGTTGATCATGGCGCTGCTTGTACATGGCATTAGACTTCTGTAGAATATCCTGAACCTATTGGTGGATATGCTGGATCCGTTCAATGAACCAGGCAGCTTTGTCAGCTTCTGGGGACGAGTCGGTCGAGGTGGTCACAAGGGGAAGTGTGACATCCATGGGGCCCAATGGTTGGAATCCCAACCCCACCTGAAAGGGGCTGTGGCCAGTTGAGCTATGCAGGGCTTGGTTGTAGCTATGTTGGACATAGGGGAGACTCTCATCCCATGTGCGGGGGTGTGTTGAATTGTACATGCGCAGGATATGTAGGACCATCCGGTTGACGACCTCCGTTTGTCCATCGGTCTGGGGGTGGAAGGTAGTGGATTTGGTGAGCTTGGTATCCAGCAGTGACCAGAGGCTTGACCAGAATGAGCTGAGGAACCGACTGTCACGGTCTGAGATAATGGTCTGTGGGATCCCAAAATTTACCCATACTCGTTCAAAGAAGAGCTTGCCAGTGGCTTCTGCTGTGATGTTCTTCTTGCAAGCGGCTAGAATCGCCATCTTGGAAAAGCGATCTACAACCACGAAAACACATTTCCCCTCTTGGTGGACGGGAGGCCCGACATGTAGTCCATTGAGATGGATTCCCACGGCCTGTCAGGAGTAGGTAGAGGGGTTTACAGGCCCTGTTTCTTAGTGGTCGGTTTGGCAATAGCGCAAGCGATGCAGGAACTAATATACTTGCCGACATCCTGTCGAAGTTTCGGCCAGTAGAAATGTTTCTACAACACTGCCACTGTCTTTTCGACGCAAAAGTGTCCTACCACCCGACTATAGTGAGCTTCCCAAATCAGCTTCGCACGCTCGCTTGATGGAACGCAGAGATGGCCCAGATGACACAACAACCCGTCCTGAAGATGGAAATTAGCAACCACTGAGTTGGTGCCCAACATTTGATAGGTGGTGGAGAAGTCAGGGTCTGTCTCGTAGAGGTGGGGCCATCCGGAGGTCTCGTGGCCACAAGAGTCTAGCACTGTGGTAAGTTCCGCCACTGGAGGTTGACTGAGGCAGTCAGCAACCCGGTTGGTACTCGCTGTTTTATATTTGATGTTGAGGTGCAACTGCAATAAATATGTTGACCACTTCTGATGGCGGTCATTCTGCAGTTTTCCTTGGGTCTGCATGAACTGTAGTGGCTTGTGATCAGTGTGGATGATTGTCTCCTTCCCAAGAATGTAATGTCTCCACTGGCGGCAGGCTTGTATAATGGAATACATTTCTTTGTCATAGGTAGGGTACTTGCGGACAGCATCTGATAGTGTCTGACTATGATATGCCACGGGGTGGCCGTGTTGAGTGAGAACGGCACCCACAGCATAATCTGAAGCATTTGTCTCGATTTCAAAGGGATGTTTCAGGTTCAATAATGAGAGTACCGGCGATGAGCACAAACGCTTCTTCAAATCATCGAAGGCTTGTTGTTGGGACGGGCCCCACACAAATTTTGCCTTACCAGCACCCCTGG
The DNA here is from genome assembly GCA_027924585.1 of Larix kaempferi. Lineage (NCBI taxonomy): Eukaryota > Viridiplantae > Streptophyta > Pinopsida > Pinales > Pinaceae > Larix > Larix kaempferi. Next base: position 5,141,098 of record BSBM01000423.1, read on the forward strand.
TCACTTGGCTGAGGGCCCATGCGATATGAGAGAATCCCAGCACGAACCTGCGATAGAAATTGGCGAGGCCCAAGAAGCTCCGAAGTTCAGTGAGTGTGGTTGGGGCTGGCCAGTCACGGATGACCTAGAGCTTGGCTGGATCCACATGCACACCATGTCGATCAATGATGTAGCCTAAGTAATGGACCTTGTCCATGCCGAAGGAGCATTTTTCCAAGTTTGCATATAGTTTGTGCGTCCATAGGGTGTGCAGAACCTGCTGAATATGCTGCAAGTGTTCCTCCCAAGTCTTGCTGTAGATGAGGATGTCATCCAGATACACCACTACAAAATTGTTGGTGAAAGGTCGTAGGATATTGTCCATCATCCTCATAAAAGTTGATGGAGCATTTGTCAAACCAAAAGTCATGACCAGCCATTCAAAAAGACCTTCTTTTGACTTGAAGGTAGTCTTCCATACATCTGTCTGTTCTATTGGGACCTAGTGGTAGCCAGACTTCAAATCAATCTTACTGAAGTATTTGGCCCCCTTGAGCTGATAAAGGAGGTCGTCGATTTGGGGAATAAAGTACCGGTTACGGACTATGATTTTATTCAGGGCCCGGTAATCAATGCAGAGTCGCTAGGTCCCATCTTTCTTCTGCAACCAGCATGATTGGGCTCCCACAAGGTGATGATCTGGGACGGATGTGCCCCTTGTTGAGCAATTCTTGGATCTGCCTCTTGATCTCCTCGTTTTCCAACAGAGAGCGGCGATAGACTGACCCATTGGGTAGCGGTGTTCCTGAGGTCAAATCGATGGGATGCTTGACCTGGCAGTGCAGAGGTACCCCGGTCGGAGAGGAGAAGATATCTGAGTATCCTTCCACCACCGTATCCACTTGCTTCTGTTGTGTGGATAGATCGGTCGTGGAGGCCTGGGATGTGGTTGCGATCTTTCTTTCACTCTTAGAGCGAATCACGAAGAAGACAAATTTCCCAGTCTGAGAGATGACCTTCCTGCATTGCTTGGCAGAGATGAAGGAAATAGCACTAGGAGGGACTGCCTTGGGTATAATGTACAATTTCCTGTTCAAAGAAATAATAACACTACGAGGCCTAGACTCATATACAGCATGACGTTTCCATAAATAAGGTTGGCCCAAAAGAACATCTGAAACTTCGAGAGGAGCAACATCACACAATACCTCGTCCTTGAAGGGCTTGATGCCGTATGGCAGTCGGCACTATTGGCTGACGCGGAGATCGCTTCCTTTATGGAGCCATCCAATGGTGTAGGGTTGTGGGTGTGGCGTTGTCGGTAGGTCCAGGCGTTTGACGACCTCTGCTGAGATGCGATTCTTCTGGCTACTGTTATCAACGATTAAATGCAGCGGGGTGCCTTTTACCCACATCTGTGAATGGAAGAGGCGTTCTCCTTCTTCTGGCTCGTCTGGTTCATTAGGCTGGAGCTTGGTGGTAGCAATGGTGGCACTGGGTTCCGTGTCAATGATCCATCTTCCCCTTTCTGGTTCGAACTCAGAGCCAAAACCCGCATCTGATTCAGATGCTTTCACTTCGACCACCAACGACTGCTTTGAGCAGCAATCAACAGTGTTATGCCAAGGGCTCTTATGGAAGTCGCACCACCTCCCAGTATCTTTCTTTATTTTTTCGGTGTCCTTCTTTGCTTGCAGCTTGGACTGGTTGTCCTGGTACTGTCCATCTTTGCTCTGTCCTTTATTCTGTGGGTTGGGGCTGCCCTTTCCTGTCTTTTGCTGTGAAGGGTTCCCAGGCCCAAATTGCCGCATCTTTTGTTTGAGCTTCTGCTCGATTTTGATGGCATATTGGTAGGCCGCGCCCAAGGAAGAGATGTCAAGAAATTCCATTTCGGTCTAGATGTATCTATGCAAACCACCGCGATACTTGAGCACCAGATGTCGCTCTGAATCTTTGATAGCCAGCTTTGTGCGCAAGGTATGGAAGATATTTGTGAACTCTAGCATTGCTTGGTCTCTTTCTTGTCGCAGTGTGGTCCATTTGGTATACAAGTCGTCATAACTTCCAACAGGGTAGTATTGTTCCTTAATAGCATCCCTAAAGGATTCCGAGGTGGCCGTGACTGAAAATAATGAGGCTTCTTCTGTGTCCTTTTGCTCGCAGAATGTTTCCCACCAATATTTGACATGGGGAATGGCTTTGAGGAGCGCAAAAGTAATCTTTTCTTTATTCGAAAAGTTATGGACAGAAAAATACCCTTCTAGTAGATTCAACCACCTATCTACAGCATCTGCATCTATCTGTCCTTCAAATATAGGGATATCGAAGTTGATTTCTACCTTGAAGGGGGCGGCGCCTCCGCTCGAGGAAGATGCGTCGCTTGTTGGTAGTCACCGAAGGATTTGCGCGAAATTATCCATCATCTCGTTCCTCTGCTGCGTGAGGAATTCCTTAAGCAACATTTTGATATGATCTCCTGTCCCGTCATCTTTCTTTTCTCCTGCCATGAGAGGTTGCTTGGGCGTGCGAGAGCTTTTGTCCTCAAGAGAAACAAGCTCGAGACCCAATTCTTTGTACCCTGACCTCGTTGGGGACATGCATTAAGACGAGAAGGAGCAGATCGCTCTGATACCACTGATCCGGATTTTATGAGCAGAACGAAATGAATACAGATTATTATCAGATGCTTAACACAAAATAACAGAGATACAGTAAAACTGGTTTTCTATTCAATAAGGAAATAAGCTAGAACTATAAATGCAGCGGAAAAGAAGCTTGCTGGAATGGTGGCGTCTTATCTCTGAGAAGAGATGTGATGGTTGCGCTCATTTCGCAAGATGATGGTTACAATGAGGCTCTCAAGGCCTTTTACAATAAACAGGAATGTCAAATACCCTAGACATCCAAAAACCTAACCCTAGGAGATGAAGCGCCAAAAGTCATGTGGGCCCCGTTTGGGTAAGTGAGTACATCAACTTCCCGGGGTCGTAACTTTTGCATACGATGTCCGTTTGGGGTGCTCGGTAGACAGTTGAAAAGGTCTATCCGAGGTTTAAAACTTTCGAATGGGGCCAAATGAATGTTATGGGCAATTATATGGCCCCCCAAATTGCCAGAAAGGTCATTTAGGGCCTCAAAATGGCCCCGGAAGTTTAGGACCCAAAAAACTGCTACAAATAGTACAATACCAAAATTGCTGTAAAACTGTTTTGAGCCAGTTGGAAAGGTGGGTGGCCACTGATATCCACTTGGATCAATCCTCCCTCCTTAGGAAGCAATTGTCTCCATTGCGTTGAGTTCTCCCATCAGATGAGGAAATTTTTGCTGAATTTGGCCTCGGGTGAGCCACTTGCCTTGGAGCAGGAGCTGCCCTGCTTTGACAACTCGATAAAGCTGGATCCTTTGATGTCGAGTGCCCTTGATCTGTGTGTCTGCAATATGATCACTGGATGCTTGTTGTAGGCAGTCAGGGTTGAGCTCTGCTGGTGTCAACTTCTTTGCTATCTCTGAGGTGTCTAATAGTGGTGGGAAATATGGCCGAAGGAGAGCCACGTTGAAGACTGGATGCAGACCAAGGAAGGAGGGAATGTTGTGCTCAAAAGCATTGTCACCGACCGCCTTGGTTATGGTGTACGCCCCATAACGGAGTGGGCGAAGCTTTCGATGGGGCCCTGTAAGGCATTCTTTCTGCAGATGCAACCAAACATTGTCGCCCACCTGAAACTTATGTGGCACCCGATGTTGATCATGGCGCTGCTTCTACTTGGCATTAGACTTCTGTAGAATATCCTGAACATGTTGGTGGATATGCTGGATCCGGTCAATGAACCAGGCGGCTTTGTCAGCTTCTGGGGACGAGTCGGTAGAGGTGGTCGCAAGGGGAAGTGCAACATCCATGGGGCCCAATTGTTGGAATCCCAACCGGACCTGAAAGGGGCTGTGGCTAGTTGCGCTATGCAGGGCTCGGTTTTAGCTATGTTGGACATAGGGGAGACTCTCATCCCATGTGCGGGGGTGTGTTGAATTGTACATGCACAGGATATGTACGACCATCCGGTTGACGACCTCCATTTGTCCATCGGTCTGGGGATGGAAGGCAGTGTATTTGGTGAGCTTGGTATCCAGCAGTGACCAGAGGCTTGACCAGAATGAGCTGAGGAATCGAATGTCACTGTCTGAGATAATGGTCTGTGGGATCCCAAAATGTACCCATGCTCATTCAAAGAAGAGCTTGGCAGTGGCTTCTGCTGTGATGTTCTTCTTGCAAGCGGCTAGAATTGCCATCTTGGAAAAGCGATCTACAACCACGAAAACACAGTCGTTTCCACTCTTGGTGGATGGGAGGCCTGACATGTAGTCCATTGAGATGGATTCCCACGGCCTGTCAGTAGTAGGCAGAGGGGTGTATAGGCCCTGTTTCTTATTGGTCGGTTTGGCAATAACGCAAGTGGTGCAGGAACTGATATACTTGCCGACATACTGTCGAAGTTTCAGCCAGTAGAAATGTTTCTTCAACACTGCCACTGTCTTTTCGATGCCAAAGTGTCCTCCCACCTGACTATAGTGAGCTTCCCAAATCAGCTTCGCATGCTCGCTTGATGGAATGTAGAGATGGCCCAGATGACACAACAACCCGTCCTGAAGATGGAAATTAGCAACCACTGAGTTGGTGCCCAACATTTGATAGGTGGCGGAGAAGTCAGGGTTTGTCTCGTAGAGCTGGGGCCATCCAGAGGTCTCGTGCACAAGAGTCTAGCACTAGTAAGTGCCGCGACTGGAGGTCGACTGAGGCAGTTAGCAACCCGGTTGGTACTCCCTGTTTTATATTTGATGTTGAGGTGGAACTGCTGTAAATATGTTGACCACTTCTGATGGCGGTCATTCTGCAGTTTTCCTTGGGTCTGCATAAACTGTAGTGGCTTGTGATCAGTGTGGATGAGTATCTCCTTCCCAAGAATGTAATGTCTCCACTCGCGGCAGGCTTGTACAATGGAGTACATTTCTTTGTCATAGATAGGGTACTTGCGGACAACATCTGATAGTGTCTCACTATGATATGCCACGGGGTGGCCGTGCTGAGTGAGAACGGCACCGACAGCATAATCTGGAGCATCTGTCTCGATCTCAAAGGGATGTTGCAGGTTCGGTAACGAGAGTACCGTCGATGAGCACAAACGCTTCTTCAAATCATCGAAGGCTTGTTTTTGGGATGGGCCCCACATAAATTTTGCCTGACCACCACCCCTCGTCACTTGGCTGAGGGCCCATGCGATATGAGAGAATCCCAGCACGAACCAGCGATAGAAATTGGCAAGGCCCAAGAAGCTCCGAAGTTCAGTGAGTGTGGTTGGGGCTGGCCAGTCACAGATGACCTAGATCTTGGCTGGATCCACATGCACACCATGTCGATCAATGATGTAGCCTAAGTAATGGACCCTGTCCATGCAGAAGTAGCATTTTTCCAAGTTTGCATATAGTTTGTGCGTCCGCAGGGTGTGCAGAACCTGCTGAATATGCTGCAAGTGTTCCTCCCAACTCTTGCTGTAGATGAGGATGTCATCCAGATACACCACTTCAAAATTGTTGGTGAAAGGTCGTAGGATATCGTCCATCATCCTCATAAAAGTTGCTGGAGCATTTTTCAAACCAAAAGGCATGACCAGCCATTCAAAAAGACCTTCTTTTGACTTGAAGGCAGTCTTCCATACATCTGTCTGTTCTATTGGGACCTGGTGGTAGCCAGACTTCAGATCAATCTTACTGAAGTATTTGGCCCCTGTGAGCTGATCAAGGAGGTCGTCGATTCGGGGAATCAGGTACCGGTTACGGACTGTGATTTTATTCAGGGCCCGGTAATCAATGCAGAGTCGCTAGGTCCCATCTTTCTTCTACACCAGCACGATTGGGCTCCCACAAGGTGATGAACTGGGACAGATGTGCGCCTTGTTGAGCAATTCTTGGATCTGCCTCTTGATCTCCTCGTTTTCCAACAGAGAGCGGCGATAGACTGTCCCATTGGGTAGCGTTGCTCCTGGGGTCAGATTGATGGGATGCTTGACCTGGCAGTGCAGAGGTACCCCAGTCGGAGAGAAGAAGATATCTGAGTATCCTTCCACCACCTTATCCACTTGCTTCTATTGTGTGGATAGATCGGTTGTGGAGGCCCGGGATGTGGCTGCGATCTTTCTTTCGCTCTCAGAGCGAATCACGAAGAAGAAAAATTTCCTGGTCTGAGAGATGACCTTCCTGGATTGCTTGGCAGAGATCAAGGAAATAGCACTAGGAGGGACTGCCTCGGGTATCCTGTACAATTTCCTGTTCAAAGAAATAATAACACTACGAGGCCTAGACTCATATACAGCATGACGTTTCCATAAATAAGGTTGGCCTAAAAGAACATCTGAAACTTCGATAGGAGCAACATCACACAATACCTCGTCCTTGAAGGGATTGATGTCGTATGGCAGTCGGCACTGTTGGCTGACGCGGAGATCGCTTCCTTTACGGATCCATCCAATGGTGTAGGGTTGTGGGTGTGGCGTTGTCGGTAGGGACAGGCATTTGACAACCTCTGCTGAGATGACATTCTTCTGGCTACCGCTATCAATGATGAAATGCAACGGGGTGCCTTTTACCCACATCTGTGAATGGAAGAGGCGTTCTCCTTCTTCTGGCTCGTCTGGTTCATCAGGCTGGAGCTTGGTGGTAGCAATGGTGGCACTGGGTTCCGCGTCAATGATCCGTCTTCCCCTTTCTGGTTCGGACTCAGAGTCAGAACCCGCATCTGATTCAGATGCTTTCACTTCGGCCACCAATGACTGCTTTGAACAACATTCAGCAATGTTATGCCAAGGGCTCTTATGGAAGTCGCACCACTTCCCGGTATCTTTCTTTGTTTTTCTGGTGTCCTTCTTTGCTTGTGGCTTGGACTGGTTGTCCTGGTACTGTCCATCTTTTCTCTATCCTTTATTCTGTGGGTTGTGGCCACCCTTTCGTGTCTTTTGCTGTGAAGGGTTCCCAGGCCCAAATTGCCGCGTCTTTTGTTTGAGCTTCTGCTCGATTTTGATGGCATATCGGTAGGTTGTGCCTAAGGAAGAGATGTCCTGAAATTCCATTTCGGTCTGGATGCATCTATGCAAACCACCGCGATACTTGAGCACCAGATGTCGCTCTGAATCTTTGATACCAAGCTTGGTGCGCAAGGTATGGAAGATATTTGTGAACTCTGGCACTGCTTCGTCTCTTTCTTGTCGCAGTGTGGTCGATTTGGTATACAAGTCGTCATAACTTCCAACAGGGTAGTATTGTTCCTTAATAGCATCCCTGATGGATTCCCAGGTGGCTGTGACTGAAAATAATGAGGCTTCTTCTGTGTCCTTTTGCTCGCGGAATGTTTCCCACTAATCTTTGACATGGGCAACGGCTTTGAGGAGCGCAAAAGTAATCTTTTCTTTATTCGAAAAGTTATGGATAGAAAAATACCCTTCTAGTAGATTCAACCACTTATCTACAGCATCTGTGTCTATCTATCCTTCAAATATAGGGATATCGAAGTTGATTTGTACATTGAAGGGGGCGGCGCCTCCGCTCGAGGAAGATGCATCGCTTGTTGGTAGTCGCCGAAGGATTTGCGCGAAATTATCCATCATCTCGTTCCTCTGCTGCGTGAGGGCTTCCTCAAGCAACATTTTGATAGGATCTCCTGTCCTGTCATCTTTCTTTTCTTCTGCCATGAGAGGTCGCTTGGGCGTGCGAGAGCTTTTGTCCTCAAGAGAAACAAGCTCGAGACCCAATTCTTTGTACCCTGACCTCGTTGGGGACATGCATTAAGATGACAAGGAGCAGACCGCTCTGATACCACTGATCCGGATTTTATGAGCAGAACGAAATGAATATAGATTATTATCAGATGCTTAACACAAAATAAATGAGATACAGTAAAACTGGTTTTCTATTCAATAAGGAAATAAGCTAGAACTGTAAAATGCAGCGGAAAACAAGCTTGCTGGAATGGTGGCAGCTTATCTCTAAGAAGAGATGTGACGGCTGCGCTCATTTCACAAGATGATGGTTACAATGAGGCTCTCAAGGCCTTTTACAATAAACAGGAATGTCAAAAACTTAGACATCCAAAAACCTAACCCTAGGAGATGAAGCGCCAAAAGTCATGTGGGCCCCGTTTGGGTAAGTTAGTACATCAACTTCCTGGGGTCGTAACTTTTGCATATGATCTTCGTTTGGGGCGCTCGGTAGCCCGTTGGAAAGGTGTATTCGAGGTTTACAACTTTTGAGTGCGGCTAAATGTATGCTAGTGGAAACCATTTGGCCCCCCAAAATGCCAAAAAAGGTCATTTAGGGCCTCAAAATGGCCCCGAAAGTTTAGGACCCAAAAAACTGCTAAAAATAGTGCAATACCAAAATTGCCGTAAAACTGTTTTGAGCCAATTGGAAAGGTGGGTGGCCACTGATATCCACTTGGATCAATCCTTCCTCCTTAGGAAGCAATGGTATCCATTGCGTTGAGTTCCCCCATCGGATGAGGAAATTTCTTCTGAATTTGGCCTCAGGTGAGCCACTTGCCTTGGTGCAGGAGCTGCCCTGCTTTGACAACTCAATAAAGCTGGATCCTTTGATGTCGAGTGCCCTTCATCTGTGTGTCTGCAATATGATCGCTGGATGCTTGTTGTAGGTAGTCAGGGTTGAGCTCTGTTGGTGTCAACTTCTCTGCTATCTCTGAGGTCTCTAATAGTGGTGGGAAATATGGCCGAAGGAGAGCCACGTTGAAGACTGGATGCAGACCAAGGAAGGGGGAATGTTGAGCTCAAAAGCATTGTCACCCACCGCCTTGGTGATGGTGTACGGCCCATAACGGAGTGGGTGAAGCTTTCGATGGGGCCCTGTAAGGCGTTCTTTCTGCAGATGCA